>CM053621.1:3205854-3292465 GCA_028646535.1 Procyon lotor | reverse complement strand
CCTTCCAATAAGCTTTTCTGCTATTAATCTCAGTATTTCACTGCTATGGCTTGAAGGGTTGCCTCACTATTTAGTCTTAGAAATTGACCCCATTCTTTCTATAAAGCCTAGTTTTGAAGACTTAGCTACCACCACCTCACTATGGAGCCTTGGGAAGGCTACTTGCCCTTTGAGTACCTCGTTTTCCCTGTCTATAAAGTGGAGACTATAGTGCTACCTACCCACATGGGGTGGTTGTAAAGATTAAATGAGTTAGTACTTGTAATGCACTTAGAGGAATGCTTGGCACATCGTAAAGACTCGATATATGTTAGCTATTAACATCACAATTTAATCTGACAAGTGCACTATAACTCACAACTACTCCAAAGTGATGCAGCCCTGGGGCCATGTGTGCCCATATATCTGCAAGGCCATAGGATATGGGATGTAGCTAAATGTCCCATCCTTCCTCTCCTGGATAGGGGCTCCATCTGGCTCCCCACAGCTTCTCACAGGCCTTTTTGTTCCAGGAAAACCAATCCATCTGAGGGCCTCTGTTTGGCATTTCCAGTCCCACTAATTGTGAGGCTTATCATCTCAGGCAGAAAACCAAATGTCCATTGCTGGTTAAAGCAAAAGTGAGAATAGAAACGTGTTAGAGCATTTGGACTCCCAGCGGTGAAACCACTTCCTTCTGATGAATTGCGACATGTGGAAATCAATCCAGGTCACTTAGGAGAACAACTTGGTATTTGGTGTCCAAACGAATCGCTGTTAATTTATTACACTGCTATTTGATTAAATACACAAGAAGGGAGTCAGTCGATGTGGAGTGTCTGCAGGTGAATTCTCTTGTGGCTCATTTGGGAGCATCTCCCTATCTAATACTCAACAAAAAATAAATAGTTTCAAAGCACTCTAAAGCTATCAAAGCAGTTTATCCAAATTGCGGTTGATATTTGCTTTATTCTTGCTTTTCTGCAACCTCTAGGAAGTGAGGCAAGTTACCCAAAAAACAACAACAAAAATCAGCCCATTTAAGGACATCAGCCAGGAACAAACATAACCAGAAAGTATGGATCAGCACTCCATCTCCAAAATCTTCATTTTTAACCACTTCATCCGGTCAATGCCATCACACACTTCACATGTCACAGTCTTTGTGTACTGTGCCACCATTTGCAAATGGATGTTTATGTGTTTGAATATGTGTCCATAGCCTATCTTCCTAATGTGTGAAAGGCAACTGGAGAGTTAACAAAAGATAGTCTAAATAGGCTCACATATTAACCTCAGTATAAAAACTGGAAATAACTGGAAAGGAGCAAGACCAGGTTTGGCTGGATTTAGGGCCCCCACCCCAGAAGCTTCTCCTATTTCTCATTTCTACACCAGCCTAAACTGACTGGCTGTTGGAAAGTATCTCAGGATAGTTTACAGAAGGGACTGCAGGAAATTTACTCTACCATCTTCATAGACTGTCATGAAGAAAATGAGGAGGAAAAGAGACTTCAAAAATCTAATGCAAGGGGGAGCAATATGGCAGTGGAACAAGAGACAGATGTCATGAAGCTCAGCTAGTTATCCAACCATTCTGAACACCTACAAACACAACAGGAGATCAAAGAGAAGAGCAGCAATTCTAGTAACAGAAAACGGACCACTTTCCGGAAGGTAGAACGTGGGGAGAAGTGAATCCAAAGTGATGGGAAGATGGACCATGGGGTGGGGGGTAGGGGGGAAGCTCCTGGCAAGTGGTAAAGCAGGAAAGCACAAAATTGGAACTTTTAAAAATCTGCTCCACTGAGGGATGTCGCTCCAGAGGCTAAGGGGGGGGGGGCGGGGGGGGGATGAAGCTCTTGCAGGGACAGTGTGGTCTCAGGACCCACGGGGTCACATAAAGACCAGGGATGCCTGAGCTCCCAAGTATCAGGGCGGGGAAGCCAACTGCAGAGACAGAGCTGAGAAGTAGGCTCTCAACTCAGGATTACCTTAAACCATGATCTGTGGCACGATCAGGCCACTGCTCTTCCGTCAGGGACCCCACAAGTGGCAGATCCAGGGAGACTCACCTTCCTCCTCCAGGAGGATCAGTGCAGGAGCTCACTCCAGGAATCTGCTGAGTTTGGAGACTCCAAACAGGGCTGGGCATCAGAGATAGAAATGCTTGATCACAGGCAGGGTAAGCACAGACTGCAGCCAGAGACCAGGGAGATGGGAGTGATTGCTTTTTTCTCTGATGGCCCACTGAAGAGTAGCGCCCCAAGCTCTCAGCCCCTACGGGCTGGATATTTGGAGACCACCATTTTCATTCCTGGCCTCCAAAGCTGTACAGAAAGCATTCAGGGAACAAAAGCTCCCAAGACCAAAACCGAGATTACTTAACCCGGCCCCTGGCATCGGCAGTACAATTCTGCCTCGAGCAAAGACAATTGAGAATCACTGCAACAGATCCCTCCCCCAGAAGATAAGCAAGAACATGCAGCCAAGACGAAGCTCACTGATCAATGAGAATGTCAGAACTCCAGAACTAGGGGAAAGCAACACATAGAATTCATGGCTTTTTTCCCCCATGATCCTTTAGTCTTTCAAAGTCAAATTTTTTTAATTTTGTTTTTTCTTATTCTATTTTTTTAATGTTTCCTCTTTCCTATTTTAATGTTTTTTAAACTATTTTATCCTATCAATGCCTTTTTAAAAATTCTTTCTAATTTTCATTGTTATATGCATACTTTATCCCCTCATTGTATTTAACATTATTTTTTGTATATAGTTTTTATTTCTTTAAAATTTTGGGATACAATTTTTTCTAATAGATCGAAATATACACTAAATCTAGCACACAGCTTTCTTCTAGTCTCCAACCTGATCACATTCTTTCCACTATTTTTTCTTTTTTCAACCAACTTCCTATCTTACCAATTCCTTTTTTAGAATCTTTTTAAATTTTCATCTTTACAGTCATATTTCATCCCTTCATGTTTAATACACACACACACACACACACACACACACACACACACACATATATATATGTTTTTCTTTAAAATTTTGGGAGGTAGTTTCTTCTAACAGACCAAAATACACCCAAAATCATGTGAGGCTCTCTTCTATTCACCAGTCTAATATATATATATTTTTTCTTTTTTCTTCTTCTTTTTTCCCCCTCTATATTCTCCCCTCAGTTTCGAGTCTCTTCTGATTTGGTGAGTGTATATTTTTCTGGGGTTGTTGCTACCCTTTTAGTATTTTGTTCTCTCATTCATCTATTCTTATCTGGATAAAATGAAAAGGTGGGAAAACTCACAAAAAAAAAAGAACAAGAAGCAGTACCGACAGCTAGAGACCTAATCAGCATGGAAGATATTAGAGAATCCCTTTCTGGAGAAATAAAATCCCTTTTGGGAGAAATAAAAGAACTAAAATCTAACCAAGTTGAAGTAAAAAAAAAGCTATTAATGGGGTGCAATAAAAAAGGAGGCTCTTACTGCCAGGATAAATGAGGCAGGAGAATTAGTGATAGAAGACCAAATGATAGAGAATAAAGAAGCTGAGCAAAAGAGGGACAAACAATATTAGAATTGGGATCCCAGAAAAAGAAGAAAGAGAGAGAGAGGGAGAAGGTATATTGGAGCAAATTACAGCAGAGAATTTCCCTAATTTGGTCAAAGGAACAAGCATCAAAATCCAGGAGGCACAGAGAACCCCCCTCAAAATCAATAAAAATTGGCCCACACCCCATCCTCTAATAGTAAAACTTACAAGTCTTAGTGACAGAGAAAATCCTGAAAGCAGCTCGAGACAAGAGGTCTGTAACATACAATGGTAGAAATATTAGATTGGCAGCAGACCTATCCACAGAGACCTGGCAGCCCAGAAAGGACTGGCATGATATATTCAGAGCACTAAACGAGAAAAATATGCAGCCAAGAATATTATATCCAGCTAAGCTGTCATTGAAAATAGAAGGAGAGAGAAAAAGCTTGCAGGACAAACAAAAACTAAAAGAATTTGCCAACACCAAACAAGCCCTACAGGAAATATTGAAAGGGGTCCTCTGAGAGATGCTTAGGTGGCTCAGTGTCATGATCTCAGGGTCTTGGGATTGGGCCCCACATAAGGCTCTCCGCTTGGCAAGAAGCCTTCTTCCCCCCTCTCTCTGCCTGCCTCTCTGCCTACTTGTGATCTCTCTCCTCTCTGTCAAATAAATAAGTAAAATCTTTAAAAATAAATAAATGTTGCAAGCATTGAAAGCAAGCAAGCAAGAGGTCCTCTGAGCAAAGAGTGAGCCTAAAAGTAACATAGACAAGAAAGGAACAGAGACAATATACAGTAACAGTCACCTGATAGGCAATACAATGGCACTAAATTCACATCTTTCAAAAGTTATTCTGAATGAAAATGGGCTAAATGCCCCAATCAAAAGACAGAGGGTATCAGAATGGATAAAAAAAAAAAAAAAAAGACTCATCGATATGCTGTCTATAAGAAACTCATTTTAGACACCTCCAGATTTAAAGTGAGGGGGTGGAAAACAATTTACCATGCTAATGGAGATCAAAAGAAACCTGGGGTGGCAATCTTCATATGAGATAAATTAGATTTTAAGTCAAAGACTAAAATAAGAGATGAGAAAGGACACTGTATCATACTTAAAGGGATTGCCCAACAAGAAGATCTAACAACTGTAAATATCTATGCCCCTAACATGGGATCAGCCAATTATATAAACCAATTAATAACAAAATCAAAGAAACACATCAACAATAATAATGATAGGGGACTCTAATACCCCCCTCACTGAAACGGACAGATCATCTAAGCAAAAGATCAACAAGGAAATAAAGGCTTTAAGTGACACACTGGACCAGATGGACATCACAGATATATTCAGAACATTCCATCCCAAAACAACAGAATACACATTCTTCTCTACTTCACATGGAACATTCTCCAGAAGAGATCACATCCTGGGTCGCAAATCAGGTCTCCATCAGTACCAAAAGATTGGGATCATTCCCTGCATATTTTCAGACGACAATGCCTTGAAACTAGAACTCAACCACAAGAGGAAAGTTGGAAAGAACTCAAATACATGGAAGCTAAAGAGCACCCTACTAAAATGAATGGGTTAACCAGGAAATTAAAGAAGAATTTTTAAAAATCATGGAAACAAATGAAAATGAAAACACAAGTCTTCAAAATATTTGGGACACAGCAACGGCGGTCCTTAGAGGAAAGTATATATCAATACAAGCCTTTCTCAAGGAATGAGATCTCAAATACACACAACCTAACTCTACACCTAAAGGAGCTAGAGAAAGAAAAGCAAAGAAAGCCTAAACCCAGCAAAAGAGAAATAATAAAGATTAGAGCAGAAATCAATGAAATAGGAACCAAAAGAAGAGTAGAACAAAACAATGACACTAGGAGCTGGTTCTTTGAAAGAATTAATAAGATTGATAAACCCCTGGCCAGACTTATCAAAAAGAAAAGAGAAAGGACCCAAATTAATAAAATCATGAATGAAAGAGGAGAGATCACAACCAGCAGCAAAGAAATACAAACAGTTACAAGAACATATTATGAGCAATTATACACCAGCAAATTTGACAATCTAGAAAAACTGGATGCATTCCTAGAGACACACAAACTACCAAAACTGAACCAGGAATAAATAGAAAACCTGAACAGACCCATAACCAGTAAGGAGATGGAAGCAGTCATCAAAAATCTTCCAACAAGAGCCCAGGGCCAGACGGCTTCCCAGGGGAATTCTATCAAACATATGAAGAAGAATTAATACCTATTCTCCTGAAACTCCTAAAAAATAGAAATGGAAGGAAAACTTCCAAACTCATTTATGAGGCCAGCATTACCATGATCCCAAAACCAGACAAAGACCCCATCAAAAAGGAGAATTACAGATGAATATCCTTGATGAACACGGATGTAAAAATTCTCAACAAAATACTAGCCAATAGGATCCAACAGTATGTTAAAAGGATTATTCACCACGACCAAGTGGGATGTTTTCCTGGGCTGCAAGTTTGGTTCAATATCCCCAAATCAATGTGATACAATATATTAATAAAAGAAAGAACAAGAACCATAGGATACTCTCCATAGATGCTAAAAAGCATTTGACAAAGTACAGCATCCTTTCTTGATCAAAACTCTTCACAGTGTAGGCATACAGGGTACATGCCTCAGTATCATCAAAGCCATCTATGAAAAACCCACAGCAAATAATATTCTCAATGGGGAAAAACTGAGAGCTTTACCTTAAGGTCAGGAACATGGCAGGGATGTCCACTATCACTGATGCTATTCAAATAGTACTAGAAGTCCTAGCCTCAGCAATTAGACAATAAAAAGAAATAAAAGGCACCTGAATCAATAAAGAAGAAGCCAAACTCTCACTCTTTGCAGATGGTATGATACTTTATGTGGAAAACCCAAAAGACTCCATCCAAAACTGCTAGAACTCATACAAGAATTCAGTAAAGTGTCAGGATATAAAATCAATGCACAGATATCAGTTGCATTTCTATACACCAACAGCAAAACATAAGAAAGAGAAATTAAGGAGTCTATTCCATTTACAATTTGCACCCAAAACCATAAGATACCTAGGAATAAGCCTAACCAAAGAGGCAAAGAATCTGTACTCAGAAAACTGTGAAGTGCTCATGAAAGAAATTGAGGAAGACACAAAGAAATGGAAAAATATTCCATGCTCATGGATTGAAAGAACAAATATTGTGAAGATGTCTATACTACCTAAAGCAATCTACACATTAAAGGCAATCCCTATCAAAATACCATCAATTTGTTTCAAATAAATGGAACATATAATCCTAAAATTTATAAGGAACCAGAAAAGACCAGGAATGGCCAGAGGACGGTTGAAAAGAAAACCAAAGTTAGCAGCATCACAATTCCAAACTTCAAGCTCTATTAAAAAGCTGTCATCAAGACAGTGTGGTACTGGCACAAAAAAAAGACACAAAGATCAATGAAACAGAATAGAGAACCGAGAAATGGAACCCCAATTCTATGGTCAACTAATCTTCGATGAAGCAGGAAAGAATGTCCAATGGAAAAAAGACAGTCTCTTCATCAAATGGTGTTGGGAAAATAGGACAGCCACATTCAGAAGAATGAAACTGAACCATTTCCTCACACCACACACAAAAATAAACTTAAAATGGATTAAAGACCTCAATGTGAGACAGGACTCCATCAAAATCCTTGAGGAGAACATAGGCAGGAACCTCTCTGACCTCAGCCACAGCAACTTCTTTCTAGAAACATCTCCAGAGGCAAGAGATGAACTTTTGCGAGGGCAAAAATGAACTATCGGGACTTCAGCAAGATCAAAACTTTCGCACAGCAAAGGAAACAGTCAACAAAACCAAAAGACAACTGACAGAATGGGAGAAGATATTCACAAACGACATTTCAGATAAACAGCTAGTATCCAAAATCTATAAAGAACTCATCAAACTCAACACTCAAAGAACAAATAATCCAATCAAGAAATGGGCAGAAGACATGAACAGACATTTCTGCAAAGAGGATATCCAAATGGCCAACAGACACATGAAAAAGTGCTTACTATCACTGGACATCAGAGAAATACAAATCCAAACCACAGTGAGATACCACCTCACACAATTTTAGTCAGTATGGCTAAAATTAGCAAGTCAGGAAATGACAGATGTTGGCAAGGATGCGGAGAAAGGGGAACCCTCCTACACTGTTGGTGGGAATGCAAGCTGGTACAGCCACTCTGGAAAACAGTATGGAGGTTCCTCAAAAAGTTGAAAATAGAGCTACCCTACGACCCAGCAATTGCCCTACTGGGTATTTACCCTAAAGATACAAATGTCGTGATCCGAAGGGGCATGTGCACCCGAATGTTTATAGCAGCAATGTCCACAACAGCAAAACTATGGAAAGAACCTAGATGTTCATCAATAGATGAATGGAGAAAGATGATGTGGTCTATACATACAATGGAATACTATGTAGCCATCAAGAGAAACAAAATCTTGCCATTTGCGATGATGTGGATGGAACAAGAGGGTATTATGCTAAGCTAAAAAAGTCAGTCAGAGAAAGACAATTATCACATGAACTCTCTGAGATGAAGAATTTGAGAGGCAAGATGGGGGGTCATGAGGGATGGGGGCAAAAATGAAACAAGATCGGATTGGGAGGGAGACAAACCATAAGAGATTTAATCTCATGAAACAGACTGAGGGTTGCTGGGTTATGGACATTGGGGAGGGTATGTGCTATGGTGAGTGCTGTGAAATGTGGAAGCCTGATAATTCACAGACCTGTACCCCTGGGGCAAATAATACATTATATGCCGGGGCACCTGGGTGGCTCAGTGGGTTAAAGCCTCTGCCTTCAGCTCAGGTCATGATCTCAGGGTCCTGGGATCAAGCCCCACATCAGGCTCTCTGCTCAGCAGGGAGCCTGCTTCCCCCTGTCTTTCTGCCTGCCTCTCTGCCTACTTGCAATCTCTCTCTGTCAAATAAATAAATAAATAAATAAATAAATAAATAAATAAATAAATAAAAGAAATCTTTAAAAAATAATACATTATATGCTAATAAAAAAAGAAAGAAAATACGTGTATATTAAATTTCTGGTATTAGTAAAAAAAAATGTAACGCAGAATGATTTGTACACAAACACACACACACACACACACACACACACACACACACACACACACCATTTTTCACTGAATCCCAGAATATCATGGAGGCAGCTCAGCAAAAACTAAGGGAGAGGTGGTCTGGTTTGTTCTGAGCCCTGTTTAATGCGGATGACCCATATCATCTTTCCCACTCAGTATCTCCGTAAGGCTACAGTCACAGCAACAGGTGCTCCCATTCCTGACATCACCACTGCCTTCTGCTTATAGCTGATGGGCAGAGTAGCTATTGGCCATGTCCTAACAGAACATGTGGGTGAGTGGGAGTCTTTTAAGTGCCACCCTTCAATCGGCAAAAGTTAGATAACCAAACCATATAAGAAACTGGTTGTGGCCGCCAACACCATGGTCTCATCTAATTGCACGTCACCATCAGGAAATGTGTGATGCACCACACACACTCCTCGTTTAAGAGGCGAGATCACCAGGATGATGTACATCAGCTAGGAAAGCAAGAACACTTGGGAGAAGAGTCCCAAAATTTACTGGACACTTGGCCATGCCCTTTGTCCAAAATGTCTAGTTTGCATCTTGTAACAAATTTTCTTGGAGTGATAAATAATAAATCTGTTCTGTAAGTGATAAGTAGCTGGGATTGCACCTTTCTGGCAAACCCACAGATCGCTTTACATGACACAGAAAGGAGAGAATAAATCCAACCTTGAGAACAAGGCCTCATTGCCTTAGCAAAGAGGAAGAAAACGGAAGAGAAAACTTGTACTATGGATAGAAATATTTCTACGCATCCAAGAACACACAGAGGGTGGGAGAAATGGGTGAAGGTGGTCAAAGGGTACAAACTTCCAGTTTTAAGATAAGTAAGATCTGGGAATGTAATGTACAGGATGGTAACTATAGTTAACAATACTGAATTGGGGGGTACCTGGGTGGTTCAGATGGTTAAGCCTTCAGCTCAGGTAGTGATCTCTAGGTCTTGAGATCGGGCCCCACATCAGGCTCCCAGGTCAGTGAGGAGTCTGCTTTTCCCTCTCCCTCTGCCTCTGCCTCTCCCCCTGTTTGCACTCTCTGTGTATTTCTCTCACTCACTCAAATGAATAAATAAGCTCTGTTAAAACAAACACTATATTGTGAATTTGAAGGTTTCTAAGAATTTTTAAAAATTCTCACAACACACAAAGAAATTATGTATTTGAGGTGATGTATGTGCTAATTAATCTTGTGGTAGTTCCATTAAATATTATATATATTACATATATTACATATAATCACTCATATATACATATAAAATCATTATACTGTACACTTTAAACTTACACAATGTTATATGTCACATTTCAATAAGCTGGGAAAAAACTTAGATATGTTATACATATAAAAGATATTATCATTTCTTATTAAACTGATGAAATAATCCAAGAAGAGAGGTAGGAAGACAAATTCGGTGGGGGGGAAAATTTACTTCAGAAAGAGGACTTAATCAAGTGACAGAAGGTAACATGGTACGGGGCAAGGTTGAAGGAGAAACTATTATTTTTGACAAATGTGTACTGTTTCCTCGGAGTGGTGGATAAAACACATGCAGTTCCTACCCACGTCAAGCCTACAGTCTAGTGTCAGTGACAGTAAAAAACGAACAAATAAATGCATAATTACAGACTGTGGTAGGAGACAGAAAGCACATTAGTGATTGTGGGGGGGTTGGGGAGGAGATGGGAAATGGGAGGTGACTGCTGAATGTATGGGTTTCTCTTGGGGTTGATGGAAATGTTCTGAAACTACTATGGTGGTGCGTGTACAACTCAGTGCGTATACTAGAAACCACGGAGCTGTACTCTTTACATGGATGAATTATATGGCATGTGAATTGTACCTCAATAAAAATTGAGCTGCCATGAGCTCAGGTTACTTAAAAAGCAAAAAGCTATAGCATGGACAGACAGCCACAGGAGCGAGGGAATGTAGTGCGCTGTCCACTAAATTAGCTCTCTCGTACATTAGGGAGGACTCCCCAACACTTGCAGGTTTGAGGACCCTGTTATTATTTACCCTGGTAAAATGAGGCCAGTGGTGCCAGAATGTCTCCTCTTGAGGTTTTTTCCTGCCCCCCCCCCATTCTCCCCATTTCCTCTTCCCCTGACCCAGAGAAATTGCTCGATACAGTCCCGTTGTCACACAGGGGCTCCCAGCACCAGCATCTACCTTTAGAACTTGAACCTAATGCATAACCAAAGGTGACAAGATCAAGAGGTTCTTTCATGGAGTCCTGACCCTGGCAGTTCCAATATCTAGGAAAAAGGCAGCCTTCACAGACTCAAAGTAGAATTGCTGGAGCCTCAGGTCCTACTTGACATATCACTGTAGATCCCCAATTACCACTCTTTGCCACGGATGGTGTCCTCGGAAATAAACTTGGATGGAACAGAAATAAATCTGTTCAATCAAATCTTTCTTTTTCCTGAATGATGAGAGGTCATTCTAACCTTGCCATGAGCTCAGGAAGAACTCTGCTTTTGAGCTAGAGACGAAATTAGTGCCGGGCATTCCAAAGCTTCTCACTCTGAAAATAAAAGACAGTCAATAAAAGACCATCTTCCCAGTCCTTATATCCATAGCACCATACAGGATGAGTGAATAAATTAAGTAGTGAATGAACAAATGACAGGTGGAATGAGATCTTAGAAAGAATACTACAAGGTGGACTCAATTTTCTCCACAGATGTGACACATTTGGAAAAAAAATCTTCATCCATTAGGGTCATAACCCTAAACTTAAGTTGTAAAAGAAACTAGGATCAGGGTCCTCAAGTCATCTCTGCTAAAATACATAGGAGGGTAAAACAAGTGACTCTCCTTCCCCAAAAGAAGGGAGCAGACAGTCCAGCAGAGAGGACGGGGGACCCTCTCAGAGTAAGAAATTCAAGAGCATCCCTAAGACAAAGAGTATTAAGGCATATTATTGGTAATAATCATACAAAGGTTTAATGTTAAAATTGAATTGGAAATGTATTCAGAAGCTTATATTGTCACCCTTTCCCTGGTGGCTCACACAGCCTGACATTTGCATAATGGCTTTCTTTTGTACTTTTTCTTCCAACTAATTGAGTTAGAATACCTCTCTGTTAAACAGACCAGCTTCCAGAATGGTCTGTAAGGCAGTTAAGGAAGAATATGTCTGTTTCCTACTATCTGGTATTTGAAATAGAGTTAAGAATTTTTTAATTTTGACCGTGGGCCATAGAGGAAAATGCTCATGAATTCTTGGAAATAGTCATGTGTAAGCCCCCTTCCAAGGACGAAGGATCAGGCAGCAAGCCACTTCTAAACATTCTCCCACCCTTTCTGCCCTAAGGATTTAGATGGCTACAGCATTGTTGGGAGGAGGATTCGAACTGACAAAGGGATGTGGAAATTTATAAACCCAAAAATTATTTTTTACAAAACTTTAGGAAAGCTCCTTTCTTTGCATGAAGTTAAGTCTCGGCATTACCCATTCCTCATCCTACAGGGGTTTCCCAGATAGCCAGTGATATCTGTCATCTGTTAGCCCAACGCCTCTGCATTGCATCACGTCTTGCAGCAGGATGTGGGCACCATGGTCTTGCCCTTATAGACAGAATGTCAAGGTAGACTGGTTGGAAGTATTAGATGCTACAGGAAGGACAAAAGAACAAGAGTTAGAATCTGTTGGGTTTGGTAGCATGGAATTCACAGGTACCCTGCCCAGAGAAGTCCAATGGCAAGTCCAATCGTCAACTTGCAGTAGGTTGAGACAAAACAAGACCATGAGCACTGACCACTCTTGAGATGCTTGATAAAAATGAGACAGAGCATTAAAAATTGCTTATTCAATAAATATTTACTGCACACCAAGTACAGGCACCGTATCTGACCTCGTAAGAGGGAGCCTTAGATTCAAAGGTATACAGGAATCCCGACCCTCACCCTCCTAGAACTTATAGCCTACAGAGGGAATACAAATGGGTAGTTGTAATATAGTGTGATAAGTACTCTGGGAGTACACAGTACAAACTTGGGAAGTCAGGTAATCCTTCCCAGAGGAAGTGACATGGTACTTCCTGAAGGAAGTAGCATATGAGCTGAGAATTTAAGGATATGTAGGAGTTAGCAGGCAAAGTGTGCATATGGAAGGGATAAGATAAGAGATTGTCAGGCAAATGAAACAGCGTATGCAAATACCCAAAAGAAAGAGAAGGAATTTATTCACTTAAATAATAAATATTTATTAACCTTTTACATAAGTACTGTTTTAGATGCTTGGAAAATAGCGGGGAACAAGAGAGACAAGATTCCTAAATTCACTAGTCTTTCATTCCAGTCAGAGGAGATAGACAATAAACAAACATGATCATCTAGACACAAATAGATCCTGTTAAGAAAGTCACAAGTGGGAAAATAGCAGAATGAAAGGATATCAGGATGGCTGGAGTACAGCAAGCAAAGGAGTTAAGGCTAAGAGCAAAGGTAGTCTCCCTAGAGCCCTGGAAATCATATCAAAAAACTGGCTTACTGTTCAAACAATGAGAGGGGTGGTCATCATTGAAGAGTTTTATGGTTATGCAGAAGAGCAGGATGAATATAAAAATTGAGATTCAGGGTCAAGGGGGAATATTCCCTCTTAGAATGAAAAACACATAAGTTTATATTTATATTCCATAAGAAAAAAAAGAAAAAGGAGAGAACTGATAGAGCAACCTCCAGGAGAAGGAAAGACTCAAGATCACAGGTGGAGGGTTCTCTTGAATCAAACCAGGTTCAAAGTGTGGACCACTGCCCCAAAGGACCAAGCCCCAACATTGATGGGGCTTCTCAGTGGTATAGGTTTTATTTACCCACAGAAACTCTGTGGCCTTGTTTTTCTTGTTTTAAGAACACATAAATAAGTCAGCTTTCTGATTGATTATACCAGCAACTGCCATATTTCAGATTTGGGGATCATAGCCACACTAGATTACAAAAGAAATGGCTTCTAAATCAAAGTTTACTATGGCCCCTAAGATGTAACTAATAGAGCTTATAAATCAAAAAACATACACAGTGTGCCTAAACAAGTCCAGACTAGAGTAAGGTGTATGCTGTGGTGTATGCATCACTAAGTCTTGGGTCCAAGTAAGTCTTGGGTATAAGGGGGGTAAGCCCATAGACTGTGCATTTTATGAGACTAACTCAGGACCTTCTATGGACTGTGCATTTTAGCAAATTCTACAGGTGTCTTTTTCATACACTAATGTCTGAGAACTCCTGTTCTACAGCTCTAATACCTTCGCACTTGTGTGACTGCACTTCCAGTGGAGTCCAAATTGTACAGCCTGATATGAACTGGCCAGAGAGCTACAACGACAGACCCTTTCCACTCTATGGGGCCATAAGTCTCATAGTCACACCCCACACACTGCTGAGCAAGTCTAAGATGATGTAGGAACAGAACCAAGGAGCTCACTCAAGACCAAGATCTTTCTTGATGGTCATGTTTAGAATCTCCTTGACAAGAAATGATAGGCAACCAATTCTACGGACTTATACTTTGTACCAGTTCCCTTGTAAATATCTTAAGAGCTTCTCTGGTCATAAGATAGTTTACAAAAGCTATAGACCTTCAAATGATGTTTTTTTAGACCAAGAGTGTGTGATAACCCCAGGGACTTTGTACATGTTTCCCCATCTCTTTCTCCCACATAAGTGCCTCCTTCTCATGCTTTGTTTCTCGACCACAAGTTGCCTTCTTGAAATGGCCCTCCTTGTCCTCCATCAGATCCACCCCCTCCCACTATACCTCACTAAAGCACCCTGCTTATTTATTCCTATCATGTATCAAAATGTATAATTATTCACTGTTTTGGTCACCTGTTTTTTTATCTGTCTATAAGCTCAATGAGGCCACAAAAGGTCCAACTTTCCTTACTCATCATTCTCTCTCTCAAATCTGGGATTTACAAAATGTCTGACAAATTCAAACTCAAAATGTATCTTTTTCAAAATTTCAGACACTCAAATAAATCTGGGAAATTCTAGCTTAAAAAATAACAGGTTTCGGGGCGCCTGGGTGGCTCAGTCGTTAAGCGTCTGCCTTTGGCCCAGGTCATGATCCCAGGGTCCTTGCTCGGCAGGAAGCCTGTTTCTCCCGCTACCATTCCCTCTGCTTGTGTTCCCTCTCTCGCTGTGTTTCTCACTGTCAAATAAATTTTAAAAAAAATCTTTAAAAAAAAAAAAAGAATAACAGGTTTCTTGCCTGTAGGAATCCTCAGAGCCTTAAAATACTAATATGAATTGTGTGTCAACAGAAGGTGGATAAATATAGTATGTGATGTCTCTCAAATTCATTTGGGCACAGAAAACTTTTTCATGGCATCTTTCTTTCCTTGGAGCATCTTGTGCAACTAATGTCCCAAGAAACGCTCTTTAGGAAACATTGCTTTAAAGATTATCAATATGAGAGGTACTTTAGGGTTGATGCTCAGAACCTAATGCTTGATATTCCCAAGAGGGAGAGAGCTGGCATCTTCTGAGTACCACCTGCCACCCTGGTAAACGTCTTCCCTCAAACATGCAGGCAGCTGTCCTGAAGAGCCTGTCACTTCCTACTTACCAACAAACAGAAAACATTTTTTTTAAAGTTTTAGGGAAAAAAAGATAAATACTTTCCCATTCTCTGAACTAATGTCAAATGACCTGGAAACGTTGCCTCTGGGAGCTCAAGCCATAGAACAAAGTAGCATTTCATCTTCCTCGTCTGACAGCTCAATTTCAGCAGCGACAGGGGGGTTGGGGGGGTGGGCAAGCCCCCACCACAGCCAGTCACGAATGTCACCGTTTATACTGAGATCCCTTTGATAACACTCTCTGTAGATGGCAGGCTTGAATTTATTCTTTAGCAAAGCAAAGCCTGTATGAATACAATGAGGACCCTGTGCAGACTCTACCAATGTAACCACAAGAGGGAAATATGTTCTTTAACACGTGTTCATATTTCCCAAATTAGTTTTAACACTCGGACGGAGGCATAAATCATAACAGGAGAAAAGAGGGAGGGGGCCCAAGGGTACATCCATACTTAGTCAAAAACTTCCCAACACTCACTTCCAAAGAGCTACAACTAGGAGCCTTCCTTCATAGCACTAAAAAGGTGCAAAGTCTGGATAATTTTATTGTAAGAATTAAGACCCCTCTATTTAGCACTTATATATAGCCCCCTTCTCCAATGCAAGTCTCAAACCGTGGGGATTAGCTTGCCATGCCCTCAACCAGTCCCCCTGATAAGAGAAAGGGGATGAAGTGGGCCGCTCAACTTCAGATCCCATCTGCCCAGAAGTCCCATTGTGTATTTAGGGAGTACTTTCCTCAATCTAATCTTAGACATGTCTACTGATTTAGGTTGATTTCATGTTAGTTTTCCCACTGCATGCATTCATTACCAAGGTGCCCAACACAAAAAGAGAAATAACCGAAAAGCAGTACCTCTGTCTTCGGGGTGGCTCTTCATCTACACTCTATTTGTTTACTCCTCCCACATCATCCAAGCCAGCCCTTCTCCTGACTACAAACCATTGTCCCCTTCAACCTACATTCTGTGGTATCAAGATTTAGGAAGCTTGGGGATCTGAGTGTATTCTCCATTGTTAAATAACAATAAAACACCAGATCCAAAGTCATTCTGAAGGTTTACGGCTTTTTTTTCATTCATCCATCCTCCCATCCAGCACTGAGAGTCCATACTCATAGCATCATGCTACATACTATTCTATGTAACATCAATTTCCACAGCCATACCCCACTCCATGAGATTCTGAGATGACAAATTAGATACTCCATTTAACTCACAGAATAGGGGAATTTACCAGCCTGCGAATGAAGCCTACCTCATGGGCATGTGTATCCCAGGGCAAGCCCAACCTCAGAGAGACTCACATAAATATGCAACAAGCTCCAAGATTACAGCAACTGTCAAAGGCCCCCCTACTAATTCTATTCTATCCCTTTATTTGAAACCACTACACCCACAGTATGGGAGATAGGAGTAGGGAGTGAAGGGATGGCCAATATCACCCCTAGACACAAGCAAGAGGGGCTCCTAGTCTGTGCCCCAAGATTCAGAGAAGCTCCCTGAGTCACAAATACACAGAAGAGTAAATTATATGTCAATTACATCTCAAAGCTGGGGAGTGGTGGTGATAGTAAAAGAGCTCAAGAATGGCAACAATAAAAACATTTTTTAAAATATATTACAGAAAAGAAGTATTCCTATAAAAAATACCAACAATAAAAACATTTAAAAGTATACTGAAGAAAATATGAGCATTACTATCTTCTGGGATTCTGCTATCAGATTGGCCCAGCACAATCTGTGACCATAAACATTTGTTACTACGATTAACACTGTTCAAGCCCCAAGGAACCATATCTCTGTACCATGCCCTGGAAATGGACCCTGCTGGATTTTCAGCCTGGGAGGATGGGGAAGAAAAGTGCTTGCTAGAAGAAGCCATCACCTTTATGAGGGAGTTAAAGCTCCAGAGACAATCACCAAAACCAAAGAAAAAGAAGAGTCTGGACTTTTAAGAGGTCAGATGGGAAACCTAGGCAAGGACAGCAAGAGAAAACACCCAGCAAGTAAAGACCATGGTTGGTATTTTCAGAATACAGTTTAACCCAGGAGTGCCACAAATGATGGGACTCATTAGCTCTCTGAGCTTTTAAAGTATTTTTTTTAAAGACTTTATTTATTTGACAGAGAGAGAGATCACAAGTAGGCAGAGAGGCAGGCAGAGAGACAGGGGGAAGCAGGCTTCCCACTGAGCAGAGAGCCCGATGTGGGGCTCGATCTCAGGACCCTGAGATCAGGACCTGAGCCAAAGGCAGAGGCTTTAACCCACTGAGCCATCCAGGCGCCCTAGCTCTCTGAGCTTTTAATATGCAAGAGGCACGGCCTAGTTCTGAGAGGCAGGGCCAGAAATAAGACACCCACACAAGGCCTTTCCTGACTTCCCCTTCCTTGCTCTGCAGGTTTCCAAGCATCTACATGTGGATATAACATTTTCTGGAAAGACCAGCCCTTCATTCTGTAATTATACCAACCCCATGCATTTGGTATAACAATATCCTTTGAAAATGCAGGTGACTTTTTTTTTAATGAAAGCATGAGTTTTTATTGTTATTGCTAATTTAAAAGTTTTTATGTCCTTATTGGGAAAAACGGAACATCCTTTGTCTGACTCTCCTTTGTCTGACATAACTCCACAGGGGCAGATATTTTTTTCTGCTTTATTTTCTAACGTATCTAAAGTGCCTAGACTGGGAGCTGGTACATGCTCGGGTGCTCACTAAGTCAATAAATATTTGTTGATTGAATGGGTAACATTAGGTCACAGACTTCAGTATTTTTTTAATGTTACAAGGCTGAAATAACATCTGGGAACCATGTTTCTATACAATTCTCTTAGTTCTGGATCAACAGTGAACTCCCTGTCTTACCCTTTCCTCTGGGTAGCCATGACCCTCTCTGGTGGCAGGTAGGGCTGACAGAACAATAATAAGAGCCCAGATACACTCAGGACACCCACTGAAACAATGACCTGTCCTTCCCTTTTAACAATGCTGGCAGGACAGACAAGGAAATGGGGGAGGGGGCTCACAGACTCCTGCCTCACTGACAATAGTACAGGTGCCACAACTCAGTGTTCTTGTGATTTTTTTTTTAATTTTTATTAACATATAATGTATTATTTGCCCCAGGGTACATGTCTGTGCATCGTCGGGCTTACACATTTCACAGCACTTAACAGCACATACCCTCCCCAATGTCCACAACCGAGCCACCCTATCCCTACCCACCCACACCCCCCACCGCCGGCCACCCTCAGTTCGTTTCTTGAGTCTAGGAGTCTCTTATGGTTTGTCTCCCTCCCCATCCCTTCCTGTTTCATTTCTCTCTGTTCTTGTGATCTTAAGGCTCAGTCCTACCCTAGAGCCTTTCCCATATAATCTCAGTTACCAATGCTCCTTTCAAATTTTCCTACAAACAGCCTCTCTCTCCCAGGACACACTCGGCTCTACAATAATGCTTGTTTTGAAAATGTGAATTTGTTCCAATGCGACTGTTACATTAGGGAACAATTTGAGCATAACACACATTTTGCATTTGCTTATGCATGACTTTGTCTGCAAGGAACATGAGGTGAGCGCAGAAAGCTGTAACCAGATAAACCAAGGCACTGAGAAGTAGGCAGAACACAAGCGTGTGTGCATGCACGCGCACACACAAACTCAATCATCATCCTCAGTTACTCACAAATTATAATCCTTCCAACATTTCACTTCCTCCACACCAAACTGCAGGTCTTTTTCAAAATAAAGTGTGGTATGTGCTGTGGTATGCATGTGTTTCTCAACCATTTAACATGTATAAAATTGTGCTACCATTCTTATTAGGTTTCTTTCTTTAAATGTTTCACCGATGAAGTTTTTTAAAGATTTTTTTTTTTTTAATTTATTTGACAGAGAGAAACAGAGCGAGAGAGGGAACACAAGCAGAGGGAATGGTAGCGGGAGAAGCAGGCCTCCCGCCGAGCAGAGAGCCCGATGTGGGGCTCGATCCCAGGACCCTGGGATCTGACCTGGGCCGAAGGCAGACGCCTAACGACTGAGCCACCCAGGTGCCCCCGATGAAGTTTTTTAATCTTGAGTTCCAACCCCATTTTCCCCATGTGGTTTAACTGGACAATTCTGCAAAGTGCAATGACTTTCAGGAACACAAATGTCATGTGTTAGCAGAACTGACTGTACCATCTTCCCATTTATCACATCTGCACCTCTGAGCATCTTGCTGTCTAAGCCACCTCTGCCAAAGGAATGAATATTCCCAAGTACTCATAACCATTAAGTGTAACTTTACCAAAAAAAACCATGTATAAGATACATTTCCTATGCCTATTACTTATCTGAACTCTGATGAAGTAAAAGTTTCTTCTGATCAGTATTACTGACCAGACCACAGTTACTAGGGTTAAGCATAAGCAGACCTAGTAACAGTAAGAGACCAGGCAGAGAGAACAGCGTTCACCCCAGAATGATCAAGGTCAGAGAATGGGATAATAAGAGATGTCCTTAGGTAGGATGGAATCCCCAGCCCTCCCGAAAATTGACTACATTTCAGTTCCTTCTCTCCAATTTTTCGATTTGCTTAGGGTCACCTCAGGACAACCATATTCGACCTGCAGGCAGAGGAGAAAACAAATGCAATGGGCCACTTAAGAGTTAATCCTCGAATGCTGGGTTCCTCCAGGAGTATCTCCCTTTTCAGGATAGGATCTACATTACTCTGCTTTGCAGCCTGCCTAAGCTATTATGAGCTATTTCAGAATCCATATTAAGTGAAATCACCCTTCATTTGCTACCAATAAAGGACAATTTTTATAAAGAACAGAGAGAAGATGTACAGTGTAGAAGCCATCTCATTTGGCAGAAGCGTCCATGTGGCCCCTCCATCTTTTTCCTGGCTGATTCTCACATGATCCATGAGATGCTCAGGTGTTTCCACCAAGAAAAGATTCAATTGCATGTTCAAGTGTACAACTTGGTAAATTCTGATCTATATATATGCATATATGCACTCTATGTATATGTAATGCATACACACACACACACACACACACACAAACCATGAAACCATCATCACACTCAAGACAGTGAAATATTCATCAGCTCCAAAAGTTTCCTTGTGCCCCATTGTAATTCCTCCCTCTCCCACCCCCAACTCCTGTCCCCAGAAAATAAGTGATCTGCTTTCCGTCCCTATAGTCTGGTTTGCATTTTTAGAATTCATATAAGTGGGATTATTTAGCATGTAGTATTTCTTTCTCTGGCATCTTTCACTCAGCATAAAGTTTTTGGGATTCATCCATGTTATTTATTACACAAATAGCTCATTCCTTTTTATTGCTTAAAAGTATTCCATAGTATTAGATGCATGTGCCACAAATGGTTTCTCCATCTACCTGTTCAAAGACATTTGGATTATTCCTAGTTTTTGGCAATTACGGATAAAATCACAAACATTGTTGCATATGTGTTTGGGGATATGCTTTCCTTTCTCTTGTTGGTTTCTATCTCTAGAGTTTTGATTTGGGTCTTCTTATGTCTTCCTTTTTTCTGTCTAATTTTGTGAACACATCCTTCTCCACTAATTCTAACAACTGTGTCAGCTCCATATTGATTTCAACTGATTAATTTTTCTCCTCATTTTCAGTTGCGTTTTCCAGATTCTTTACAATTTGGTTGGGCTGGACATCTTTATATTCTTATAGATGTTCTTGAGCTTTGTTCTGAGAGGCAATGAGGTTACATGAAAATGGTTTGATCCCTTCAGGTCTTCTTTTGAAGATCTAAGAAGACTGCAGTCATGTTCAGTCTCTGGCTCATTATCCCTCACCACTGAGGTAGGAGGTTTCTAAACACTAATCAATGTCTCATGAACTAGGAGGTTTCTCACTCTTGCTATGGGTGAGCACAAGGTACAGTTCCCTCTAAGCCTTATGAGTAGCTCTTAAAATCATTTTTTAACTGCTACATTATGTTTTGTGGAATGGGTCACTGAGCAGACATTGAACCTTCCGGGACCCTGCCTTATCATTGATTAGCATGGATGGCAAAGTATCAGATCATAAAACCTCCAAAGGACTAAAGTGTAATTGTGGCTACTTACTCAAAAACTCATGAAACTAGTATTTCAAACCGACAGTTTTGGCTCTCCCTGCTAAAAATCAATGCATTTATAAATAACAGTGGAAGTCTTAGGTGGTCTTTTGTCCACTCAAAATCTGTTCTTTCATTGTTTTCCTAGACTGAGATGCAAGGTTGGCTGTATTCAGTAAAATCAATATCTGAGTTATTAAATTGAGATGACTACAAGCATTTCATGGGTGGCATAGAAGGGAAGGTGGAATTAAGCTACACGGAGTGAATTACTCCTGACAGACATTCCATACTCTGGATCTGACAGTTATCATCATGTCCATAAATCTGGAGTAAGTCTAGCCCTCAAGAGGCTATTTTCTTTGGGCAGTTTGAATAAAGTCAGTATATGCTGATGGCAATAACAAAGCTGTCTTTAAATAGGTGCCTGATCTGAAAAACAATGCTTACCATAGGGTAGTCAACTGAGAAAGAGGTCACCAAGTGTATCCCTTTGATTATGATTTCAACTGAAAGAGAACTCTACACTCAAATAGGTTTTTAAATAAAACACATAATTAGGGTAACATACAAAGAAACATAAATACCTAAGTAAAAGGAAACGTCTTATTTTCTAAGCCAGTGCTTCTCACTTTACATGTACATACCAGCCACTTGGGGATCTTTTTAAAAATGCAGACCCGGATCCATCAGGCCTGGGATGGGTTTGAGATTCTGCATTCTGAGAAGCTCTCAGGCAGTGCTGATGCTAGTGACCCATGGTTCAGAGTCCAAGACGTTAGCCTCAGAGTTTCTTAGACAACAGATCTAATATCAGACCCAAGTCTCTAGATTTTTAACAAATCCTTCAGGGGATTCTGATATAGGTGGTTCCTGAGCCCTGATTTGAGAAAATGCCACTCTTACAGAATTAGTGTGGAGTTTTCCAGGTTCCATTAAAGTACTCCCTTCAACCTCAGTCAAATTTGTAGAGAGAAGTGTGCAATATTCCTCAGACTTAAGCACTGGAACATGAAGAGTAAATCAGTGTACCACATATCAAACCAACAAATAAATGAAAGTCTGTGGTCAAAGAAGCTGGGAAAGTTTGGCTACTTTGTCCCACTCTTATCATTTCATAATATACATCATCTCTGAAAAGTTATGGGGTATTAATAAAAGCAGTTTAACTTATTCATGCTTATTTTTTTTCTAAAGTTGTTTGAACATGGAATCTTCCACCTCCTTTCTCCTGTGCTTGGTTATAAACAGCCTGTAGGCTAGAGTCAATAGTTTGGAGAATTCTGTGCTCAAGTGCATAAACAAACTGGTATTTCAGGAGTGCCAGAGAGTGTCTAAGACCCTAGATCCTTTTGATTTTTAAAAGGCTTCTGCTTCCTTTGTTTTCCTGTTCAGCACTCTTGCTTTTTAACACCTTCATCCTTATCTGTCTCTTAGCTTTAGAAAAAGAATTGCCTTCCATTCAACAAGGCTGACAGAAATCGGAACAAAGAAAAATCTGTGAATTAATGTAATCCTCTGATCTTAAATACTAAAATGTACTTTTCACAATCAAAAATAATTTTACCCTGTTAAAGCCAAAATACTCCTTGAAATACATATGAAAAATGCTTATTTACCTCTTAAATGTTAACTTCTTAAATTCTCTTCTGATCAAAATACAGTCCTTTTAAAGATTCCATATCAGTCTCCCAATTATAAATCCAAGTTACATGATCATAACACTTAAAATGTGTCTCTAAGCAGAATTCAAAGTTTGGTGTTAGTTTGGTTCCCCACCAATCCCCCCACTCAACCTAAGAACATAATTTCGAGGGGCGCCTGGGTTGCTCAGTGGGTTAAGGCCTCTGCCTTCAGCTCGGGTCATGATCTCAGAGTCCTGGGATCAAGCCCCGCATTGGCCTCTCTGCTCAGCAGGGAGCCTGCTTCTTCCTCTCTCTCTGCCTGCCTCTCTGCCTACTTGTGCTCTCTCTGTCAAATAAATAAAATCTTAAAAAAAATTTCGAGGGAGAAAAATGGAAAAACTCTCCTCATACTTGCAAATCAATTGTTTCCATCACTCCCTTAGAACAGCTTTAAAAACAAGTAAGTAGGGATATAAAGTGATTCCCCCACACTCTCCTTTGGGGATGAAGCTAGCATCCCCAGGGCCCCCCCTGGACCCACTACCTCCCATCATTTCTCACTGTTCCTCTGAACCAAACACCTAGAACCACAATGGTGTCTTCGGATTGACTGAGCCCCCAGACAGGCGCAAGGAAGGCTGGAAGGCTAGCTCTTGTCTGTCCCAGGGAGCATTTCAAAGATTAACATACAGCTGGCTGAGCTCTTCTTCAAGGTCTCTCAGAAAGCCATCTATGTGTGGTGGACATGCTATCAAGGGTTTTGTATGGTTTGTTCTGTGGAGTTCTCTCCCAACAGTTACTCTTGACACAGGTATGTTCATTGTCCGCATTTTACAGATGACAATATCAAGCCTCAAAACTTGTTCAAAGTCAAGTGGACAGGGTGGCATTTGAATCGATACCTACCTGACAAGTTCAGGCTCTTAGGTCTATGCTTTATGTCTTCACTCCCCTCTTCCTGGAGTGGATTTTTTGGTTATCAATGTCTCCATAAATGCCCTGCCCCAGTCAACCAGAGCTTTGTGCCTGTGGGGCCAGGACAGGTCTGCTCCAGAGCCCCAGGTTGGTGTGTCATCAAAAATATGGAGAGATTCTTTGTGGTTTTCTCTCTGGTTCTTACCTTCAACAGATTGTCGGAGGCTTTTGGTTCTCAGTGAATGTGGGAAAACTCTGTATATATAATTCTTAATGCCAGGCAGTATGAGGACCCCCAGCTAATCTGCATATTCTGATCTCTAGAACCTGTGGACTTGTTACCTTACATAGCAAAAGGCACTTTGTAGATGTGATTGAGGGAGTGGACCTTTAGGAAAGGAGATTATCCTGGATTATCCAAGTGAGCTCAGTCTAATTAAGAGTTCTGCAAAGCAGAGAATATCTTTTCCAGCTGGGTCAGAGAGATGTGACATGAGAAGGACTCAATCAGCCATTGCTGGCTCTGGAGATGGAGGGAGGGAGTCAAACCCAAGGAATGCAGTGGCTTCTAGAGGCTAGGAATACCCTTCAGTTTATAGCCAGGAAGTAGACAGAGATCACAGCCCCATAACCACAAAGAATTGAATTTACCAACAACCCAAATGAGCAAAAAGGAAGACTCCTCCCTAGAGCCTCCATTAAGGAAAAAAGCCTTGCTCACAGTTTGATTTCAACCCAATATGACCCATGCCAGACTTTTGACCTACAGAACTGTAATATAATAAATGTGTATTATTTTAAGCTGCCAATTTCGTGGTAATTTTTTATAGCAGCAATAGGAAACAAATACAGATTTTGGTACCTAGAAATGAAGTGCTACTATAACAAATATATAAAAATGTAGAAGTGGCTTTGGAATTGGGCAATAGGGAGAGACTAGAAGAATTATGAGCAGCATGATGCAAGTCCTCCAAATCACCTTTGACAGACTATTAGTACAAACATGGACATTAAAGACTGCCAGGGAGGACCTAGAAGGAAGTGAGATACATGTTCCTGAAAACTGGAGGAAGATGATCCTTGTTATACAGGGACAAGGAGTTTAGCAGAATGTGTTCTACAGTTTTGTGAGAAGTGGAACTTAAAAGGATGACCATGGATATTTAACAGAGTATTTCTCAGCAATGTGTTGGAAGAACAACCTGGTTTTTTTCTTGATGCTTATTGTAAAATATGAGTGGAAAAAAACACATTGAGAAGATGATTGTTAAACAGCAGAGCTGGATCATCTGGAAACTTTTTAAAATTTTTTATTATTTACTTATTTGACAGAGACAGCACAAGCAGGGGGAGCAACAGAAGGAGAGGGAGAGAAGCAGGCTCCCCACAGAGCAGGGAGCCAAATGTAGGACTTGATCAATCCCAGGACCTCGGGATCATGACCTGAGCTGAAGGCAGATTCTTAAACAACTGAGAGACCCAGGCATCTCTATCTGGAAACTTCTAAGCCTGCCCAGATGGCAAAAGATGCTAAAATTAAGAGATTCATTGTCAGGAAATGGTGCTCTAGAAAAAATTCCAAGGGTGTGGCTGTACAACCTTCTGCTAATTTACCAGGAAGATCAAAATATCAGGTTATTCAGTTACCCCAAAAAATGCTCTTTGAAGAGATTATGGGCGACTCAAAGGCCCCTTCAGCCACTGTAGCAGAAGCCAAAATTAGAAATTATCTTAAAAATATCTATGGACAAGCCTCTTGTCTAATGTAGTGAACGTTGTGACATACATAAGAGACCCACAAAATTCTTGAGAAACTTCTATCAGCAGAAACACTACCAGCTTGGACTAAAAGGGGAAATATGGAATGAAAGAAAGCTGTCACTCCCCCCAGTTCTATCGCCAAGAAACAGACTGATAATACTATTCAATCGCAAAACATATGCAAACTTTCATGAAGAAGCAAGGATGACTCAGAGGGTAAAGATGCAAATCAGAGGACTATTCCTAAGGCTCGACACCTTACCGAATTTTCTTGGCTGGTTTTATAAGTTACTTAGGACTTGAAACTCTTTCTGACCTTCCACTTTTCTCCTATTTTTGAACCAGATTGTCTATGGCCATTATCTCATGCCTACCCCAACACTGTATTTTAGGGGCAGATAACCTCTTTCTTCAGTGTCACAGGCCCACAGATGGAAATAAATTGTGCCCCAGGATGGATCATACTCAAAACCTCCTCCATACTGAATCTGGCGAATGTAGATGAAGAGGTATGATTTAGATGAGATTTTGGACTTTGAGTTCATGAGCTGTCCGACAGAGTAGCCAAGAATGGCTCTTGGACATTTAAAATGTGGCTAGGGTGACTAAGGAATTGAATGTTTAATTTTTTTTTAATTTCAATTAATTGTTTAAATTTAATTATCTGGCTAGTGGCTACCCTATTTGTCAACCTGGCTCTAAAACTTTTGTCTCTTCCCAATAGAATATAAATCCCAGGAAGGTAATTACTTCTGTTTGTATTCACTGTGATTTCCCAAGCACATAGAAATGGCTCATAGTAAGCACTCAATAAATATTTTTTCAGTGAAGGAATGTCTATTCCATTATACCCAAAGTTTGTCACTTGCTGTGCCCACACAGCACCTGTAGCCTCCTTCTTGTGTTTCAGAAATTCCCTACCGTATGTGACTAGTTCAGTGGTGTGATTTTGGGGCAATGATCCTGGCTACATGGCCTTTGATTGTGTGGGCTCCTCATCACCATCTCAAGAACCCCTTTTCTCTTTAAATCACCCTGAGACACTCTGTTACTTCCATCTGTGGACTCTGATGAACATACGTCATCTTGGGAGAAGGTAACTCGGCTCCATTTCAAAGCTATACTGTAAACCAAATCACACATACCAATAACACGGACCACATCATACCCTGCAAGCTAATCACTCTGATGGCTTCAGAATTTCCCCAGTAACCTTGAAACACATTCCACACGGTCGTTTTACAAGACCAATTAATCTAATTGATTTCCAGAATTAGGATCTTTGAGAACCCAGTTATTTTAAAATCAATCTTCATCAGGAGTTGATAATACCTCATCCATGCTGAGATGGCTACAGGGGCCCAGGAGGGATTTCATCCAAGCCTCTATTTCAAGTTGTCATGGAGTCTGCTCAGACTTTAAATGTTCCGTGCATCTCTGGATCACACACACATGCACTCATGCCACCAACAGAAAATGTATTCCTAAGCGGGGAGCCTCTCAATCTACCTGCAGCTCATCCTCTCTTCCCAGTGATGCTATCCACACCAAAGAATAATTCTCATTACCACCATCAAGTGTATTTATTAAGGCACATTTCCTTTGGAATTAGCTCAGCAGGTATCATAAGCCCTGTTAAAACATGGTGCTTTTTTTCTCAAAGCATTAATGCTCAATCTCTCCAATTTTGCTTGACATTTCAGACTTGAGGCTTGCAAAGGGACTTTGTGAGATGCCTTTGTCTATCAATGCAAAAATTGCCAACCCCTGGTCCACAATAAAGAATGCCCGCTAACCTGCTAAACATGTCCTCTCCGATTCCTTCTCCTACTGCATCATGAGAAACACTCCCTTCTCTTGCTCTATTCACCTCTGCTGCACTCTTAGGGGCAAAGTAAGAACAACTGTGAAGCTACCACATCTATCTGAAGCTTCTTCTAATAAGCTGTCTCATAAACTCATTGAAACACAAACTTAAAAAACAGAGAAGGATGTAATTGATGTAGAGGCTTCAGCTCCTCAGCATCACCATAACCACCTGGGAAGTTCTGAAAACACAGATTCCAGGTCCCCCACCCCAAAGAGTCTGTATCGTGGTTTCCACATGGAAAGGGAGGGGGCAGAACCCACTCAGAGGCTGCGAGCACTGTGCTGTCGTCCTAACTCTGCACACAGCAGCCTGGTCTGCTCCACCATCCACTACCCCAATTCACCTGACGCAGGAGGGCCTGGCTGAACTAGGGTTCCTGGGTACACCACATCCAGTAAAGCACTTACTTCACGCCTGTGTCGGAGACAACAAACTCAGAGCACAGCAGTCAACAATACGGATGACGCCAAGAATCTCAAGGGAGGAAATTTTACCTTTGCCACAAATCGTTCGTTCATTCAACCAATCCAGTGCCCACTCTGTGCCATATCCTGCGGGTTAGTTCCCCAAAGTCCCAGTCCTTAAGCCTTGCTATGCATCTAACTCACCTTGGGATCTTGTTGAAATGCAGGTTCTGGTCAGTGAGTCTGAGACAGGCCTTGGGATTCCACATTTCTAACAAGCTCCCAGATGATGTCGATGCTGAGTAGGAAGGTCTATAGAAACTTATAATCTCAAACAGTGCTTCTCAACTAAGGGCAGTTTTGCCCACCCAAGAACATCTGGCAATATCCAGTGACATCTTTGGTTGTCACAACTAAAGGAAGAGAGTGCTACTGACAATCTAGTGGGTGGAGGCCAGAGATGCTGCTCCACAGCCCCCAAGGCACAGGCCAGCCCTGGCCACAGAGAATTATCTAGCCCCACATGTCAATAGTGCAGAGGCTGAAACCAGATCAAGAAGAACTTGCTGTGTCCCCATAACCCAGCGCCACCACTGGAAATGAGACCTTATAAAAGCTGCATATTTGACGGGCTCTCAAGCTGTGCCTGGCACCACCTTAAGTACCTTAATTACATAATCCTCACAACAACCCCTCAAGGTGTGTGGTGTTATTAGTCCTACTGTACAGAGGAGAAAACAGAGTCTTTGAGACGCTACCAGTTAAGATGCGGCAGAAGCAAGACTCAAATGTAGCTCTTAAAGAAGTGAATGGTGAGCTACAAACATTAATCATATTTCCCCATTCCTGGGTCTTGGTGAACTCCCAGTTCTCCGCCTCCGTGCTTTAAACATCTACTGCAACATGGACAAATGGTAACCGAGACTGGCCATAAAAATCCTTATTTTTCCCTTCTCTGCTTCTTTGCTGGAGCCACAGCTCACCCCAGAGAAGCTGCAGTGTGCTGGTTAACAAGTTCTTCCCCACCTGGACAGCACGTATCACTCATGGTGGAGAAGCCCTCCTCTGAGCATGCTCTGAAATGCCCTGCTTCCCTAAGAGCTCTTTTCCTGGACCACTTGGGCTGTGATTTAAGAAGATACATCCTGTACAGCAGTGGTTCCCACCTGGGGGCAATGTTGCCCCCTAAGGGACATTTGGCGATGTTTGAAGACATTGTGGGTTGTTAGAACTGGTGATGGGAAGGTTTATTGTAGAGGCCAAGGATGCTGATAAACTTCCTACAATTCACAGGACTGCTCCACAGCAAACAATTGTTTGAGCTGAAATGTCAGTAGTTAAGAAACACTGCTGTGGAGAGTAATTCCTAGTCAACACCAATATTTACAGGAGAGTTCAGGCTTTATAGGGCACTGGCTAAAGCTGGGTTCACATTCTGACTCCTCCACTTAATAGCTGCTTGACCTTGGGCAAGTTACTTCCTGTCTCTAAACCTCAATTCCATATTCTTAAAATCATTTCTAGATCTTTACTCACAGGGTCAATAGGAGCAATAAATGAGAAAAGCGCTGGATATAATAAAAGCAATCAATAAATGGTAAGGGAGGGTGTCACAACCATTTTCGTTATTATCTCACTGGGATGTCATCTTACTCTAGACCTCAGTATGGCACAGGCACAGGGGGCCAGTCTCTTGGACTGCTGGGAATAAGACTTTTACAAATGTGGTCAAGAATCAAAGATCGCAAGGCTCAGAGGGTCTATCAGTTTGGTAGGACTACTACAGCAAAGTGCCACAAACTGGGTACCTTCATAGAAATTGAACTGCATCATGGTTCTGGAGGCCATAAGTCCCAAACCAAGGTGTCAGCAGGGTTGCTTGTTCTGAGGGTCATGTGGGAAGGATCGTCAGTTCCAGGCCTCTCTCCTAGCTTCTGGCAGTTTTCTGACTATCTTTGGTGACATTTGGCTTGTGGCAAAATAGCTCCAATCTTCATGTGGTGTTCTCCCTGTGCTTCTATAACCCTAATTTCCCCTTTGATAAGGACATCAGTCCTATTGGGTTAGGGTCCACCCTACTCCAGTACGACCTCATCTTAATTACATCTGCAATGACCCTATTTCTAAATAAGGTCACATCCTGAGGTACTGGAGAGTTAAGACTTCAACACAGGAATTTTGGTTGGGGGTGCGCAATCCAACCCATAGGCAAAGGGTCTCAAGGTCATGTACCCTCAGGCAGGTATGTTAGGAGCACTTTATAGATGGAGCAAGTGAAGCCTGAAAGCTCAGACAAGTTGCCACAGTTGCACGGTCTGAGGGAGTCTTCTGTTCCACAGGACATGGGAGGAAAATCCTATGGGGCTGATGAGAGAGAGGGGGAGGGGGGTCTTTGGCACAAGGAAGAGATCCAAGCAAGATGGAGTGCATGTAACCAAACTAGAATCAAATTTCAGTGTAATAGTTAAAAGCTAGAGAATAGAGGATCAGACAGGGGGAAGCCAAAAAAGAAACAAAAAACTTCTGGGGGAATATGCAGAACCACAGATTGCTTTGCCCTGTCATTCTGTCCCCTCTGGGTAGTAAGTGCCATACAGGCAGCAATCTGGCCTGCTCTGTTCTCAGATATATCCCAGGTGCTGAGCACAGAGCCTCATGCAAGGTAGGTGTACCATAAATATTCATGGAATTAGCACTTGGGTATGCTTCTTTAAAATGCAGAGTCCACATGTCCGATCCACGGAGTCAGTCTCAAGGGTGGAGGCAGGAATCCGCAGTTCCTCCACTCCCCCCAAGAAAAATGAATGGATAATAGCTTCAAACCCCTGAAAAAGAGGATTGTCTCTGTAGGTCCTCATCAGGGAAGTTCATGAGAATGTCTATAGCCAGAGAACCTTAGGACCCAGAAGTACAGCCCTGGGCATGTATACTGTACTTAGACACTTTAAAATCATGTATTATTTAATCAGAAATGAGTCCTCCAGGATGACTAAATCCACACAGTAAATAGGTGTTTGGAAAGCTCAGCACCCATTAGTGGTGTGTAATGACTATGAGGGCGCTATTAGAAGCTCCAAGGGGCTGCTTAAACATCCTGACAGGCAATTCAGAGTCATAAAATTTCTCATAAAGGTAGAAGTCGCTGTACGCGGTCTCAGGGGAGCCTCTATGCTTTACAATTAAACTGATACGTAACATTTTCTCGGATAATCCCACTTTGCTACCTGGGGTATCAAAGGCACAACCCAAAGGCTCATGACAATAGATTGTCATTTAGGGGGACTCTCAAAGCTCCCTCAAACTCAAAGTGCAGGGACTCCGAGAGAGATTGTAAGCTACTTACAGGCCTGGGATCTCCTGCAGCCCTCTTGCATGTGTGACACAGACATCTGCCCACAAGCCTTCCTAACGCTGCCTTGCCCTTCAACAGGAGCTAGGGGAGCAGCAAGGGGACGAGGCAGTGTGTCAATAAAGGGCAACACTAGCAGCCCTAACAAAGAAGCCCCTATGTCCCCAATGACTCAAACGTAACAAAAAAGTAAATCCTGTTCACATAAAATCTAAAACAACTGTTCTAGACCAGAGAGAAACTCCGCTCCCCTCCAGCACTGATTCAGGGATCTGAGCTCTTTCTATCTTGTTTCCATCGTGGCTCCTAAGATCACCACACTCATCTGCAGCCATTGAGTAGAAGAGCAAAGAACATGGAGGATGTCACGGGGTGGGGAGTGGTTATGACTTTACATAAGCCTTTCACCCTTTTTTCCTTCACTATAAAATCGGAATAATAGAATCCACCTCATTGGGTTGTTGAGTGAAACAAGTGACATAGTTCCCGTAAATCTCTTAAAAGCACTTAATAAATGTCAGGAGAGATTATTAATCCCCACATCTGCTCAAATGACAGACAGCAATCAAAGTCCCTGACCCTGCAAGGAGGAAGGCCAGGCCCTGGGCCTCCTTGAGAGCTCACCATGACAAGTAACTCTTCCCTAGGAACATTCCAACCCTCTTTTCATTTATCCTGTCAACCTGTTTATTGAGGACCTACACATTAGGCACCAGGAAAGCAGTGCCAAGAAGGAAGAACAAAATTCCTCGTCCTAATAAATGATCAACTTTGTTGAAGAAGATAGACATAATTGAAGAATCACGCAAATGAATTTGAAATCACAACTAAGATAGGTGTCGGGTAGAAATGCCCCCCTGGGGTGGGAAGAGATGATAGAGCAGGGGATTTGTTAGGGAAGCGCTGGTGTGCAGGAAGCATCCATATCACGTTTGTGGTTATTAGCAAGCCTGTCACTGCGTTTAAGGGTGTGGGCTTTGGAATAAAGCCGTGTGAATGGGAATCCAAATCTGATTGGTCGGGTGGCTCTGGGCACATTTGCCTGCCTTTCCTTTTGTCCAGAGGAAATGATGAAAGAGCTGAAATCAGACTCATAAACAGGAATTAATGGAGTGAAAAGGAAGGATGATCACGGTGGTGCTGTAAATGCAAAGGTCTTATTAGGAAGGACAGCAAGTCTGAGGGACCAACAGAAGAGCAGCAGCAAGCACGCACACTTTGATGGAGAGAGGAGAGGCTTTGCTGAGGTTAAAACGTCCCTTGGTTCCCTTCAGCCCCACTTCAAGATTCCTCAATACCAACACCCCCAAGAAATTATGATGTGACAACTCTCCAGTTAAATAAGAAATTCACACATGTTTTAAGTGATTTAGTGGGCTGTCCCTCCCAGAGAATTCTTAAAAGAGGAGCCTAGTGAGGGCAATGCTTGACACAAAGGAATACGGCTCAGTAGTGGGGAGAGTTTTCAGAGTGTGGATCCCTTCTGGTAACACCCATGGTCAGAGGTGTACACTCGGCTCCGATTACCATGGTCTGGGACCGAGAACACAGACTCTCCAGGGCTCAGAACTCAGCTGTGTTCTGAGAACACAATTAGTTTTCTTTAAACGGGTTCTCCCAGAGTATGTCTTTGCTACATCCTGGGGGGCTGGTGGAAGGAATTTGGCACCTTCTCAAACACAAGCCCTTTAAATTACGAATGGCACACTTCATGGGGTGTCTGTAGATCATCCAGCTTTAAATAGGAAGCACACTGAAAGACCATTTGTCTTGTCCTAGAGCCAGGAGGAGGAGGGGGGTGCTAAGGGCTCTTCACCGGCTCTGCAATTCAGCAGGGCCTGGGTGGATGCAATAGCACCCTTTGTCCGCCAGGAGTCTCTGCAGCTGGTTTCCCCCCCATGTCCAGATCTCTGTTTAAGGGCCCAGGCAGCGAAAGGGAAAACAGGCGCCCCGCTATTTGTGTGCCAACTATACTTTGTGTATGCAAAGTGCTTTAGGCACCTTACAACACTGAGATAAGGATCTATTGTCAGCCCCAACATGAACAAAAAGGCTCAAAGAGATACACTGACTTGCTTACGATCACACAAGAAAAAAGCGAAAGAATCAAAATTTGAACCCAGATCTTAACACCCTCTCGGGTTTAAGTTCTTCAAAGGGAATGAAGCAGGACGCTCACTCCAGAGAGTTTGGCTTTCTCCAGCTTTTATTCATGTATTCACTCAACAAATGTTTCCTGAACCCCACTGCTCTCACTAAATCCTGGGTGCACTCCTAGCAGGTCTTTTCCCTACCCGGCCCCTCCGCAGTCTGACCCCTTCAGTGGGTCACCATCGCCATCCAGCCACATTAACATTTACTGGGCACCTGCTATCTGCCAGGCTCTGGACAAATGTTGGGGACACAGGGAGATAAAATGGGAACTTCGTGGGGTGAAAGACACATCAGTAAGTGATGGCACTGCAGTACACTTCAAGGTAAGATGATATGAGAGCACGGAACAGAAGCTCCCAACCCAGTCTTGGGGTCAGAAATGGCTTCCAGGGGCGCCTGGGTGGCTCAGTCGTTAAGCGTCTGCCTTCGGCCCAGGTCATGATCCTAGGGTACTGGGATCGAGCCCCTCATTGGGCTCCCTGCTCGGCGGGGGGCCTGCTTCTTCCACTACCATTCCCTCTGCTTGTGTTCCCTCTCTAGCTGTGTTTCTCTCTGTCAAATAAATAAAATCTTTAAAAAAAAATAAAAGAAACGGCTTCCAGAGGAGATCTCCAGTAGACTGTCTTCCTTACTCATCCAGTGACAAGTTTCCCTTCCCTGCTGGCAGAACCTCAACTGCCTTCTGGCGTCTACTTGTCCCCCTGTGATTCCGGGAAATTCTGATCTGCTAGATCATGGTGGTCTCACTCACTAACCTGATAGGTTTAGGGATGGGCATTTAACCAGTTCAGGCCAATGAGACCTTGTGGTGGCGGGTGGGTAGGAGAGAGAGAGAGAGGTCTGCTGGGGGATTCGAAACAACTCTAGACCCTTTTAACAGTTGTGCATGGCTACAATCATTTTTTTTTTCAGCAGAAGTTACTGAGTCTTCACAGATTGCTTAAACCTGAGACAGTAATTACACAGATTTGCAGACTTGAATGGACCTAGCGTGGCAGATGGAAAGACAAAAGGAGCTAGGGGCCCTGGTGACTCCACTGGCCTCAGAGTCAACCTGTAACTCCTCACCTTCCTTAGAAAATGCTTTTTTGGCTGCAAGGGTCAGAAAACCCAATTACAACTGTTTAAAGAGATAGGGGTTTATTTTTCTCACAAAATAAGAATTCCTGGGGCACCTGGTGGCTCAGTCAGTTAAGCCTCTGCTTTTGGCTCAGGTCATGATCCTGGGGGTCCTGGAATCAAGACCTGCATCAGGCTCCCTGTTCAGCGGGGAGGCTGCTTCTCCCTCTGCCTCTGCCCCTTCCCCCTCCTTATACACTCTCTCTCATGCACTTGCTCCCTCTCCCTCTCTCTCTCTAATAAATAAAATCTTCAAAAAAAAAAAATTCCAGAAATAAGGAGCTGGTCAGGGTATTTATTCACTTGGCTTCAATTAATCAGCTTTGCTAATGTGACAAAAGACCCCCAAATCTCAGCGGCCTTCAACAATATTCATGACCTACTCAAGGGGTACACAGGCTGCAGATGCTGTGGCTCTGCCCCACGTGACTTCATTCCAGTGCCCACACTGAAGAAGCAGACTCCACATGGACAATCCCATTCTACTGAGAGAAGGAATTCCAACCAAAGGGGCTGAGTCTAACCACCCAACTGCATTTAAGGCATCTGCTCTGACCAAATGTCATGTATGTTCACATTCCATTAGTCAAAGTCAAGTGGCCATATTGACAATGAAGAGGGGAGGCATGCTCCTCCTATAGAAGAGAGTGTGTAACATCCTTATTGGAGAGGGGGCAAATAAACGTGATCAAGAAAACAATCTACCATGTGGCCTTTTTCCCTCAAGGCTATAAGAGGGCTTCTATAGCTCTAGCCATCTCATCCCAGTCCAAGCAGAAGAAAATAGGAGTGAGAAGAGTGCAAAAGGTTTCCTGGAAACTCCAGAGCAGTTTCATCTCTAGCTCATTGACCAGAACTAGATCTCAAGAACACTCATGTCTGGAAGTGGCTAAGAAAATGAAAGTTGTGGTAGCCATCCAAAGGAGTCAGTCTCATTCCTTGCCCATGGATTGCTTCTTTTGTTTTTTTAACAATTTTATTTATTTATTTGATAGAGAGAGAAACGGCAATAGGGGGAACACAAGCAGTGAGCATGGGAGAGGGAGAAGCAGCCTTCCCCCTGAGCAGGGAGCCCAACGCATGGCTCGATCCTAGGACTCTGGGACCCGGGGACTCCCCATGAATTGCTTCTTATGAGAAAGCATTCATCTCCTTATTGTTTAAGCCATTTCAGTTTGAGATTTGTGCTACTTACAGCTAAGAAAAAAATTCTAATGGCTAAGAGATCCAAAATCTTCATCCCAGCATACAAGATCCTAGCTGAATCAGCCCCACACTCTGCTTTTCCTATCTTCTCCTCTTCCTGTACCACACTCATGCTGATCTCCTCTCTCTCTCTCCTTATACACAAGGAGTTCCCTCTGCTTGGACTGCTACTCTCTCCATTCTTCCAATATCTTTATCACATCCTATTACTACTGCTTTACAATATAGCCTACATTGTGTAATTGTGTATTTATTAGTTTATCCCTTTAATATTTGCTTCCAATAGACTCTAAGTTCCATGAGGACAGAGCCATTTATGCCTTGCTCACCACTATACAGCATTTATTGATCACAGTGCCTGGCTTGGAGTGGGGGCTCAATAAAGAGTTGTTGGACGGATGAATGGACATGACACTCAAGAGAGGTCTTAAAGAATTTTGTTACCCAGTAGTTGGAAACAAAGTTACCCTGGCCGTTTTATCAACAGATAATAAATCTGGGGTGCTTATGAGCTCTTTTATTTGGTCATTGAGGTATATTTAAGCACTCACCGTCCCCCCTTCCTACTGCACATAACACCCAGTGGTAAAAGATAGCACCTATACAACACCCCATCTCAGAGAAAGTAAAACCAGAATACAAAAACAATTGCCGAAGGACATGGCAAGGCATGGAAAACAACTGTGCTAGCACCATAACTCAGGTAATCTGCTAACCAATTTGCCAGTACTTTGTACTTGCCAATTTGCCACTGTGTTAGTTTCCTCGGACTACCATAACAAAGCACCACAGATGGGAGTACTTGAACAACAAAAATTTATCTTCTCACAGTTCTGGTGGATGGAAGTCGGAGATGAAAGCATCAGCATCGAGGACTCCCTTCAAAGTTTCTCTCCTTGGTTTGTGAGTGGCTGTTTTCTCCTACATGGTTACCTTCTGTGCCTGTCTATATCCTCATCTCCACTTAAAAAGACACTAGTCATACTGAATTAAGGCCCATTCATACGACCTCATTTTACCTTAATTATCTCTTTAAAAGGTCTTATCATTCAAATACACCCACTGGGGCTTTGGACTTCAAGATAAGAATTTGGGGAGACACAGTTCAGCACATAATCACCACCATTAGAAGTTGGGATTTTCATTGCAATTTCAGATACTTTGTCTTACACATTTCCGTATGATGGGCTTGTATCTTTGTGAGGCCAGGAAGGTTCATTTCACAGGTGAGGAGATCAAGAGAAAAAAGGACTCCCCTACGGTTGTACCTCTGGAAAATAATGGACGTAGAACCAGAATCCACTAATCTGAACAACTAGTCTGAGTTCTGTCCTGGGATTCTAGCATGAACACATCCTTGTAGATTTAATGAGTCTCCTCTGAAAATTTAAGATTTTTATTACCTTAAACTTTAATTTCAAAAGTAATCTCTTCAAACTTGATGCATGCATTTTCTGCATCACCTGGTTTACTCCCTTAATTGGTTCATCCTACTGCATGTGGAGCATTTGTGGTTGTGCTTACAATCTCCTCAGTGCCAAGACTTCAACTGTCTTGAGCTGATGGGAAAGAGCAAAAGTAATCTTAACACTCCAAGTTGAAGGTCAAGGCAAAGGTCAAAAAATGTCCTTTTAGAGTGGTAGATGAGTAGGGTTCCCCATGGCAAACGATAGTCCAGGTATATCTAATTCAGAAGAACCCATACTCCAGCAGTCAGTACCTGATGCACTTTATGAGAAGTGATTTAGTTTCAGCCAAGGACCATCATCCATCACATTAAATTAATGTTGCTAATTTGGATGTTATTGGTTTTATAGGTTTGTTTGTATTTAATTTACAAATTTGTTTTAGCTTTACATCTGCTTAAGAGCAATAAGCAGAAGGCATTTATAAGTAGTTTTATCTGTGTACTGCGTAAATAATATTAAGTTTAACATTAATATAAAATAATTTAAGTCAAGTGAGGAAAGAGATGACAGCCCTTCGGCATCTATTTCTGACCCGGTTTGTTTCTCGCCCTTTTAATGAGTTTGCAGAAAATCCAACATATTTGGAGATGCCAGGCACTACCTCCCCAATCACACCTCTGAGAGAATTCGCCCTATCCAACTCCTGCTAGAGGCAAAACCATCATTCACAGCTAAATGGACCAGGATTGGAAAAGTCTTCAAATACGGACCAGATTCTCTCCTCTGTGATTTTAGAATCAATATATTGAGAGATTGAGCCAATAAGCTATTGGAAACCAAGGTGAAAGATCCTGCAGACTCAGAGCATTATCTGCAATTCCGGAGAAGCCATCAGGGCTGCATACAGATCGAAGAGTCAACAGAGGAAACCAGTCTATAGTGAGAGAAAAATGAATGGCTGGGCAGAGAGAAGCAGGGATGGCAGTCCAAGCATCTGGAGAAGGGGTCCGAGGCTGGCTGTGTAATCCTGCTGATTTCCCAGATCCCAGCCTCAGGCCCAGGAAACCCTCTATGAGATGCATCTTTCTCCTTCCAACAACCCCCTTTGACTTGAGCTAGCCTGAAGAGGTCTTTGTCCCTGATGACCAAAGTATACTTTCTACGGCCTTCCACTTGTTATCTTCACATCCATTTCTTCATTTTCATGCCTTGGTATGCACCAATTTTCCCAGGAGATTATTGAGGACAAGAGCCAGAAAGGAGGAATCAGGACTTACCAATGAGAAATGGAAGAAGGAAATTACCGTCCTGAGTGGGCAGTTCACATACATAATCATATATAACTCTTACTCTGAAACATGGGCATTATTCTACTTATTAAACAATTCAAGAACCAGAACTCAGGTCAGGTAACTTATCCAAGGCCTACAAGGAAGGAATGGAGGACAAGAAGTAATAGGAAGCAAGAAGCAATGGGAGAGAGTAAGAGAAGACTGGAAATGATGGAATATAGGCTGATCTGATTTCACAGCTTATTCATTTCCCATCAAGTTTAATTTCCTTCAGTGGAGATGCATTTCTGTACTGGGACTCAATGTAAAACCCAGATTGCCACCCATACTCAATCCGCCATCTTTGCTGACCACCTCCAGACAGAGCGGGAACATACACTCAAGGTAGCACCAGCTACCTTGGGAAATAGTTGTCAAGGGGACAATGTAGTAGCTGAGATCCTGGGCTCAAAGCCTGGCTCTGTCACTCATGGTTTCAGTCACACTATCTTGGGCCTCAGTTTCTTCATGTACAAATTGGCAGTAATAACAGAACACCTCTTTGGGGCTGTAGGAAGGATGAAGTGAGACAAAGCTTGCAAAAGCATGCAGCACTGTGCCTGAGAAGCCATCTGAGGAGCTATAGGGTTGAGTTACTGACATCTCAGAAGGCTAAATGGCAAGGCGCTTTTCACGAACCAGTAAGTCTCTCTTCTTTACAGAACTTCTCTATGGCAGAACTTGACACATTTCCCCCAACTATTGGATAATGATTTTTACCATGAGTAACCTTAGATGAACTTCATTTATAGCAGCAAGTGCTTCAAACTGACCCGAATTGATCAGGCATAAGGATTTTCCATTAGGCAGAAATTAAGGAAATACATCTTCCAATATCTCAATTAAAATAGCCTCCATTTTGCCAAGGTAAGAGCTGTTGATTTGATTGTAGTGAACAAGTAGATCAATAAGATAGAAGGCCCTGGAGAGGATAACACCCCTCTCCCACATACTTCGTGGAGGCTGGATTCCTTCCCAGACTTGATCCTGCTGTCCATAGCTGATACCAAAGTTCTGCACTGGCTGCTAGGGTCCCTCAAGGGCCAATTGCTGCAGAGGACAGTGGCCACATGGAGCTGACAGGAGACACAGGCCTCCTGAGAGACAGAACGAAGTTGTCCATCCCTTCTTTATCATCATGATCATCATCATTGTCATTACCATGTGAGCTCCCCAAGGGCAGAGATTTGGGTCTGTTTTGTCCCCTGATGTCTCCCCAGAACCTAAAACAGTTCCTGGCTGTGGTAAATTCATGGCATGAATGACCCCAGTTCTTCGCTCCTCCCTTTACCCATACCATGCCCTTTGCCACATGACCTGTGTGCTTCTCACTGAAGAGTTGGACCTTACTGCCCCTTTCCTTTGAATCTGAGCTAGCCTTGTGACTTGCTCTGCCCAGCAGAAGGGAGCAGGAAAGATGATGCCCGTTCTGAGTCTGAACCTCAAAAGGCTTTGCACGTTTCCACATATTCTACTCTGCCGTCACCATGATAAGGACAAACCCAGATGGGCCTCCTTGTCCCACAATAAGGATGAGAGACATGGGGGCTAAGGCAAGCTTCCCTGGCCATTCCAACTGAGTCCATGCAAGATCAGACAGACAACTGACCCCAGGCAAGCCAGCAGGAACCCCAACTGACCTAGAGATTTGTGAGCTAAACTAATGCTCAGATCGCCACCCATATTCAATCCACCATCGTTTGAAGCCACCAAGTTTTAGGGTAGTTTCCTACCCAATATTATTGAGAAAGGAATCGCTGATCTACTGGCACAGCCATATGAATTAATAGAATTTATTAAATATGTACTAAATACTAAGTACCTAGTTTAATAATTTACATATATTATGGATTCTGTCTTGATTTAAAATGTTGATATTTTGTTCATCATGAAATTTGCTTCACTTTGATTTGTTTCAAATATTGCACTAACATATTATTTATCTTCATTACAGAGCTTTTTGGCACTCCCTTAAATTTCAAACCACTACTCACTTATCTGTGTTCTCGACCCTGATTATCCCATTTATTCCCTAGGAAAATAAATCTATCAAAAAAAGTAAGGCCCAAATGAAGCTCGAACTACTGGAGCAACAAAACAAATAATGCACTATTGGATTATAACTCAAAGTGTAAAATAAATATCCGTGAGTCCATACTGATGTAAATAAAAAACTGGATAAATAAATGTGGGAGAATGGAAAAATATCCCATGAAGAAGAATTCCATGTAATTCATGTATAGGCTCCCCTATCACTGAAGGGGATCATCAATGCCCTCCCCAAGACTACATACAGTAAGCGAAGGGCAGAAAGGAGTAACGACAAAGGCACCTCAGCCAGGTGACCAGGGTCACCACCAGCAGTTACAGTTCATGCTGTACCCTTGAAGAGGATGTGATGAACACAGCACTTTACTTCTGTGGTCTTCCTCCCCCAAACCCATAACTTCAGCCTAATCATGAGAAACTCATCAAACAGATCTCAATTGAGAGGCATTCTATTAAGATACCTGAACACTCCTCCTCTAAATTGTCAAGATCCTTAAAGACAAGGGAAGTCTGAGAAACTGTCAGTTTAGAGGAGCCCAAGACGACATGACAACTAAATGTAACCCGAGGTCCTGGTTGGGGGTCCTCAAACAGAAAACAGGCATGAGGCAAAACCATGGCAATCCTGAGAAAGTGTGGCCATTATATTAATTACAATGCATCAGGAATGGTACAGTAACTGTAACAAATGTGCCACAGTGATGTAAGATATTAACAACAAGGAAGCTGGGTCCAGAGTATATGGGAATTTGCTGCACTACCTTTGCAATTTTTATATTAATCTAAAGCTATTCTAAAACAGATGGCTTATTAAAAAAAATAAAGAAGTAAACCAAGGCCTATAAATATTAGGTAAGTTGCCCAAGGTCACAGGGATAATAAATGACAAAGCCAGGATTCTAATCCAGGGCTGCGTTTAAACCAACACCCTATAGCTCAGCTGCTCACACTGAGACACTTTCCCACCTAACAAAAATAAAAGCGAGAGGGAGGAAGATGGGAAGGAGGGAGGCAGACAAAGGAAGAGAGGAGGAGGGAGATTGATTGCCATATACTTGCCAGCGTTTCTCTATTTGATGAAATTGGCCACCCGAAATGTGTTTTGCCTCCTCTCCTCCCAAATACATATTCAGCAGTGTTCAGCTGCACCATGGGCTCCTCTTCCAGCTGTGCTCACTCTCATGCAAACTCCCATGAGATCAATAGCACACATCCATCATTTTATCTCCACCACTTAGTGGAAGCAAAAACCTCTTTACCAAAGTACCGTCCACCGGACAAGACATATCACCCCATCGCCGCCGTACACATCCATCTTGCATACAATTGTTTAAGTGGTTTGGGGTCCTTCAAAATCAGAGATTTATTCCTGCTTCCCTTACGTTTTATTAGGGGAGGTTTATCATCAATATGAAACTTTAATTCCTCCAAAGCTGTGGATTAATAGACTCATAAACTTTAATACCTGGTGCTTTATACACTTCATTCAGGATCCACTCCACACAGCTAGGGGAGTGACAACTCAGTTCAATTTTCTGGTCTTTCCTAGCCTGCAATTCTGAGACCTTTGGGGATATAATCAGATTCACCTTGATAAAGCACTGCATTGTGCCTAGGGAGCTGAACCCCATAATCAGACCAAAAGGTTTAAATCCTGACTGCAGGGACACATGGGTGGTTCAGTCAGTTAAGCATCTGCCTTCAGCTCAGGCCCTGATCTCAGGTCCTGGGATCAAGCCCCATATCAGGCTCCGCCAGGAGCTGCTTCTCCCTCTGCCCCTCCCCGTTTGTACTCTCTTCTGTCACACTCTCACCTTCCCTCAAATTTTAAAAATTAAGAAAAAAATAAATCCTGACTGCATCCTTACTAGTTGTGCAACTCTAGGCTAGTTGCTTTGCCTCTCTGAGCTTCGGGGTCTTCATCTATGAAATGGGGATAAAACTGGGATCTGTCTCACAAGATTGTTCAGTGTGTGTGTGTGTGTGTGTGTGTGTGTGTGTAAGAGAGAGAGAGAGAACAAAATGAAAATGAAAACCTTTTTATATGGCAAAGAAAATAAAAGAACCCACTTAGGATCTCAGCAGAAAGCACAGTGAAAAGACCAGAAGCTTCACTTCACTTTGCACACATCCTCAGACCAGGGCTCCAAAGCCAAGATGGTGCATTTCTGTTCAGCCCATGCCATTGTTTAAAATGCAGCCACTGCTGCTTCTGGTGACAAGAATTGCCTGTTTTTTTTGTGTTTTTTTTTTTTCAAAGAAACCTTCAGGGGCCAGGGCTTAGGCTGAGCTCTTTGTAACTTTCTAATTCCTTTGAAGTCAATTTGCAAAAACAAACTGCACTGTTTTTTTCATAGCTGACTGTGTCATGCTGTGGCTCACTTTCCTTCCAAAAGCCATTCATAGCAATGACTTCAGTCAAACAGAAGAAAAGCAATAGTTATATGGACTATACAACATACACTGACTTACATAACAACAACGATAACTAACCTTTAGACTAGTGGTTCTTAGGGAACATGTAGCAATGTTTGGAAACATTTTTGTTTGTCATGACTAGGGGGGTGTTACTGGCACTTAGGAGGTGAGGACAAGGGATGCTGCTGAACATCCTACAATGCACAGGGTGCCCTCCTGCCACAACAAGGAATTATTTGGCCCAAGGTGAAAACAGTGCTGAGTTAGACACACTCTTGTTTATGTGGGTCATTTATTAAGTGCCAAGCAGGGTTGTAAGAGCTTTGAATGTTGTAGCTCACTGTTCGCAGTATCAGTCAGGGTTCTCCAGAGAAACAGAACTAATGAGATGTACATGTACATCTACATCGAGGCAGATTTATTGTAAGGAATTGGCTCATGCAGTTATGGAGGCTGGTAGGTCCAAAATCTGCAGGTGGCCCAGGGGTGCAAGATACCAGGAAGAACTGATTTGAATGCTATCAGGCAGAAAAAGCTAGTGCGGCAGATGAAATCTGAAGGCTGTCAGATGACAAGTTCCTTCTCACTCAGGGGAGGCTGGTCCTTTGTTCTATTCAGGCCTTCACCTGGTTGGATGAGGCCCACCCACATAGGGAGGGCAATCTGTTTTCCTCAAGTCCACTAATTTAAATGTCAATCTCATCCAGAAACACCCTCATAGAAACTCCCTGAGTAATGTTTAGCCAACTATTGGGCACCCTGTGGTCCAGCCAAGTTGACACATAAATTCGACCATCTCCCACCCTCCACTATGAGTAGGGCACTGCTAATAGAGACCTTGATGGATTCAATTGTCAGTCATAATTCACCTTCCCCTACACCCTCACCCTTGCCCTGGATTCATCCCGGGCAGTGTTTTTCCCTATCCTGTCAATCTGGGCTTAAACATGTCATTTCCTTTGGCCAATGCCACCGGTCAGGAATGACCACGTGCTGGCTCCAAGGCTCAGCCTCGAGAGACTCCACATGGTTTTGCTTGCCTCTTGCACCCCTACCAGCTCCTTGAGAACAACAGGTCCTGCCCATCCCACTGATCCCAGAAGAGTAAGGGACATGAGAAACAGGGCCACCCCAGCTGACATAAAGACTGACATTAAGAAGCCAAGTTGCCTCAGCCAAGATCAGCCACGCCTCTAGATAACCCATAGCTGCACAACCAATAGTAAGTGATTGTCATTCCAAGCTACTGAGTTCTGGGTTGGTCTGTTCTGCTGTAATTTTAGCAATGAGGAAACTGAGGCATGGAGAGGTTCAGTAAGCTACCCGGGTCACACTGCTAGTAGGCCCACCCTCCATCCACTCTGGGCCAGGTCACATGCTAGGTACTATCATTCCTTTGACTGTCGCACCTCTTTCCAGCAGTCCTAACCAATCTGTATTTTAGGCCGGTTCTACAAGGAAGGCAGTGGAACATCTCAAGTTTTAACAGCACACCCTGCGAAGGCTGGAGCTGAGCTTTGAACATTAGCATACTTGTGTCTTGACACCATGTGGCCACCCACTTACAGCAAAAGAATTAAATGACAACCTTCTGCTTCGAGGGACACGACCAGACTACACAGACTACAGAGGTTACTAGATACCATCTGGGTACTTCTCATCCCCTCACTTATATATCTGCTCCTGATCCCTCTTCATTTTACTTCCAAAAACATCTCTTGGGCCCATCTGCTCCTCTCTGTTTATGTATCACTGGGCCCTGAACCTCCAAACCAACCCCCTCTTGACTATCTGCCCTCTTGGCATCCCTCTTGCCTTCCAACCCCCTGTTCACATGGCAGCCACAGTGATTACTAGAAATCCACTCCTTTTTTTTTTTTTTTTTTTTAAGATTTTATTTATTTGACAGAGGGAGTGAGAGCATGAGCAGAGGGGAGAGGCAGAGGGAGAGAGAGCAGCAGTCTCCATGCTGAGCAGGGAGCCTGATGTGAGGCTCAATTCCAGGAACCTGAAATCATGACCTGAACCAAAGGCAGATGCATAACAGGCTGAGCCACCCAGATGCCCCTGGAAATGAATTCCAATGATGTCTCTCTTCTGGAAAGTGGGGAGAACATCCAAGCCTCCCCCGCTCCACTGCTCTCTGAATAAAAGCCAAAGTTTAACAAGGTCTGCGCCATTTGGGCCATGACTATGGCCTCTTATTCTACTCTCCCTCTTTACTCGCTCCTCTCACTTAATCAACAGATATCCTTCAGTAGCAACCATGAGCCGGACATAGTGCTTGGCACTGAAGACAATAATCTTAAGCAAAAAAACAGCCTAGGCTTTTTGCCTGAAACTTACAATCTATGGGAGATCCAACAGAGAGGGCCCTGCTAGCCTTCTCATTGCTCAAGAAAGTGTCATGTTCTGTCCAGATGGGGGACCTCTGCACCTGACCCTTTTCTGCTTGGCAACTCTCCTCGTGACCCAGGACCAAGTCCGACCCCAAGACTTCATGCTTTCACCTCACCTTGCATCCGGACATCAAAGCCCAAACCCCACTGGGTAATCAGCCACTAGGATGCAAGCAGTTATTTCGCGTCTCAATCTCACACTGAACTCTAAAACCCTGAGGGTGGAAGCTCAACCTGTTTCTGCTTTATGTCATATTCCCAGTGCCTTAGATATAGCTGTGCTCAATTTGATTGAGTAAAGGTATAACTAAGAGAGAAAGAAAAGCTCAGTTAACAATAAAACCCTCAAGTTTCAGGTACCTGTAGCTCGAGAAGAATGTGCAAAGACACACAGTTCCTATGGCCTGAGAGACATGGAAGAAGGCTACCAGTTGCCATAGGAACTGCCTCCAGGTCTCCTTGACTGTGAGGAACACAATCCCACCAGATGCCAATGGCATGGCCAGCTCTCACCTTGCCACCCTGTGTGGGACACACTCTGAGGTGGCCCCCTGATCCTCAGCTCCTGGGGGGTCATGCTCTGTGTAATCCCCTCCCTTAAGTGTGGGCAGACCCTGTGATCTCTTAATGAAGAGAAGATGGCAAAGGTCATTATGCCACATGAAGATCACAATGTCCACCTTGCTAGAGACTCTCTCACTCTCACTGGCTCTGATGAAGTAAGTAGCCACATTGGGAGGGAAGAAACAGAGGATGGCCCCTGACCAACACCAGCCCAGAACCGAGGCTGTCATTCTTAGAGATATGGGGGATGGAACTCTGCCCAGTTGAGACTCAGATGAAACCTCAGCCCTAACTGACACCCTGATTGCAGTCTGGGAGGTTTCCAAGTAGAGAACTAGCCAAGCCATGCCCAGATCCTGGCCCACGGAAACCATGAGGTAATAGAAGTGTGTTCTATCAAGCTGCTAATTTTGTATAATGTTGTTGCATAGCAATAGGAAACAAGCTAACGTGCTGAGCTGGGCTACCACTCCCACTTCTTCCCCACCCCCATAGGACGCAGCGCTCATGCATAGATACTCTATTAGTTTCCTAGGACTGCCAAGACAAATCTCCACAAACCAGATGGCCTAAAACAACAGAAATCCATTCTCTTTCAGTTCTGGATGACAGAAGCCTAGAAACGAGGTGTCAGCAAGGCCACATTCCTTCTGAAAGTTCTAAGAAAGAACATTTCCTTGTCTCTTCCTATATTCCAGTGGCTCCCAACAATCCTTGGCTTGAAGAAGCATTACTCCAGTCTCTACCTCTGTCTTCACGTGACTGTCTTCTTCCCTATGTGTCTGTGTCCAAATTTCCTCTCTAATAAGAACACCATCCACTGGAGTAGGGTGGGCCCTAACCCAATCATTAAGATGGGGATGATTAGTATGACCTCATTGTAATTTGATTACCTCTGCAAAGAACCTATTTCCAAATAAGGTCATACGCACAGGTACAGGGGATTAGGACTTCAGTGTATCTTTCTGGGATACACAATTCAACCCGTAACAGATGCCATCTTCATACCCCAAAACAGACTATGTGGGTCTCCCTGCCAACGCCAGCCCTCTGGGAAGTTGCCCATTCACTACCATTCCCACCAATTCCTTGGTACATTCATGCACCACACATTTACTGAGTACCCGCATGGGCTGCCCACCAATGGAGAAACTGGGGGGAATGGAGACAAATCCTAGCTCTCACGGAGCTTACATCCTGACCGGAAACACAATGACAGACAATCAATGCCTACAAAGAAAGACGATTTCTGACACTGCAAATGTTATGCCCAATAAGGGCAGGAAGAGTAACAACAGTCATGGTGGTAAGAGCTGCAGAAGCTAACATTACTTACTCTGTGCTAGGTGTTATTCTAAACACTTAATTTGAACTTGTGCTCTTCCTCCTCACCAAAACCCTACAAAGTAGCTACTTACCAATCCCCTTTGAGAGATGGAGAAACTGAGGCACAGAGCACTTACACACAACAAATGGCAGAGTCAAGACTTGAACCCAGGCAGCCAAGCTCCGGGGATTCACCGTGAAGAAAAAGAGCTAGAGAAAGGAACAGGACTTATATTTGGTGGTCTCAGAGAAGGGACTTTTGACTCAAGACTTGAACAACACAGGCATGGAGGCCAGACTGTGTCAAGTCAAGAGGGGAATGCAAAGGGAGGGTGTGAAGAGAGTGAAATAATCTCTAGTTATGGAAGGGCTTAGGCCCCCCTCCCAAGGTGGGCAGCTTCTGAAATATGCAGGGGTATACAACAGTACAGATTGGGTAGAACTTACAAGCCTTTAACAAAGAGGGGATCTTAGAGATCGAGATGCTGCCTCACCACTAGGATGTTGTAATGCACCCCTACTCCTCTTCTTGCTGCATCATCTCCTACCCGCCCAGGATAAGCTCAGGCTGGCCCCACTGCCTGGGGTGATTAATAGGTTTAATTTATCATTAACTTCCATGGAGCTGAGCTAGGCCAGTGACGCCTCTAGAGCAGTGTGTGAGTAATCAGTGGGTGAGCAGAAGCCTCTGCATACTTATTTATATTCATTTTGCACTGGAGACATTTGTAATTTGTTTGTTTTCCTCTGGTCTGGCTTCACCCACCTGGGCTTGGATGACTGGGACAAAACCAAGAAAGAATGGTCCAGGGTACTGGGGGAGGGAGGAGGAGAGATTGAGTCCATGGGGACAAAAAAGGACAAAGACAAGAAGAGACTGGGCAGAGAGTCTATGAGCAGCGTCCATCCACCCTAAATCTCTGTACCTCCCACTGCCAGCATCTTTATCCACATGTTGCCCAAGCACATTGTGCAGGCATGGTTTGAATGCAGGAGGGTTGACATGACAGCACATTACTGATTTCAAAGCCAGGGCGGCAGACCAGTGGTACACAAAACAGCGTGGGCTCAACAACAAGGGCAGAGCTCCTCATTCTCATTCGTGGTTGGGTTTCAGGATTCCCAGGATTCCCAGAACCAGCCTGAAATTCAGAAAACATATTCCCTCCTTCCCCAACTGGAATGTACACAGGTCTGGGAACCACAATTGAGGCAAGAGGGGAGAGAGAGGGTGAGAAAAGGTCTCCAGCATACAGAGAGGTGATGCAGTAATTTGGTTTGTTGGCAGATGGTTCCTGGCAGACTGAGGCTTCAGCCCGTCCAGTATCACACCCAGACTCCTGGACCAGTCTCTGGGAAGAATGCACCATACCCCGCTACAGCGAAATCCCAACCAGACCCTCAAAAGCCACGGGCTTCAACAGTGTGGTGGAGGGGTATCCGACTCTCGGTTTCAGCTCAGGTCATGATCTCAGGGTCCTGAGATTGAGCCCCACATCGGGCTCTGCACTCAGCAGAAAGTCTGCTTGAGACTCTCTCTCCCTCTCCCCCTGCCCCTCCCCACTGCACGCTCTCTAAAATAAATAAATCTTTTTTTTTTTTTTTTTTTAAGTGGTAGAATGGGCCTTTCTTCTCTCTTGCCCTTCCTGTAAGAAAGTCTTGGGTTATACAATTCAGGACTAAAAGGTGACAGGTGCCCTCTCTGCAAAATCAGATGCAGGAGCCCATGCAGGTAAGGTAGGACTCAGCACAGTACCCTACACCGATTGTGTACAGACGTCTCCCAAAAGCTAGACCACTGTGAGGGCCAGCTACCGCCGGAGAGCGGACCACAGGGTGAGGGTCTCTGCCCCCCCCCCACCCCGCCACGTAGATGGCCCCTAAAGTCTGAGATTGCGAGTACTGCTTAAGTACCAGCTGGAGGGATTAAAACCACCCCAGGTTCTCCCCGACCTTGTAAAAATGCAGAGCTGTGTGTGAAAAGACAAAATATTCCCTGGGATTTTGTAAGTGGCAACATGCGAGAAACAGGACAACAGGCACAGAGCGGGGCAAATTGAGGCTTTGATCCAACAGTTCCTGTCATCTAGAGTTCAGGATTACCCCAATGACCCTTGGGTCAAATATGAAGATGAAAATTCTTTAAGTTTTAACTGGGGTCTAAGGGGTGATGGCAAAGGTTTAAGTAGCCTGCAGTCTGCAACATCAATTCTTCATTTTTTTCTTTAATAGCTTTATTGTGATATACTTCGCCTACCATACAATTCACCCATCTAGAGTGTATGACTCAGTGGTTTTTAGCATCTCACAAAGTCACACAACCATTAGCACAATATTAAAACACAGTCACGCCAAAAGACACCCTGTGCCCTTCAGTTATCACCTCCCAAATGCCCGATTACCCCCCGCCGCCAGCAACCACTAATTTACATGCTGTCCCTATGGATTTGCTGCATCTGGACACTTCACAGAAATGGCTTCCTTCCATCTTTGCTGGGGTCGGCATGTACCCTTCAGTCACAGCGTCTGCTCCACCTGAGCTCCAACCTCGCCACAGCATCCTCATCTGTAAGTGGAACCAATCATTGTTCTTTCCCCATCTAGGTGTGTGTGTGGGGGGGTTACACAAGTCAACACCTTCCCAGTGTCTGCACCCAGTAAGTGCTCAGCAAATGGGGACAGTATACGTGCTTGTGTCTGTGCCTGGCTCCCTTCATGCAGGCCCACAGGGGCCCTCTGTCTTAGAACAGACACGGTGCCGGGGTTCCACCAAGAACCACACACCTAGAGGGCTTAACCCAGAGCCTGCTCAGACCCAGGACATGAATGGAGGCGTTTTTAGGATCATGCTCATGTGGACAGTGAGTCTGGCCAAGCTTGTTATCATAACGATCAGGACCATTGGCCCCGCGGCAGGAAACTGTCTCCGTGCCCTGAAGACAAAAGCCAAGGGTGTTCTTGTTATCCAGGAGCCCGGGGCCAGGCTAGGCGGGCACTTCCGAGCAGAGTCAGAGGCCCAGCAGGCTCCTGGCAGGCCTTGGCTCTCTGGGCAGCTGTCAGTCCTGGGAGACTGCCTGCTGTGTGCTCTAGACTCCAGGGCCTGGGACAGGGGTGGGAATAATCGGGTTACATGCTCCGGGGATTCTGCTGCTCTTGGCAGAGCCACAAATTGAGTTTGAAATGAGTAATCTGGAGCCAAGCTGCTTGTGCTGTGAGCAACGAGGCCTGGTTGGCAGGTTTTCTCCACCACCATCTCCTCTGGATCAGAGGAGGGGGCTGGGGCAACAGCCCCAAACCAGCCCCAGGGGGGATAGATAAGCCAGCTTCCCTTGCTAGGATGGAGAAGAGGGGCATAGCTGACCCCCAGCAAAGAAAGAAAGTACTCTTTCTATGAAATGACCCGAAGAGGCAAATCCACAGAGACAGAAAGCAGATGTGTGGCCTGGGGCTATGGAGAGTGGGGGATTAAAGGGTATGTGTTTCTTTTGAGGGTGTTCCAAAATGGACTGAGGTGATGGTGGTACAACTGTGAATACACCTAAAACCAAAGACTTGTACCCTTTAAATGCGTGAATTGTATGGTATGTGAATTAGATCTCAATGAAGTTGCTGAAAAAACAAGAAAGTTAGTAGGGTAGGGAGTGGGGAACAACTTCCCATAGGCACCACTCTTTTGTCCACAAAACCAAAGGTCTTCTCAGATCCTCCCATAAGAACAAAAGAAAGAGCTAAGGCGTAGGAGGTACTTCACAGAGGAAGATACTGCGGCCCAGAGGGGCTAATTGTCTTCCCCAATGTCACACAGCAGCAAATGGCAGACCAGGCTGTATTGCCCCTGACTGATAAGCAAATTAAACACTCTGTGGGGCACCAGGGAAGGAGGAAAAAATACTTTAGGAGAGATGTGTGTACTTGACACCTCTAGAATAACCAAAGCACCGGTTGAGGCCAAGGACAGACCTTTTGCTGCTTTTCAGTGCAAGACCCGTACCAGGGAGTCATCTTTTCTGGGACTGGGTCTGTCAAGGTCTTAATCTGTCTCAGTGTCTGCGCCCTGGTCTTCCTGCTATCTCTCAGGGTCCCCTGAGGCAGGGGAGTCTGGAGCCAACACAAGTCGATCTGATAAAGATCCAACTCTCGGGGACAGGCTCCGGCGCGCTGCACACTCCGCAGACGTCTGCAGAAGGGCTGTAACTCAATAGAGAATTCTGTTAATATGGTTGCTGCCTGCTCTAACCCCCTCAGCTCGCCTAACCACTGTGGAGATAACAGAGGCTGGAGGCTACCGGGTCCTGATTACATTTCCTCCCCTCTCGCCGCCCTAAAAAAGATGGGCTTTGTCAGGCTTCTGCTGCCACCTACAGCAGCTGCAACACAAGGCACGTCTCCAGCCAGACCTGGAGAAACAGAGCAGGGCACTTCAGGGGAGAAGTGGGGCCCCAGGAGCCAAAGTCTGAGATCTGACATTGAAGGCCTTCCCATACCCTCAGGCCAGGCTGGGGAAAAATATTCAAGAGCCTTCTCCTCGCCCCTCCTGTGGAGGGGCCCCATCCACTGAACACACCAAGTGGAAGGGAAGACCAGCTCTCTACCCCATGGGGCTGAAGGGCATCTGGACCTCTCTTGACACCCTGAGGGCATTCCAATCCCTCTGCCCAAACCGCTGCCCTCTGTACCACCTTATTCACCCGCTCCTTTGAAAGCCCGTCTTCGTTACCTCTGCTGGTTTAGCCAAGCACAGAGCCCCCGTCTGCTCACCCCACTGCTGATCACCTGCCTATCTCTCCCAAGAATGACAATAATCAGACTGACATTCACTCAGCACTGCTGTGTACTATACACTGTATATAGACTGTATATACACCATGTACTATACACTGTTTAAAGATCAGCAGGCACCACTTAACATTTCAGCAACTTAGGAGGGAGATGTTATTACGACCTCCATTTCACAGATACAAAAACCGAGGCTCTGAGGCCTTGAGCAACTTAGACAAAGCCAGCCTGGGGTTTGAATTCGGCCACATTTGCCTCCATAGACAACCTTCTCAACATGCAGGGTTCATCCTGCCTCCCCCCCTCCTCCCTTTACCAACCCTTTCACTTGATGGACAGGGCAAGCATATAGTTCTTCTGCTATTTATTGATTTAGAAACTTGGGAACCTGCTTGGCTGGGAAATGGATAATCATGTTTTCATCTGTAAGGCTCATGGTATGTTCAAGGCAAATGTTGGAAAAAAGTTTAAAAATTATGATGGCTGGTCACTGAGAGAAACCACTTGGATGTAACTACTCTTAGTCACCCATTTCTTGTCTTTCTAGTCTATTTCTCAAAGACTGGGGCAGGATGAGGTCGGTAAGATGGAACAAACAGTGCAATCTGAAAAGCAACTCCTAACCACAGGATGGAAGCTGGCTTTGGGTAGAGCAGGAAGCCTGTGTATCAGCCATGTGGGGAGTAAGTTACTGCCCCAGGAGCTCAAGGAATCAGAGAGACCGTCTTGCCAGGTGCTGACAGGACCACTCCACACCAACGGCACCAGACCAGGAGCATCCAAAGGTCGGTCCACACCCTGAGGAACCCTAGCTAAGGAGGGTGTGTCTGGGAAGGTGTCCAGGGGTGGAAGAGAACTAAGGCATGATGTGTCATATAGCAAAAGTCAAAGCACTCAGAGAAGAGCTGCCTCCCAACATTTGAAGGGTTGATACTTGAGGGAATAGACCTACTATTTTCGCCCTGGGGACAGATCAAGCAAATTTTAAGGATAGAGAGAGGAGAGACAGCCAAAGATTGGTACCTGGCACGTCTAAATCCAAGAATGAAAGGATGAGTGGCTGTAAAGATGGCGGATCCTGAAGTCAGAGATTCCCCAGTTCAAAACTTCATCTTGCCCCTTGGTCGAGTGATCCAATCTCTCTAAGCCTCTGTTTGTCCATCAGTGAAGAGTTAAACTTTCAAAAGGGTACCTGAACTATCAGTAAGTACTCTCAGGCTTAAGGGGGCAGGAATCTGAGACCTGGGCAAACCAAGTCCAGCAAAGGGGACAGAGGGTGAGCCCATCTGTGCCAGGACAGGTTGCCCAGCCACACAACCTACAGTGGTAATTTCTCTTGCTTTTTCTATGTATAAGAAGACATATTTGAGCACCTCTTCAATGCATGGCATTGGACCCAGGCACTATGGGGTAAGAGGGGAGGGTGCAAACATGAAATATAACCTGGTTCTAACCTCAGACGGCTTAAAATCTAGAAGAGAAAACAAACGGACTGAAATGGTAGAGGGAAGAACAGAGCCATCCTGGGCTGCCACCATTGGCATCATCTGTGTTGCTTGTGAAGTCAGATTCTGGACCAGGAAAGACACAGTAAAGCAGAATCCCCAGAGGGTTGGGATCTAGAAGCTGCATTTCACCGAGCTTCCCAGGAGCCACTTATACATACCAACACTGAAAACTAACTTAACACGTCGGAAAAAAAGAGAGGCCACCAGACCCACCATCACCAGAGGCTTTGTGGAAGAGATTGTGGAGCCAAGCATGAGGACAATACGTGGGGAAGAAGCCACGTGTAATGTAGGGATGGAGAGGCATGAGACCCATGACCCCATGTTGAGATGATGTGCATCATCTTCTGGGACCACCTGTCAGAGGAGAATATCAGAAGAGGATTCTCCACCTCTCAGAGGCATACACTTCTCTCCATCCCCACTGTCAACAGCCTTGTCCAAGTCACCCCCATCTCTTGTCCAAACAATAGCCACAGCCTCCCAAATGATCTCTTGTGCCACACCTTCCCTCCCCCACCCAACGCACAGTCCCAGAGTAGCCAACGTGACCTTCTAAAATCACAAATTAAACGAAGTGAACAATGACTAACACTCACCCAATGCCACCACCAATTAAATCTTCCCAATCCCTGACCTTAGAGTAAAATTCAATCCCTTTAACAAGACCTTCCCTGACCTCCAGGGTTTGGCCTCTGACTGCTCTTCCTCAGGCTCACTCACTCTAGCTACTCCAATACTTTCTATTGCTCAAAAATGCTACCTTCTCGGAGATGCATTCGACAATCACCTATCTATCCAAATCATCCTTCCCCCAAAACTATCTCATCACCCTATTTCCTGTGGGTCAATTTTCAGAATCTGTAAACTCTCTTGCTTAAATTTGCTCCTTAATCATCTGTCTCCCCAGCCATACTGCAAGTTCCAGGAGGGGAGCAGGAAATCGGTCTCCCTCCCCATTAAATTCCCAGCACATCGAACACATGGCACATAAGTGAGGCACAAGCATTTTCTGAATCTACAAAAAAATGTATCAGTTCCAAGAGGCCTTGAATGCCAAGCTCAAGAGCAGGGAGATTTGCCAAGAACTTCACAGCAGGGACAATACCCAGCATGATGAAAAAAGTGCCAGTTTTATCAGAGTAAAAGCCCCAGAGGATTTCAAAGATAATAAGAGCAAAGTAAATTTCAAGAGTGGATCTAAATTCACCAACCCCGGTGAAAGCTGAAAATTACCATCCCAGCTGGTAGAAATGTCAATTCAAACTTCATTTATAAAACCATTTCAGGCTCTGATTGCTAAATTATTATTTCATATGAGAATGAGCATTGTCTGAATAAAAAGCAATGGCAAAAGTAAAAAATTCAATTTACTCAACATCCCCCTCCCTGAAAAAAAAATATATTTTAACATTAAAAGTTACTCCAGATAATTGCACATATAAATATCACTTAGTGCAGATGTTGTGTATAAAATGTAATTATTACTCATGGAAAATCAATGGTGGCAAATGATAAAATCCATGATCTGGGTCTTTCTACTGAGCAGAAATGTATTGGTGCTTTGGCTTTGGTTTATGTGCTTTTTAATTGAAAATGATCTCTAACTAGAAATGAGTTGCAACAAAGGGATGAAGCAGCCAATTGCAAATAAAGATGTAATAACCACCAAACTCTCTGGCAATGCAGGGAGTTCAAAGCACACCATTTCTCCCCAAAGCGATCCCTGTTACTTCCCATTCACATCCTGGGTACTCACTCTGCACCAGCCCTGTGGTCAAAAGCGGTGAACAAGATAGATTCTCATTTGTTTGCACACGTCCGTCAGGAGGAACCATAAGTAGCAGAATGACCAATTGTAGTATGTGACATTAAGGGAAAAATCAGGTGCTGAAATGCAGTGTGACCAGAGAGGCCAGAAATAAATGGAGAGGTCTCTCCGAGACAGGGGCATCTGAGAATGGGAAGAAGGTTTTCGATGAGGACAAGATTCACCAATGAGATGGCATAGAACTGTTTGGGAAGAAAGCATATTGAAAGTTCAGACTCAGCTCCCTTTTGGACCTCTGACAAGGACTCATCCCTCTGCCTTAGGACACCATGGCACATAACCAAGAATAGAGAACAGAACACACTGTCATTGTACCGGGGCCCCATCTCCAGCCCCACCATGAAGTCCATCACCTCACTCAAGTCTTCCCAAAGCCTCACGAGGAGCCTACTTATCTCTGCCTTTGAATTCCTTCTCTTTTCTTTCTCTCCTTTCCTCTTCCACAGTCTCTTTTGGAAAAGCCACAAATGAGACAGGGTGATTAATTTCATGTTTTGGCTACCACTGCAGAAAACACCTTCCCTCAAACCCCTGTGAATAAAAGAAAGATTTAATCAGTCTCTAGTGTGGCTACCTCGTGTGTTCAAGAAGATCTCTGATGGAAGACGAAAAAGAAGTTTTCAAATATTAAACTTTAATAAGCAGAGCAGGCAAACATATTGCTGCATCAACACCCACAGTGGCCTCATTGGGGGAGAATCCGGACTAATCTATCAATCTGCTCAGATCAGTAGTGTCATCACTCTCAGCTCTTATTACATTTACCTAACCTGGGCGTCTGTGGAAAAAATTCTGTTAACTCAATCAGCACTGGGGAAAGCCAATAAGGGTAGCAACTTTGCCAAGTTTTGCTAGGCTGATGGAGGCAATGGTTTTTGTGTGTGTGTGTGTGTGTGTGTGTGTGTGTGTGTGTGTGTGTGTGTGTTTGTGTGAGAAAGAGAGAGAGAGAGATTCAAGGTAGAGGTTCCTTCTACGTCCTCACATCTTAAGGTACAGATAGTTATTACAGGAAGAGAAAAAACACAGAGGAAAGAACGGGTTTGTCTTAAGGAAGAAGACCAGAGCAACACTGGAGGTCTTGGGGATCTGAGTTTTAAGAATCATCAAGGCTAAGAGTCAACACATCCACTCTACTCCATTATACCATGAAAGGAACCATAGACAATACATAAGTGAATGGGCATGGCTGTATTTCAGTAAAACTTTATTTACCAAAAAAAAAGGCCATGGACAAGATTGGCCAATGGACCATAGTATACCAATCCCTGATTTACACTCCAGGGTCAAAAGAAGTGAATAGGCTACTACAATGAATATGGAGACTATCAAGATCAACTTTCTCCTCCCTTAAAGGTCACAGCTTGAAGGTCAGAGGCAAAGTGCCAAGTCCCTATCCCACTTTGATAGTTGATGGTTTAGTGGGAAAAGGTAAATGTCTTTTCATCCAAATGGCTCATTCATTTGACCAAAAATGCAAAGATGTGCTCCTCTGGCCACAGGGCCTTCAAAAATACTGTACTCTCTCCGTTTATAATGTTCTTTGTTCTACTTTTACTCATTTAAGTCCTCTTCACTTTCAGGTCTCAGCTGAGATTACATCCTTCAGAGAAGACCTGTCTGGTGCTTCCCACTTTGGCCAAGCATTCTTAGCATTACATACTTTTGTTCCATTTATGTCTTAATGTGACAATCTCTTCCCTCATTAAACTGCAAATTCCATGAGGTCACACACCTAGCAAACCAGTCCTGATACATAGGAAGTACTAAGTGATCAGGCATAAAGTAGATGGGTATTAAAGGTTTTAATTAGAACTGGAAACAGATTGCCTATGATCTTTGAGTTCCTCTCATCCAACAAATCCCTGCAGAAACCCTCAGTATCTGCAGAGAGATAAGGGGGTGATGCAGGGTTCTCTCACTTGACTGTAGAGGAACATTCCATGGAGGGCTCACTGAAACAGATTCTCAGACCCCACACCTAGAGTTTTTTTTAGTCAGTAGGCCTGAGAAGGAACCCAGGAATTTGCAATTCCAACCAGCCACCAAGTGATGCTGCTTCCGCTGGGCCAAAAACCACAGTTTGCAATTCTCATTTCTGGCCACACATTAGAATCATGAGGGAAGCCTTTAAAACAAAAACAAAACACAATGTTGAGAGCCCACCCAGACCAATTGACTCAATCTCTGATGGGATATGGACATCACTTTTCATTTGGTTTTTTTGTTGTTTAAAACTCCTGTGATTCTGGGGCGCCTGGGTGGCTCAGTGGGTTAAAGCCTCTGCCTTCGGCTCAGGTCATGATCTCAGGGTCTTGGGATCGAGCCCCGCATCGGGCTCTCTGCTCGGCAGGGAGCCTGCTTCCCCCTCTCTCTGCCTGCCTCTCTGCCTACTTGTGATCTCTGTCAAATAAGTAAGTAAGTAAGTAAGTAAGTAAATAAGCAAGCAAGCAAGCAACAAGCAAGCTCCCGTGATTCTAATTTGCAGTAGACTTGAGAAAAACTGAGCTTTAGGATGTTTAGAGTGCAAGAGCAGTCCTCAAGGGCCAGCTCCCGTACTGACTTTGGCTGGGCCCACAACAGCAGTTTGAGAAGATCCTGGATGTTCCTCTCAAGGTCTAGCTCAGGGCTGCCAGCACAGCTCCTGGGACATGTCGGAAAGGCATGTGGACACCAAGCAGAATTTGGATTCAATAGAGTAGTTACACATAGGAGTTGTTAATCTATTCCCATCACTGTAGGAGTTCCATCACATAGATACACTACAATGATTTTATCCATTCTCTGCCAATGATTTGGGGCTACTATGAGTAGTGCTGTTATAAACACTGTATACATCACTTGATAAATGTATGCATACATTTCTTGCGGACAAAAGAGATATAAAAATGCGTATCACGGGATTCCATCTACACGAAGTTCAAAACAGGCAAAATTAACCTATGACACTAGAAATCAGTGCTGGGACATGGGTGGTTCTGGGGTGCTGTTGTCCCAGATATATTAATCCTGTGATATCTCATCAAGCTGTACGCTCGAGACTGTCTGCTTTTCTATGTGTATATTATACTTCAATTTTTTTTTAGTTTATTAAAAACTCAGCGTAGAGGTGGGTGCAATGTCAGCATATGGCCTGCAGGGGGCGCAGCAGCCTCATGAACTCTGCGCTCCCAGCTTCGACTGGAATCTGGTGGGCCAGGCCTCCCTGAAGTTACAGGGCTGCCCGGAGAGCAGCAGCTGCTCTGAGCTCACAGGCCTGAGTGCCCGAAGGAGCCAGGGCAGCGCCTGGCCACACTCAGCTCCTCCAGCCATCAGCTCAGTACCTCAGCTGGAAAATCCATTCTCTGAAGCTCTCAGCATCCCCAGGCAATGTCACCCAGGAGAGAGCTCAGGATAGCAATGCTGGGTTCCCAGTGCCCTTTCCTCTGCCTCACACAGACGGGCATTTTGGCTAAGAGTCAGGGCAACCTGAGTTAAGTCCCATTGTTGCCATTGCTAGCCAGGTAACCTCGGACGCAGCACTTAAACTCCATTTTCTGTCCTGTGAAAGGAGGAAGTGGTAACACCCACCAGGGTTGTGGTGTCCGGCTTAGAGTATCATCAGTAGCTGTTACTTCTACCAAAGTGAAATAGACAATACGAAAGGGGTATCCTTTCCCCCTCTCACAATACCAGGTGATCACAGAGGGGTAGAAGGAATCCCTCTCCCTAGAGCCATCCAGCTCTGCCACATGGAGAGGCAGGGGACAAGTTCATGCCAGGCCAGTCGCTGCCGCTCATGGACTTCTGATCCTAGAGATGGTGGCCCAGGTCAAGGCTGCTGGCAGCACCAAGACTGACAACAGTTGGAAACAATGGCGCAGGCCTAAGTCTGACCTCCTTCCAGATGCTCTGGGCTCGGAGATGTCCTAGGATTTAGCACCAGCAGCGCCAAAAAGGCTGGCAGCTCCCTGGAACGCCTGGATCTGGTGGAAGGAAGAAGACTGCTTGGGAGCTCAGACTGAGTTCCACAGACTGGCTCTGGTGCTTAATTAGCTGCATGACCTTGAGAAAGATACCTGACCTCTCAGAGAGTGATCTACTTCACAGGGCAATCACTGATCTCACAGGACTGATTTGAGAGCCAAGTGCAGTCACTGTGTCAAGAACTGGCACATAACAGAGTTGAAGGAATGCTGGTTCCCCTCCTCTGAGTGTCTCTGACCTCATGAGACAGTAATAGCAATAACAATACCACCAGCCAATATGTAACAGATGTACTACATGGCATGACAGCCCTATGAGTAGGCACCACTGCCCCTTTTCAGACAAGGAAATTGCATTGAAAGACAAGGACAAGGGTATTGAGGAGGGCACATACTGCATGGAGCACTGGGTGTAGTGCAAAACAATAAATCTCGTAACACTGAAAAAAAAAATTAAATTAATAAAAAAAAAAGAAATGCTAAAAAAAAAAATTTTTTTTAATTTAAAAAAAAAAAAAAAAAAGGAAAGACAAGGACATCGTCTTGCCCAAGGTCACACAGCCAGTTAGGGCTTTGGGTTGGATTTGAACCCAACTTTGCTTAGTTTCATAACTGTACTTTTAACCCACCTGGCTGTACTACAACTTAAGCCACTGTCTTAGATCCCAGCCCTCTGGGTAGGCCCTGGGCATTAAGGATGTTTATGCTCAATGCCTTCTTTTCTGTCTTCCTCCCAAGTAAGATAACAGCTCTCAACTTACCCCATGGTCCCTGACTATTCACCTGAAGCACAGAGTTGAGCAAAGACAAGGAAAAGGAGAGCAGAAGTCAGGGGGATAAACTGTCGGAGGCTGTCAGTAACGTGGACTCCCATAATGCAGAAATGCCCCAACTTTCTCCCTATTCTGCCTACAGAGCTGGAAATCAGACCCAGATCTGCCACTTCCTAATAGTGTGACTTTAGGCAACTTAGGTGACCACTCTGTATTATGGTTTCTTCCTTTTGAAAATGTAAATACCAAAAATGGAAACTACCAGAATATGGCCTTTCAAGGACCAAAGGAGATAAGGTGTTTGAAGTGCTTGGCAGAGTACAGACATTTAAACCTTGAGTTTTAGCTACTCTATCACAACACCACCATCCATTATCATCAACATCACTATCACCATCACCCATTATCAACATCACTATCACCACCACCATCACCCCTTATCATCATCACTATCACCATCACCCACTATCATCAACATCACCATCATCCATTATCCTCAACATCACTATCACCATCACCATCATCCTCCACTGTTACCACCATGACCTTCAACATCATCATCCTTTTATCTTTTTTTTTTTTTTTAAGATTTTATTTATTTGACAGAGAGAAACACAGCAAGAGAGGGAATACAAGCAGAGGGAATGGTAGCGGGAGAAGCAGGCTTCCTGCCCATCAAGGAGCCTGATGTGGGGCTCAATCCCAGGACTCCGGGATCATGACCTGAGCCTAAGGCAGACGCTTAACAACTGAGCCACCCAGGCGCCCCAACCCTTTTTTTATAGTCATCATTTCAAGGAGATAATGTGTAAGAAAGACATAGCACACCAAGGACAAGGAGAGGTGTGATAAAGCTTCCTGTGCCTGCAAGGTAGACATGAGCTCTGGCAGCTTGTAAGACCTAATTATTATCCCAGTCTTGCTCCTTAGACTCCATATGCTATTGTCTCAAGCACACAAGACAATCCCAAGGACAGTAATGTCGACTCTAATGACTCCATTTCCCCAGAACATTCTCTAAACCTCCCAGAACAAGAAAGGAGCCCAGGTCATCCAGACCTGAGTCTCTAGGAGAAAGAAAAGGGCCCAAGCCCACTTCATCCTTAGGTTCTACCCAATAATCCACAGTGGTCCAAAGCCAAACCATGCTGCCAGGTCCTATAAGATCTTTGGGTCCCTCCCTCCATCTGTTTTACCACTTCATTCCTTTGCTCAATAAAATAAACAATCATCTTCTCCTTCCCAGACCCTGTGCTAAGAACTCAAAAAATAGTAGAAAACAACATGGTCCTTATCCTTACTCTCAGTGACCCTTCACCCAGTGGGGCATTTGGACACTAGACTAGTCATAGCTTCAGTGGGCTCCAAGATGGAAAGGGCAACACAGAAAGCTTTGAGAGCATATACTGTAAAGCCTGACCTAGTCGGAAAACTCCAGCAAGGCTTCTCTGAGGCAGGGACACCTAGGCTGAGCTCTGAATGAGTGGAAATGCTAACAGTAAAGGGATAGGGAGAAGTTAAGGGAAAGAATTCTAAGAACAAGCTTGTACAAAGGCCTGGAGGCACTTTGGGGACCCTGAATCCCCACTGAGGCAAGAGTGTTGGGATGAAGAGAATGGGGTATGGGATGAGGCTGACGAGATAAAAGGGCCTCTGACGTTGCTGGGTTCATCAAGCAAAATAAAGGAGTTTTGGATTTTATTCTTAAATCCCCAGAACTTATTAAAGAAAAATTTAAGTTAAAAGAAAAATTTAAAAAATACCTCTTACCAATGCTTCTTTCATGCTTTGATATGAGAAGGGCATGGAGTCCTGGCCAATGTCTTCTCTATCTTCTAGGACCAATCCAGTAAAACCAGAAGGGCACTCACATTTTCTCTCTCTCTCTCGTGCACAGGGGTGGGGGAGATGAGGAGGGGAAAGAGAGACAGACAGAGAGAACCAGCTGACAGACTGACCAGGGAAGACAGAGACACTCCAGGCACCTCCCTGAGCAGAGCATAGTTTCCTCCAAATCAAGAAGACCTGACAGATAACTGGCAGTTGGGCATTCCAAGCATCTGCCGCCATCTGCCCAAATCTTCTTTCCTCCAGCTTCCCCGTCTGCCCATGCCAGGGAGTCCATACTTGAAACTGTTCAGTCTAAACAGCGATGGGACTGAATGTTGATGTCTGCTAGGAATACAGGCTCTCACTAGTCCCTTTGGCTCCTCTCTCCTAACTTGGAAGACAAGACATCCAAAGCTGGAGGTCAGATGGAGAACAGGAAGCTCCACGGAACCTCTTGTTCCTCTCTCCAAATGCTCTCTCCATCATGGGCAGTTTCAGGAAGTACAATGACCCTGGATGGAACCCAGAGTTAGCCTCAATCACTTTGACAGACCTACAGTCAAGTCTCCATCACTGGGACTCCCCAGGGGGAAAGCAGTCTGCGTCGCACAGCATTTTTATAGGGTTTTAAGTGTTATTACTTTAAAGAATGACAGGAATAAAGCAGTTCTCAGAGGAAGTGCTTCAGGGGAGAAAAAAGAATTGTCAGAATTAGAATAAATTATCGGGAAACAGGGAGAAGGCAAACTAGCTCACATGGAATTCCTACTAGGAGCTGGGAACTTTGTGCTGCCTCTTTAAATTCTCAAAGCAATCTTAGGATGTAGGAACCAGGATCATCTCCACTTTCCAGAGAGAGAAAACGAGGTCCAAGAGGAAATGACATCCCTAAGGTTACAGTGTTAAGCGACAAAGAAGCCATATGACCACAAATTCTAGGTCCGTCCTCAACCCCTTCTTCATTCTTATGTTCCCACAGAGGGTACACATTCACAATCCCTTCTGAAGCTCTTGACAGTATCTAAGGAAACCCCTTACAATAGTTCAAAGGTGACAGAGCCACCTGGTCAAAAACCCAGATTCCAGAGTCAGACATCCGGAGCAAGTTACTTAGCTTCTATAAGCCTCAATTTCTTTATCTGTGAAATGAAGATAGTGGCACCTATCTCCTTGAGTTACATTGAGGAATCAAGCTTAAAATCCATGTAAGTCTTTGATTATGGTACCAGGCACTTGATATGTGCTTAATTTCTGTAATAGCATCGTTATTACCAAGCACTTCATTTTATGCTCTAATTACAGTAGGAAATCTCTAAGATGGTCCCAAATGATCCCCACCTCCTGGTATTCACACCTATGTATAATCCCTTCAAGTTTGGGCTGAACTTACTGATTTGCTTCTAATGTAAGGAATACAGAAGAAATGAGATGTCACTTCTAAGGTTAGGTTACCAAAAACCTGCACCTTCTGTCTTGGCATCCTCTCTCAGTTATTGCTCTAAGGAAAGCTGATAACCTATGAGCTGCCCTCTGGAGAGGCCCATGTGTCAGGGAACTAATGTTTCCAGCCCGCAGTCAGCTAAGACCTGAGGCTCTCAGCCCAACTGGTCTCATGTGTGAGTCCAGAAAGGGGTCCTCCCCAGCCAAGCTCCAAGGGGATTACAGTTCCAGCTGACATCCTAACTCCAGAGAGATCCTGAGGCAGAACGTCAGCTAAGCCACTGTGCAACTCCTTATCCATAGAAACCGTGAGACAGTAAGTGTTTGTTATTTTAAGTTGCTAAGTTTGGGGGTAATTTGTTACTCAGCAGTAGATAACTGATATGCTCATCCATATTTGTATTCACACAATAGGCCTTTGCTTTATCAGCAGATCAGAAGGCAAACTTCCACTCTGATCCCGTCTGGAGCATTATGAAAGACAGATTGGCATATTCAGAAGTAGAGAGGTTCACTGTATTTCACACTACAAAACATGGACCCTGACAGCCAGGACAACCATACAGACAAGGAGCTGTCAGTCTCCAAGATGAAATCTGAAGGGTATGGAAACTGGAGACAATTAGATTGGAAGGAGCCTTGGGAATCTAAAGCAACTCCACTGTGTTATACATGGGGGGAGCGGGGGTGGGCATGCCTTGTGGGATTAATCAAGTAAGGCTTCCACTAGGGGCATCTGGGGCCAGGCCTGGAAAAGAATGGTGATCACAGATCAGCAGAGACCAAGTGCATCCTGATGGACTAGTGGTGTCTGCCAAGAGCATTACTGACACATACATCACACTTGCCACCTGCTATTGGTGCTTCTAGAGTGACTCAGAAAAAGGGGGCTATATTCTATTGCAGAACCCCAAGACATAAAGGGCCTCCCACTCTGGAGATGAGTGCATTTTCATCACTTCCCCCAGTCATGCTTTATAAACTATTTTAAGAACTTCCCTATACTGGGCCCCAGACATGAAGGCTCTTTCTCGGGCTAGTACTCTGTGACACTTACATGTGACCAGTTTTGCTGACTGTGATAATGGGATGTATGTGCTCTACAGGGTCACCCCTCAGAGGAATTTCAAAAGCAAAGGATCACAAAATGGTCTTCTGCTCCACAAGCTACTAACAGCCTCCAAAGATCAATGATTATCACCTTTTTGTTTGCCTGTCAGAACCTTGAGAATATCCCTTTATCCAGGAAGCAAACTAAGGCCAAAGCCGTAGGAAAAGCCATTTACCCAGAAGCTTCTGCAAGGGTAGTACAGGCCAGGAGGTCCTGGTTTGTGCACCACAGTGGCACATTTAGAAGCATGAATGGCACATATGCCCCCAAACTCTTCCCTGTGCCCGTGGCTGGCATCCTGTACCAATCAAGGCATTCTTTCTTTATGAGCTTGGGTGTGGTCTCAGATTCTGGGTGCATACAGCACTTCAGGCACTGCTTACAATCCATCAGCGTTAGCGTGGAAAATTAGATTTGAATCAAGTGCCTGCTTTGTCTTCCTTCCTGGCTCACATGCTGAATTTTGTCAGCAGCCCTGGCTCTCTTTCCTCCACGGGTTTTGTCCATGACAAGTCACACCTCATCAGCCAGCCATGGCTGGGCTCCAAGAGAAAGGAGAAACAACCAAACACACATCTGCCCATCATCTCCTCCGCCTGGAAGCAAATTCCTTGCTTCCAAGTACAGAATAGAGTATAAGACTCTTTCAGCACTTGGGAGTGCTAGGCATAACAAAGTCATCTGTGCCCACACCCTGAGAAATAAGGCCCACACCACCATGCCCCCAACACTTTATGGCTCACCTGGACCAAGCGTCTTATAAGTCCTGGATCTCTGAAAGATAATGGAAAAGTCTTCATGATGGTGCAAAGTGATGTCCCATGGGTTTATCATGTGACTCAAAGTGAAAGTTGCTAGTGTAGGATCTTTACCAGGACAGGGGTCCCTGTCATCAGTATCTAAGAGGAGGGCTATTATGGGCTGAATTGTGCCCCTCAAAAATTCACGCATTATAGTCCTAGCCCCTAGAACCTCAGATTGTGACTATTTGGAGAGGATCTTTTAAATATTTATTCATTTGTCAGACAGAGGAAGCACAAGCAAGAGGAGTGGCATGGAGAGGGAGAAGTAGGACCCCAGCTGAGCAAGGAGTCCAACATGGAACTCGATCCAAGGACCTCTGGATCAGGACCTAAGCCAAAGGCAGATTTTTATCAACTGATAAAATCTGATCAGATGATGCCACCCAGGCATCCCTGGAGATGGGTTTTTACAGAGGTGATATTAAATGAGGTCTTAGGGGTGGGCCCTAATCCAATTTGACTGGTGTCCTCTTTAGAAAGGAGATTAGGACACTGACACAGAGGAAAGACACGAGGAGAAGACAGCCATCTACAAGCCAAGGAGAGGGGCCTGAGAAGAAGACAACCCTGCAAGTCTTAATCTCGAGAATTCCAGCCTCTAAAATTAAGAAAATTTTAAGGAAATTTAAGAAAATTCTGGTATTTAAGCCACGCAATCTCTGGTGAATTTCTTAAGGCCACCTGAGCAAAGTAAAATGAAGCCTAACTGAGAAATTGTAGCCCAAGTGAGGTACACAGCATCTTCCTTTCTGAGGACATAGCAAACAACCATAACCAAGAAGAAATACACACAGTTGGATGGTAATCATATCCTTAAGAATTGAGACTGTGTTTCCATGGCAGTTGTACTATAAGACAGAATAGTGAAAAGATTCAAGCCAACATGTATGGATGTCAACTATTAGCTAGCTACTGTGTTGGTTAAGGATGCTGAATTTAAGACCCTGATCCTGCCTTAGGTGGGACCAGTTTAATGGGGCCTGGAAAGAAAAATCAACTCAACATGGCAAGTGCCACCACAGAGGTTGTGTGCACCAGTGTGAGTGTGAAGAAGAACAAATGAACTCCCTGACTCCCATCACTGAGAATCTTTGAATATTTTAGAATATACTTGTGTGGGGTACCACGGACTAGTATCCAATGATTTGATCATGTATGCAACTACAACCATCGTGAAGGGTAATTTAGCAATATCTATTGAAATTTTAAATGCTCAGACCTTTGATAGAGCTGTTCTACCATCAGGGATGTATTCTACATAGATTTCCTTGAAAAATGTAACGAGATATATGCACAATGATGTTCACTGAAATATTGCTTCTAAGAGCAAACAGTGGAAACAAGTTGTCAAGATCAAACAAATCCGTATCATGACATATTATGCAGCCATCACAAAGAAAGCAATAGAACTACGTTTGTGCTGCTATGGACAGAGCTCCAAGATAAAGGAACAGTCAAGTCACCAAATAATGTGTTGTATGTGACCACTTTGGTATCAATGTTTAAGTCTGTGTATACACAGTCACACACTAGCATAGCCATAGATCATTTTTCCAGAAGGAATTCACAAAGCCATTGGGAATTAGGACAGAACGGGCTGAGGAATGGGGGTATGAGGCATTTGTATCTTCCTGTACCATTTGAATTGGCCAGTTAGGTGCATTTGTAATGGCAGCAGGGGTTGTCTAGGTAATGGGTTCATGCAATTTGTTTTCTTCATACTTGTCTGTACTTTGGAGAAAGAAAAGTGTGGAAATCATTTTATATCTACACATGAGGTATAGATTGATGAAGTGTTTATGGATGTGTAACAGGTGTGTGTGCTTTTATTTCTTCTTCCTTGAAACCTTTGAGAGAGATTAGGAGAAAATCCCCCATCAGCTTCAATCTGTGGTCAAACACTTCAACACACATCATTAGCGATTCCACAGAGCTCAGCAGGGATATCTTTTGCATATCTCCCATTGAAAGAAAACCCAGACCACAAGCTACTCCGTGAACGTGAGATAGCTCCCATCTCTGAGAGAATCCTGCCACTGAGCCATCTGAGTGACCCCACAGCCCAGCAGGCCTGAGCACAGTAACCATCTCTGAGTAGAGAAGGAAGGGCCTGTGGACAAGGGTCAAGGTCCTGACTTCCTGGTGGCTGAGATGGAGGATGGAGAGAGGGAAACAAAGGGAAGGACCCAGAATGCTCAGGACCACTCTCTGTCTCTGTTCCAGGGCAAAATGCCTGATGCAAAAGGGGAAGCAGCTTTGTGTTCAAGGAATGTTTTAGGGAACCCAAGCTTTCTCTGTCCACCATGAAAACAGGTAACAGATACTCTAGCGGAATTCTTCGAGTACTTCACTTGAAGCTCAGACTCTGCGCACAGCTCTGGGAGGAGGTACTCTGGAATCAGAGATCTGGGTTCAAATTACATCTCTACCCTCTCCTAGCTGTGTGGTCTTGGGCAAGTCACCTAACTTCTCTGTGCTGACAGTCCTTGTTTTAGAAGAGGAGATGAGCAATAAGCACGCCAAGAAATAAAGGACATGACAACACCAAACTTTAACAAGTATCATAAAGGAAATCAAACAGATGCTGTCATAGAGAATTACAGGGATCAGGGAGGTCTCTCTGAAAAGGTGGTACTTCAAGTGTGACTCCATTCTCATGTGATTGAATGTCTTCTCCATTGTAAGAGCCAGGGTCCCAAGAAGGAACAGATAGTCCTTCAAATTAGGATAATTTGAGAGGAGTTTAATAAAGGGACTATTTATAAGAGTGTGGGCAGGAGGCAGGAGAACCACAGAAGATAATACAGTGCTCTGGGGCTAGTAACAGTGGGACTCCATGTTCTGCCACCATCTCTGAACCTGAATATAAACAGAGAGGGTTACCCGAGATGTTAATTTAGGAATGCAGCAGCCCACAGGAGGAAGCAGGGTCTATAAATGCCTTGTACTCTCCTCCTTTTCCCTATAACCCGTTGTGACTTCCTATCACCCAAACTCAAGCAGAAGCCCATAGACAAGGGAGCCTGGTGCTATGGTCTACCCACGGAAGTTTCCCAAGAAACCTAGAGAAGAGCAGAAAGTGGGTCTGGAGAGAAGCAGATGTGCTCCATCCATCCTTTTTACTGCACACCTGAGTCTGGGGCTGGCATCTCAGTGTTGACTAGAACCTCTCATCTACAGTCATAAAACCAATGAGAATTACGTCACATACGTTCTATGTGTCTGTTTAACTTTAAATGCTCAACGATTTGCTACAGATGTATTTCTTCATGCAAGGGTTTTTTTCTAGAGCTTCAGATGTTCCAGGTAATCTATAATACTGCTGCTCTGACTCCAAATTAAATAACTGCACACTTATTATCCATTACTGACTGGAAGGCACACCAGGAACTTGGCCACCAGAAACACAAAACCCCATAAATGCTAAGCCTTCCCTCTCTCTGTTAGCCCACTCCAACCCTCTGTCTGCTCAGATCGGACAGTGTGAATACTGCCCCACTTTTAGAAACCAAACTCCCTTTGCTGGTCTAACCTAAATTGGGATGAAAAAATGTCAAGGCTTTGAAATTTACTCCGTCAAGCTGAGCCCCCAGAGAGAGGATAACATTTGGCCATGGAATCCAGAATGTTGAGCTGCCTCTTCTGTCACCTGCTTCTCCAAGGGAGGCGGGAGATGCAGAATTTCAGTTCTATGGGTTATGCATTCCTTGCTCTCTTCCTACTTAGTTGAAGCAAAGGAAAAAAAAAAAAAAAAAGAAAAGAAAAGGAATGGTCACCTAAAAGTGAGTAGGCTAGGCTGGCCACTGTGATGTGCAGTGAGAAGCAAGGAGAAGCCTATTAGAGGTTGGGTGAAGTGAGCCCTCTAACACATCCTGTCTGCCTGAGCTGGCAAAAATGTCATACCTGAATGGCTGGGAAAGACAAGAGTACCTGAGCCAGAAATGCCCTCCAGTGACATGACGAATCATTGGACAGGTCTCTAGGGAGCCTTTTCTGCAATCAGAAAGTGTGAGGCATCCACAAGAGAAGGAGCCATAAGGAGTTCACCCTGACACCCAAGCCCATCAGAGGGGGTGAGAGTTCGGACAACATGTGCTACGGCTACCTGATATGGAGTTTGCAGTTGGGGTGAGCCAAAAAGACAGTGACTGTGAATCAAAAACAATCTAGAGAAAATCAGAGCTAACCCCATTAGCTGTCCCATCCCTTCTCAGAATCATGTAGATTAAGAGAAACAGCCAGTGCAATTACTTCAATCACTTATGCAAAGTAAGACCATTTCCCAAAATGGAAATGACAGTCTGGGCCACCTGGTAGGGAAGACAGCCTGTCCCCAGGAGACGGGGCTGAGCATTTCCTTCCTAGTCCTTTGAGTCTTTGGTCATGAGACAATCATAATCAAATTCACTATCTCCTTCACCAGTACCCATCGTCATCATCAAATCCACTAATGTAAGGGTATCTAGTGGAACTTTTTAGTGGAAATTGTCTCTAGGGCCTGCAGATGAAAAGTAGATATCAAGTACCCATATGTTAAGAAAGATTCCTCAGAAAGGTAGCAGGGCCAAACATATTATCAGCATATTAAACAAAATTAGCTTTGTTTCCAAACTGACATGACCACCACCTTCTTAAAAAATGGCTTTAGGGTCTTAACTCCATAAACACCCTGCCCAATAAATGTGAGGCATACACCTGGAAGTGAGTGGTACTCATCCTTAGCTGCATATTGACGTCACCTGGGAAGTTTTCAAAAACACTAACATCTGAGCCCCACCTCAGTGTGGATGAACTGCCAACACATCAACCTGACCCTTGCCACACCCACCATGAGACCATACCTGGCACTTCATAACCATCCCCCAAAACCAAGCCAATACAACAAAACACTAGCAGGAAATGGACATTTTGCTGAACAGTTCAGAGGTTGATGGGACAGAGGAAAATGTTGTACATAATGATGCAGAACTTCCTGACAATGTCCTTCAAAAATGTCTGATCCTTCTCTAAAATTTTCCTTCAGATGACAGCTATTTCTTGTCTTCTCTCTTCTTCCATTGCTCTCCCCACCCAATGGCCTCTAAGCCTCTATGATCCTAACCAATTCTCTTTTGAATCTAAGCTTGTATAACCAACTCAGGAAGAATAGTCCCACAGGTAACTCAATAGCAGCACTCTCTTTTTACTCAAATCATCCCCAGGGGTCTTACCCCCAATCCCCAATAGCCAATCAAAGGTTATTTTTCAAATTGACATATACGAAAGTATCCGTTAGAGAAATTCAATATGTAGTCTTGCAGCTAGGTGGAGAGGCAGCAATTTCCATCTTGAGGAAAGGATTCAAGTACAGGAAACAGGAAGAACCCAGAGATTAAGGGCTGGGTCTGCAGAAATCCCAAAGGCTGAGAGAAAAGAGCTCGGAGAGCAGGGAAGGAGGTAGCTAATCCTCAGTGGATCCAATAACAATACCAAGCATGAATCTTGACCTCAGCACGTGCCAGACACTGTTCTAAACATTTCATTTATCTCACTTTGCTTAAACAATCCTGTGAGAAAGGTACTGCTATCCCAGCAAGACAGTAGCAGGGCTGGGATTTGAATCAAGGCCGTCATCTTCAGGGTCCATTTGCTTAACCACTGCATTAAAGAGTAATGAACTAGAAGAGCACAAATAAAAACAAGGCCAATTAAGCAGAGTGAGGAGGTTCTGGAGTAATCCAGAATCTTGCTACCACAGAAAGGCATTCAGACCGGCACCATCAGCATCACCTTGGAGCTTATAAGACATGCAGGATCTCGGGCCTCACTCCAGACTTCCTAAATCAGATTCTGCATTTTAACAAGCACCCCCAGGGGTTCTCTTGGCACACCAAGATGTGGGTGGTGCTGGTCTAGAAGTCTGAGGTCAATAACATAAATCTAATTCAAGAAGGGAGCACTGTGGGTGGAAATAGAGCAGGTAAGAGCCCTGATGGGCTGCTGGGTGTAAATACATTTCCAAAGCCACCCACGGCTGGCAGCAGTCATTTCTGACAGTGAACAAAACAGCCGTGGTTAAGAGCTAGAATCAGTTCCAAGTACTAATGGCTCTGCCACCTACTCAAATGTGTGACCTCAGGCAAGTTACAACACCACCAAGACTCACTTTCACCATCTAAAAGTGAAGTCAACGGATGGTTCCTCCTTGGCTTGTCAAGATGATTAGGTAAGAAATTCTGTACCTGGTGCTTATCATAGTGCCTGTTAATACATAGCCCCTCCACAAGCACCACCCATTACTATGATGACGTCAAATTATAACTTAGCGACATTAAAGTGGCTCTGAAGGTCTCCATTATGGTGCCAAAGGCTGTGAAGATGGAAGAAGGTGCAGGGAAATGCAAAGTGCAGGTGAGCTCAATTTCCTCATCTTGCATGGAGTTCAAAGATGCGATTTCATTCTTGACTTTGACTATTAGAGAAACAAGGGTTTTGGCATCCTTTTCAATGAAGTGAAGGGCAACCACATGTAGAATTAATAACAGGATGCCTACCTTCCAAAACAGCAGGTAAGATAAAAGCAAATCAAACGGAATCTGCAGAGCCAAGAAGAGAGAAAATAAATGAAGCAGCAACAAAAGTTCTTTTTAAGAAATTTTTTTTAAATGACAGCTGATCAAACATATATATTATAACAAATACACTGAATTCCACTATTAAAAGGCTAGGACTCTCAGAGTGGGTCAATAAACAAGATCCATCTGTAGTCTACTTCCAAGAGATACCTCCAAAAGAAATGAAAAAAGAGGAACAACGAAGAGATGTACCCGGGCCCATGGGAACCAGAGAGAGAGAGAAACAACACTGATTTCAGAAAAACCCAAGGCAGAAATCATTAATGAAGCTCAAACTGGTGATTTATATTCATAGAAGTCCCAATCCATAACCAATGCTACACAATAAATAGCCTTTGTGAGTCAAATGACAGGGACGCAAAATAGAGGAAGCCCAAACTCTGACCAGTTTCTGAAGAGAAATGGACAGAAATACAGTAGTTCTGGGAGACCCTAACCAACCCATCCATATAAAGTACCCAAGGCTTCTGAATTGCAAAATTAATAAGGTTTGTAAGCTAGAAAGGACACTACTCCAAGTGTCCATGGGGTATCTCAGGAAAATTCAGCCCGACTTGCCCATTTATCCATCCATCAATCCACCCACCCACCTCATTCATTCATCCAACCATCCCATTTTTCCATCCACCCCCAAACCCAATCACTCACGCACCCACCCATTCATCCATCCGTTCCATTTTCCATCCACCCATTCATCCATCCATCCCCAAATCCACTCTCCCACCCACTCACCCATTCATCATCTGTCATTCCACCCATCCTCTCATCCACCCACTCATCCAATCCATCTCAAATCCAGCCTCCACCTCCCCACACACCCATCCATCCCATCCATACAGTGTGCACTGAGAATCTACTTCATACTAGACTGGGGATCCAAAGAAATACCAAGATAAGGTGCTTCTTATTAGGAATGTTACAGACTTCCTCCATGCACAAAAGAGAAAACAATAAGTAGACAAAGTAATTAAAGAGAGGCATGGTGATCAACAACAGGACATGATTGCATTTAACAGGAGCAACAAGGTATCAGCTAAGGTCTCTGATTTTTTTCAGCAGGACGTGTAAAGACCAGTGAGCAAGAGGTGGTTCTTGAAGAGCTTCTAATTTAGTAAGAGGAAGTCCAGAAAATAAACATGAGAACAAGAATACTATTTCAGATAGTGGTTAAGTGCCATGAAGAAGGTAAGTTACAACAATGGAAAAGAACATGTTTAGGGCAGGAAAGACGCTGATAATTTGGCCGGGCATCAGAGGCTCCAAAAAGAAGGGGGCAATGGATCTCAGAGCCTCCAGGGGCAGCAGGCTGGCAACGGCCAGGTCAAAAAGGTGCCTGGGAGCCATCTCCTGCCAGGGTGTCTGGGTGTTATTCTTGGAACCATGGGAAGCCTCAAGATCTTCCTATGTAATCTGAGAGGTAACTGCAGGCCTGCTGGAGCGCTGAAGACACCGGGGGTTCCTTATATAGTCACACACCCTTCCAAGCCAGAGCTACCTACACAGGCAGCCCTGCACCTTCTGCAGAGGCTCAGATGGTAAATCCTGCTCTAATTACACTTGTAATTACGAAGTGACACTTGCTGGGCAGAAAAGAACATTCCTTCTGTTAGGAAATGATCTCTGGGAAGCCAGTCCCAGCCTCTCGAACAGGGAGGGTACTGTGAATTTACACACAGCTGATGGAAGGAGGTGAGACCCAGTCCAGACAGGGAGCACAGGCATCATCATGAGAGTAAAGAGCCCAGGCATTGGGAAGGGACTCACCTGAGCTTTCACAACTCTGCCCCTTGTTCTGGAGACAGTATTAGAGAAAATACTCCATGGTTAGTTAGGCTTAGATTTTAAACCTTGTCCTGGCCTCAGTGAGCTGGGTGACCTCGGATGGTTATTTGCCTCTCTGCGCATGAGGCTCTCCAAGCACAAATGGGTGTGACAACCACCTTTCTTGTGGGGGTACAACCTGCACACAGTCGGAAAATGCCAGACCCTTCCCTCCAGGTTCTCCCCACCCCTCTTGGTGGGAAGCTCAGGAGGGAGGAGGAAGGAAAGGAGGATAAAGGAAAGAGAACGGCCAAACACGCAGTTGTTATGCTCCCTGGTGATGCTGGAAGGGAGTTAAACAGCCAGTGATAATAAGATTCTTGCCCCATGTTCCCCGTGACGGCGAGTAACGGAGACATGAGAACAGAGCATCCATCAGAGCTCACAGAGGAGACAGGTGATCAAAGGAATAAATCCACTACAATCTGAGAAACAGCCTGCCTGCTTTCATCCATCTGGGAGGTGATGCAAGGACTCACACTCTAGCCAAAAACATACTTTTCTACCCAAACCACCATGGACGTGGCAGGTTTCTAGAACAGATCCCCTCCGGGCTAATCAATCTTCTCCTTGGTCTGGCCACGTCTCCCAGTTCCTCAGCCCCCGCTCTGAGCTCTGAGCAAAGCTTTAGAAATACGCCACTGCCAAGGAGATTTATCCATTTTAAAAGGTCAGAGAATTACTTCCATTGAAGCTTGTGCACGGAGCAGGTGTAAATATGCCCCAGCTTCCCCTCATGCTTTCGCACCCTCAGGAGAGGGGGACCTGGGGAAGGAAGTGAGGGTCCAGGAAGTTACCTTCCAGGCAGAGCATTTAACTGTTTGGTACCTGGGAAGCCATGGACTCCCCGTGGGTGGGACCTACCTACCTATGCCACCCTCATCACCCTCTCACCTTAGAAGGATCGGTCTCCAGCTTTCTGAGCTGCCAGAGAAGCTAGGGACCTGGACCTTCCCCGTCCAGTCTTGTAGAGCATCCCTCTTAGGGGAAGAAGGATGGACAACTCCTTGCAACAGATTTGGACCCCACACCTCAGTCACTGAAGTACTGAGAAGGCAAGGATGCAGAGTCAGCTAAAAAAAAAAAAAAAAAAAAAAACTACCACCACCACCTTGAGCATGAAAACCAGTTAATCTGTTTTGCCACATGCTAGTGAGTACACCACTAGGAAAAGAAGAATGAAATGCCACTGCCCCAGTAGGAATTCTCATTTTCTCACGACTAGGTAAAGAACTTCGGAGCACCCCAAGATGTTCTGGGGGATGTGTGGGTCTGGGAAAACCAGAACTGTAATGAGGTTTTTTTTAAAAAAGAAAAAAAAAATCCCTGCATTAGTGTGGAAAATGTGGTACCCAGGGGAGTCTAGAGAAACCACCAAACACCGACTGCAGAGATGTACAGACAGATTCAAATCCCAGCTCTGCCAGTTACAAGCTGTGTGACTGTGGGTAAGTCACCTCACCTCTCTGGGCTTCTGCCCTGCATGGTAGAAAGAAGGATGAGGAGACCTCGTCTGCCTAGGTGCCATGGAGATTTAGGCTAATAAAAGTGTTACCATATAGCTCACAGTGTCCAATGAATTGATATTATCTTGTCAAGTTAATAGTCAGTCCTTTTTTTTTTATATACATACACGTGTATACAGAGACAGAATGAGAGAGAAAAATTAGGCAGTTTTCCATCAACCAACCTATCAACAAACCAACTCAATCAAATGACCCAGGAACCACAGAGACTTTCCGAAGTTTAGAAGTCAAGATGCCCAATGGAAAAGGAGGGTCAATTAGAAACCAGAAAACCCACAGGTTGGCCAGGAATTATACAACTGGTCCCTTGAGGTTAGAGGAGGCTGCCTGTCATCCTCTGTGCTTTCCACCCTTGCTTTGCCCAGTACTGTGCACAGACTAGAATGTGCTAACCAGGCGTAACGCCCCCAAATGCAGGACAGAATGGTAGTTGAAAACATGGGTCCTGGAGCCAGCCTACTAGGCTTTAAATCCCAGCCAACACTGGAGTCACCTTGCTGAAAGATTCAACTTCCTTGGTAAAAGGAGGGAACAGTTTGGCAGTTTCTCACAAAGTTAAACACAGAGTTACTCTATGACCCTGCAATTCTATTCCTAGGTATCTATCCAAAATAATTAAAAACAGGTGTTGAGATACTTGTGCATGCCTGTTCACAGCAGCACTACTCACGACAGCCAAAATACCCACCACCAGATGAGTGGATCAACAAATGCGGCGTATCCATACAATGGAATGTCACTCAGCCATAAAGGAATGAAGTACTGATACATGCTACAATGTGGATGAATCTTGTCAACATTATGCTTAGTGAAAGAAACCAGTAACTCAAGGCTGTATATTGTATGATTCCGTTCACATGAAATGTTCAGAAAAGGCAAATCCACAGAGACAGAAGGCAGATTAGTGGTCCTCAGGGGCTGGAGCAGGAGAGACGGGGAGCGACTGCTAACGCAGTTACCTTTGGGTGATGTAAATGTTTAGAGGCAGCAGTTGACAACATTATGAATGTACTAAATGCCACTAAACTGTATTTTTGCCTCAGTACATTACTTTTATTTTTTCAAATTTTTCTACCCATAACTGGCAGCCAACAGCAGGAGCCTGGGGAGGGGTCTCCAATGGGCAGTGACATTGGTAGGAGGAGAAGGAACAGGGGAGCATGAAGCACGCTCTCATCACCACTCAAATGACAGAGACCATAGATTTAGCCTCCTTCACCACCTACATCAACTCCAGGCCACCCATGGGCCAGCCACGCACCTCTCCAGGCCCAGCACACAGGAAATTTACATGTGTAATAAAAAGCCGCTATCTTGATACTAACCTTAGGAAGAAAAAAATTCTTACATTTGTATTAATTTTCCTTCCCAGGTTTTAATTGAAGAGAGGATACAGTGTCATGAGGGAAATAAAACCTTACTTCATCTATCCAAGGGCCACGTGGTTTCATTAGAAGTTACATTAGCTCCTCATTAAGCAACAATAATAATGTGGAGGCAAAATCAATGAAAAAAATGCATTGCTCCAAGGTATAGATCCGTTTGGTTCAATTATATTCTTACATGGCCAAGCTCTGGTGGCTCCGATGCTAATAAAAATGTGTGATGCCAGAAGATGTGGCTTCCTTCCCCCGCCTTCGAAGCTGAATGATGACACAGAGGCAAGGGCATGGCTTCCATCCTTATGACCACTCTCGTTGTCTCTAGTAAGAGGCCATCTAACCACTTACCCACTCACATCCTGGCAAAACCAATTTCTAGAGCTCATACACCAATGGTGCCAAGCAGGTTCCCTGATCCATCAGTAGAGACTGCTCTGGGTGGGGGGTGAACCCTGCTGTGGTTGATTATAGATGTCTGCATCAGGCACAGGACTGGAGCGCTGTGCCTGATGGCAGGTATGGTCCAGTTACGCCCAGAAGCCCCTCCAACTGGGAGGGGAGCTTATGAAAACTATCACCCTGGCAATGCCCACCCCACCCCTTAGCCACACCCCTACACGGCTGGGCTGCGTTTGCACAGTAAAAGAGTACATTAGACTTCACTTCCTTTCATTTTCACCAGACTGAACAAAAATCCCAACTCATGACAAAATGAGTACTTACCTGACCCTCGACCAGGTCATATGGCAGGGACGGTGAATCCTGCATTAAAGAAAAAAAAAATTACAAAGACAAGAAACATTGAGTTTCACATTGCAACAACTTCTTTTCCTATGTTTTTCTCTTAGACAAAATAACTACATTGTTTGGAGGGAAATATTTGATTTATTCAATTCAAAAATGTTCATTGACTGCCTAACACATGTCAGGTGCTGTTATTTGCACCTGCATTTATAACAATAAACAAGTTCCTGCCATAGGGTGGGAAAGAGAAGAGGGAGAACATAGCAAACAAGGAAGGTAATAAATAACTAATAGGTGAAGATAATATCAGACAGTGGTAAGTCCAAAGATGATAAAATGGGTTATGGGGGACAGAGTGAGGAGTGCTACTATAGACTAGGAGGTCGGGGTAGCGGTTACTGAGACTGAGTGACAAGAAGGAGCCAGACATATCTGGAGTAGGTATTTCCAATGTGGGAACAGCAGGTACAAAGGCCCTGGGGCAGGCACAAATAGGAGAGGGCCAGCCAACAGGAAGGCTGAAGTGGCTGGGAATGGTCAGATACCAAAGAGGCAGGCAGGATCCAGGTCACATCTGGCCTTGAAGATTGACATACAAATTTGGGTGTTTTTCTAAATTAGGAAGCCCAAGGAAGATATAAAGTATCTTTTCAAAGTGCCAAAAAAGCCTACTCAGCTCAGTACCCCAAGTAGCCCCAGTGGAGTGGACCAATCTATGCACATGCTCCCCTCATCCTCGGAATGCTGAGCCAGCTCCCAACACAGGAAAGGCCCTGGTTGGGTCAGAAGGAAAAAGGTGAGTTGTAGAGACACTTTATGGAATGCAAATTTCAGGGCCAGCCTGCCCCAGTGCCCAGGATATCACCTTTCAGGCCAGGATGGTTTCCCACCCAAAGGGAGAGAAAGCAATGCAAGTGGCCCTTTTCAATGCCTGAAGCTCACATCAAGCCTTTCATCATACACCCCAAGGTCTCTTACCAGCACCTCGGAATCAAAGACAGAGAAACAAGAAAATCCCTTTCACAGACTCTGTCCAAGTGAGTATAACCCCGTAGGCACTGGCTGGTCCCAGGGAGGTTTCAGGACCTAACGAGCTGCATCAAGGAGTTGAACCAACCAGCACCCAAAAGACCAAGGGATTAGATACTGCTCTGCTTCCCAAGATCTCAGACCCAGGTGACCTGGCCACCTAGACAAGGTAACACTCAGGCCTTACCTCCCACCAACACCCCTTGCTGAGTGTCAGAGTCCTCATCCTACTACACAGGGTTATATGCGGATTAAATGAGACCCACACGCCCAGATTATAGACTGCACTCAGTAAAGGCCTAAATGTTAAGAGCCGTTATAGCATGCTTATTATCATTATTGGTCAAGCCCATGGCCAAGAGATTGACAATGAACATAGGCTAGGACCAGTCAGCACAGTCCATTTACACAAAGGAAAATGCTTGGGAGTATGACTAGGCTAGAGCTAGTTATGAAATGGGGTAATCTGTAGAGTGGATGTTGGATAAATATCTGAAGGAAGAGCTCCTCCTCCTCCTATCCCCACCCAAAGGATGATACACCCAGGCATGCCTGTGGCTTTTCTCTCCTGTTTGCAAAGTGTACACAGGAGGGCTTTTCCTGCCAGCCTGTGCCTGCTAGGTCAGCTTTGGGAACACTAAGCTGCCCACTCGGGTGGTCTCTGGGCTCAAGTTTACAAGGGAGATACACATGGAGAGTGTAAGGTGAGCCTGAGGTCTATGTACACAGGGTACATGAATGTAGACCTTTCCCCTGGGATCCTCAGCCTTTCCTCCACCAATCACTTCTCCCTTTCCCAGTCTGCAAATGCTCCTTCAAACCAGCTCCTTCCCTGGTCCCAGAAACATATTCAAAGCTCACCCCGCTTTTCCTTATTCCTGTACCCTCTTTACAAACAATCAAGCTCTGTTTGCTTCTTCCATGCACCCTCCAGGACTGTGCTCAACACAAGATACACTACAAGGAGCACAAAGGACAAGGCCCCTGATGGCACTTATGGTCTGGGGGAGGAGCAGATACTAATTAGGGGATGACAAAATACAACTGAAGCTATAGCCCTGAAAGAGTGTACGAGGCTCCTTCCTGCCCTCTTATTTGCTCCTCTGCACCTGGAGTCCCTGTCCACCCAGTTAGCCTTATCGGACAACCACAGCTCCTTCTGTCTTCTCAGCTTGGCAGGAGCCCTCTGCAGGGACTCTTCACTCTCTTCAAGTGCTGTCTTGACCCCCGACTTTTCCCAGAGTGCTTCCTTATTGAGGTCCTTTTCCTGTACTGTTCCAGGAACACCGGCAACCTCGGCACGTATCTTACTCACCCTTCCTTGGGACCATTTACTATCTATCCCCTTGGGACCCCAGTTCCCATCTCTTCTAGGACACCCGAGTGTCTAAACCTAGTCCTGACTGCTCCCCTTAGCTCTAGACCCCACAAATTGACTGTCTCCTTCTCTCTACAAGTACCACTGACATTTCAACTCTTCAGGACCCAAGCCAACCTCTTCTCTTACCACAAGCTGCACCCCCTTCATCTCAGGGCTCTCCCAGTCCACTGAGCCTGAAGCCTGGGTGCCTGCCCTTGCTTACCCCCACATTCAGTCCCGGCTGATCCACTGCAGCTGTCTCTCTTACACTGCACTCTTGTCCCCGGTCTGGTTACTGCATAATAATTGCATAATAATAGACTCTTCAAAGGCTTCTGGACACGTCTGTGCTGCTGAAAATGATTTGGCTGAGAGCAAGGAGACCAGCAGGACAATTTGGTCAAAATGAATATTCGTGGCCATTGTTCTCTGGGTGTTGGTCATCTTGGTATGCCATAAAGTGGTTTTAAAGGCTTTTTATGCATCTTTAACCACTTGGATCTGTTTATGCCCCGTATTAAGAGTTTCATTTTATTTTGTTTGTTTAAGAAATCAAAGCCCAGTGTTGCCAAGCTCATCTGTAACTAATGGCAGACACAGGGCAATGAAAAGAGTCTCCTATAAAAAAACTCATTTATAACATTCATCTAGATGAGCTTCATGTAACAGTCCCTTGAAAAGCAACGTATGTGCTTTATGTCAATGTGCTGCCCTGTGAAAATCCACTTTGCAGGATGTGCGATCCTGGAAAGGTAGGATGTCAATTGAATTTATATAAATCAAAATTATTTTCCCCACCACTCTTTTCTGAATTATAAATGAAGTCCCTGCACTGTCCAAAGTCATCCCTGAAAAGAATCATGGATGCAATTTTGACATGTGTTCTCCCAGCCTCTTTCTGCACACGCACAAACATACTTGCCCAGATAGGCACACGCACACACACACACACACACACACACACACACACACACACACACACAAATATATTTTAACTTTAAAAAATGGATCAGAGCTGTAAATATTGACCTGCATACTTGTTTTTGCTTCTTATAATCTTACCAATAGAGTGTGAATATCTTTTCCAGATAGTTCATGTAGAATGGGGTTTTTCAATTTCAGCACTGTTGAAAATTTGGACTGGATAATTCTTTGTCGTAGGGGCTGCCAAGGGCTCCCTGAGGGACCCAATGTGGAGCCACTTCTTCCTTTTTAAGAGGTGCATACAATTCCATACTATGGGTGTACCGTAATTTAACTATCTCCCTACTCATTGACATTTAAAATCTATTTTAAATTCATCAGAGGAATCTGATGGTTAAAAAAAACTTCGATGCATCAAGAATCATTTTACTCTATCTTTGTGGTAAAATTTGGATTACTGTGTGTGCGGTTTGTTTAAAACAGAGAGGTCCTCTGCCTGCATTAGGCAGCTCTATGGATATCTTTTATGTTTGTTCATGCGACGTGGGCGTGGACAGAAGTCCGCCTGCGTCAGGGAAAGACAGGTGATCTTTCCTGCCATGTCAGCACAGGGAGGTGGCACTCTCACGCACCACTGGCGGGGGCAGCGCTTGGCACCACCTGTCTGGCGGGCAATCAGGCAAAACAGATCAAGAGCCGTCATCCTGTCTAACAATCTATTTCTTGTTCAGGAAAATTAAGTGGCTAGCTCCAGTCTGTCCCTTCCCTTCTCTTTAGGCTGGATGAACTCACTGAAGCTAGATGGCTCTTAAAGATAAATGCCTGGTCCTTCTCAGAAACACAATTAATGAGCTCAGAGACTGCTTAAACCAAGATGAAATGTGAGATTAACAGACACAGGGCCATCTATCCACCCTGCCAACAGGCTATCTCTTCCTTGCCGGGCTGTTTCATTAGATGCCGCCAAGGAAACCCACCAAATGCACCATGGCTATCGGGGCTATTTTTGAGATAATTGCAAGGCTTGGGCTTGGATCCACTTAAATCAGAAATATGGGACAGAGAAGGATTAAGGCGAACCCTACCCCTTTCTCCTCTGCCAAAAATGTCCCAATAGGCTTTAAAGGGAATAGAAAACTGCATGAAACTTTCATCAGAGCGTGGTTGGTTTTTTGCAGGAGCTGTAGGGCCTGAAGTTCCAATTCTGAACAGTGCCCAGTACAATAATTAGGCACCTTTCCTCCCTGCAGGGCTTCTGGTCTCCTCACCCACCCCTTCTCTCCATGTCTGGGAACCTGAATTGCCTTAAGGGGAAGGGAGGAGAGAGGAAGAGAAGGAAAGAGGGAGAAGAGGGGAAGAAGAAGAAGTGTCCTAACTGCACTTTGGAATTACCAAACCAGCTCACTGTATGGAAGCTCAGATGTTACTACTATGCACACTCTTAAAACTTGAATCCGATCTCTGTTCCCATAACCTTGCAGGCAGGTAGACCCCAACAGGGTTAAGTCTCCTCTAGGCTGGCTTTCCCTCTTCCCCTCCAGTCTGCCATCTCTTGGAAAGCACACCTAGAACTCAAAACTGCAGGAGCCTCTCAGAAACGACCTGGCTGGCCTGTAGCTTCGACATCCCTCTTCCCACTGGAGAAAAGATGAGAAACAGTATTTCTGCAGACCCTCTTTTCCTCGTCATCCGTTTCGTGAGAATCTCAACCTTGACATCTGAATGTGTCCCCCAGCCCCAACCCTGACAAGCACAAAAACGTTGGGAGATCAAGCAATGATAATCATCAGAGCTGCTAAGTGAAGTCCAAGCAGGTGACACACTTTGCTCCCGCAATGGGATTAGAACTTGGATTAATCCCTGTGCTTTTCCTTTGTGCCCTTCCTTACATAAGGCTTTTCATCAGTCAGAGGCTTCCTCCTTGCCTTAGGGAGGATTAGGACTACTCTAGTAGGAATGCAAAGATAAAGAGACAGTCTATCATCTAAACAGATCTTCTATCATCTAAACAGAAGATCATACCTGGCCTCATTTCCCAAGGAATCTGCCAAACCAATGCCTAGACAACATTCTAGCCGTTGGAGGGAGATCACGATACCCAGGATGAGTCCAGGTAGCCGAGTCCCATCACCATCTGAAAGGAACCTTCCACTAACGCAACTGCCCAAAGACTGTGGAGGCTCCAGGACTCCCATTCACACCCTGAGCCTTGCAGAGCTTCAAAAACTTCTTCACGTGCCCCCCTTTTTCAGTGATGCCCCTCCTTTTTCAAGGGAGAGATACAGCCCTTTAAGTGACAGAAAGAGTTATGATGGTATACATGGGACAGCGGTGAACTCCACCCCATTGGAACATTAAATCCTCATAAAAAGACCCCAAAAAGATGGTTGTATTATGATTATCATCATGCTTCACACATCACAAAAACAGAGAGGTAAGGTTTTCAGGGCCTCTGTACTCAGTGAGGTGGGATTCAAGCCTGCTCTGTCTGAGATTCTGATTCCAAGACCTCGCTTACCCACTGATTCTATCATCTAAACAGAAGATCATACCTGGCCTTGTGCAGAAGGACACACACTTACCCTCAGGTGGCTTCCAAGGAACTTGGCAAGACACAACTCAAGTATTTAGTCCAAAATGGAATAACATAGCAGAGAGGCAAGGAATACAGCATCCAGATGAGCCAAGGAAGCACGTCAGCTGGGTCTTCCAGAGTCACGTACACGGAAGATTTACTGGGGAGTAACACTTGATTGGGGATTGAACAAACCCCTTTAGGAGACAGAAAGAGTTATAATGGTATACATGGGACAGCGGTGAACTCCACCCCACTGGAACGGAACATACCCAAAAAGGTATGTTCAATTCCTCCTAAACCTCCAAAGCTTGTACCTATGACATTATTAGGGAAAAAGGTCCCTGCAGATATAATCAAGGTAAGACAAGATCACACTGGATTTGGGTGGGCCAGAAGAGCAAAGACAGTGTCCTTATAAGAGAACATGAGAGACACAGACAGATGGGGGTAAAGCCATATGAAGACAGAGGCAGAGGCTGGAGGGACATGGCCACAAGCCGAAGAATGCCAGGGGCCACCAGAAGCTGGGAGAGCCAAGAAGGGATCCTCTTCTAGAGCCCTGGGAGGAAGCACAGCCCTGGCAACATCTTGAACTTCTGCTTCCAGGACTGAGAGGGGATAAATTTCTGTTGTTTTAAGGCACCCGGTTTGTGGTCATTTTTCAAAGCAGCAGCAGAATGCTGACAGAGCTGTGAAAGAAGGGAGCCGGCAAGATTGGGCAGGGGAGCTGCCAGACACGGCTGCAGATCTAACAGGGTCTGGCGGTTCACTGGGGACTCAAAAGCCCAGGCTGCCCACTGAAGGAGTCCCGTGTCACACAGAAACGACCAGGTCTTGGTACACAGTCTTGCAGTCACTGGCTGGGACCGACCTGAGAAGAGCAGGGCAGCTCAAGAGCCGAGGTGAGACTGAGGCCTCAATAGTTGGAGCCTGTCATCCGCCCACACCACTTACAACTGGGCCACAAGTCCTTCCTCAAAGGAGGAGTTCTGCATCTACCAGAGCATGGGCACAGGGATAACAGAATCAAAGCTCCACCACACTTTTAACTCCCCCAGTGTGCGACCCCCATCGTGGAAGAAATCACTACCTGTTCCATCACCTGGCTGCCTCAGACATTCACTCACTCCACCACTGTTTCCTGTGGGCCTCCTGAGGCCCCATACCGTGCTCAGTGAACTGGTATCCCAGGGGAGTCTGAGCAGCTCACCGCTGGCACCTGCATTCTAGCCAGGGGGACAGAGCAGGCTGAAAGGGGCGAAAGGTAAGGCTGGAGGGTCAGGTGGGAAGTCTATCAAATGGGCCGTCCAATTAATGGTAATTAGGAGCCTGGAGATTTTCCAAGTACAAGGGGAAATCACTGGACATGATAGCAGGGAGGGGCGGAGGTATATGGAGAATGGTTCAGACGCAGCAAGAGTAGAAATAGCTTAGCAGTTAGGGAGCTTCTCTGGTTCCTGCAAAAGGTCATGAAAATGTGAATGAGAGCAGTGGAGGTGGAAAAAAAAAGAGTCAAGGTGTATTGTGGAGATACAATCAAGGGGACATGCTGGTGTGTCACAAGGGGTGTTTATGTTGGGGGTCACGAGGCCAGGGAAATATCATTATCCCTGATTTCCTGACTTCCATGTGTGGTGGACAGTGATGCTCATTATTAAGCTGGGGAAGACAGGGGGAGGGTGGAGGAGGTACTGGTAGCGACTAATCAAGTGTTTGATGGACATGTGACATTTGAGAGTCCATGAGACATCCATTTAGAGTGGCCAAAAAAATAATGAAACATGTCCGTGTGGGATTCAGAGGAGAAGTTGGAACCCAAATAGGAATTTGGGGATCTGAAAGACCTTACCAGTTCGTCTGACAAAGTGCTAAGGCTTCTTTCTCTACGTCAGAATCTACTACATGGAGATGTGATAAAGCCTCGGGAACCACCTGAACAAGTAAGCGCTATCTGCCATGCAGGCAGAACAGGGAGCACCTGGCCAGGGACGCAGATAAGGCCCTTAACACACAAGACAAGAGTCATACCTGAAGACCCAGAGTCTTAGCTAGCCCAGACTCCAATGCATGCATGTGGCCTCTGAGCACTGAGGCACAACAGATCACAGAACGCTACTGGCTACCATGTGGGGAACCAGTCATCAGGAAAAGATGCTGACCAGGAATCTCTAAGCAGGTCATCAAGATGTCAGGGCACAGTCAGCATTATGCCCTTCTTAGCTCTTCAGAGACATGGAATATGGGATGCACTACAGGGGCAAAGAGTAATTCAGAATATGGAAACATCTTGGTGGAAGGGAACGAGCCTGGGATATTAAAAGCCAGGTGGTCCTGGCTTCTATTACCAAACCATGAGATCTCTTAGCATAGTGTTTATACCTACCTTGTTCACTATGTTCCCAAACCTGGGCACTCCTGGTACCCACTGGGAGCCTGATAAAGGGCAGTAACCTGAGTGGATGAGTGGATGGATGGGTGGGTGGGTATGTCCAAATTCTACCGTGTTCCTTTATTGTTAAGAATAAAGATGGCCAAATTTAAAATTCCTTAAAAGCCATGTGTCTATTTTGATTCATGCCAACTTGAAAGCACCTCCTTTAAGAAGCAGTAGAGGAACATAGTTAAAAATGTGAGTCACACCGCCTGTGATAGCCCCACCAAAGCCATGAGGCCTTGCATGTGTCTCCTAACCACCTTGATGAGACTCAGTTTTCACCTGTGTGAGGTATTGTGATAATTGTACCCATTTCATTTGTCTCTAATGAGAACAAAATGAGAGAATAAATAATTCATGTACATTGCTTAAGACAATGTATGGCAAATAAAAGTACATGATAAATTACACGTTCCACTCCTCCTCGCCCCTCTCTCCTCCTCCCATCAGACATCACTTCTCACCATGCTGTGCTGCCCTGCCCTCCTGGCTACACCACCATTGGCAGGCCCCCACGGCCACTCACCTGTTCCCTTATTCCCGTGGGCTCTCATAAATCATCAGTGATGTGGAAGACAAGTACATACAGCATATGCTGGGCTGATTGTGCTAAAGCCTTCATAATACAACTCAGAGGAAGAGCATCTAGTACTTAATTTTTAAAATGTAATATATATTTAATGCAATATTAATATTTAACTCACTTAATGCAATATTTAATTTGGTATCTAATGCAAATAAAAATAGTAAACAGATTTATTAATGATTTACACAAGTGCTTGCCTATTCTGTTTTTAAAGCATTTTTCTGTCTAGAAGACAATCTTCTATCCCCAGAAAGCAAATAGGGAGGGTTTTAGAGCTGGTTCTTGTAAGTAGGTCAGA
>CM053621.1:3174623-3205354 GCA_028646535.1 Procyon lotor | reverse complement strand
TAAACTAACAATAGAAGAGAGGTGCCAAAGGACAGGAATGAAAATGGGAAGATTCAACAAAAAATTTAAGACACTGAATGGACAGGTTTTGGTGACCATGTGTGGCAAGTGACAAAGAGGAACAAAGCAAAGATGTTATGTAGGTTTTTAACAATTGGATAGGGGCAGTAAATAAATGATGTTAGTCACCAATGTCATTGTTATCATGACTATCATCATTACTGATGTCTTGATGCCACCCTCAGGGACTACACAGAATAAATCTATTTCAAATTCCACAATACAATCTTTCAACTCTGTCTCCAAAAATAAATGCAACCCAGGAAAGGTATAAAGTGTGACCATAAAGTGGATCTCCTCCTACATGAGCCAAACGATCCAACATAATGTTGAAATAAACTAAATGCCCAAGAACAGAGGATAAATGACGTATAGCACAGATATACAATTGAATATTATACGACCTTCAGAAACAATGCTCAAATATTATATTTAATGACAGGGAGAAATGGGCATAATGCATTGTAAATTTTTTTTAATATTGGTGTACATAGATCTCATTTATGACATAAAGAATATGCCACATTAACATTAGCTTTAATTTATTCTTTTATGTTTTCCCATATTTTCCGATTTTTTTCCATACTGTGCGTGTATTACTATGGTATTCATAACATGAAAGCAATCGAAAACTCAGTTTTGATTTATTTAAAATACCTAATAACAGCACTGGAAGCCTTGGATCAATGCTATGAATTGTCCTCCCTAACTTAAGGGACATACTCAGGAGCTAATTATATTCCAAGACCACCAGCCTTTATTTTAAGAACTCATTTCTCAAGACCAGAGCTCTCTGGCCAAGCAACTTTCACCCAATCTCTCTCTTCTAGACCATTATCATGGCCACACTGCCATCTTTCCATCATCCCATCATGAGAATGTATGGAGACAATATAAGTGAATACCAAAGGCCTGCCTCTAAGTTGTTGAAAATTCTATGTGTGGTGAATAAAGAGGGAAATAATGGGTCTTCCTCTGTGGAAGAGGATCCCGTTGAAGGAAACATGACAAATCTAAGGGAGTGAAGAGAAATACTGCAAACTTATCTAGTCATCTTGGGTAAGGATGAAACAGAGCCCTCAAGTCTTTCCAAGGCCTGCTTCTTGTGGATGTTTTAAAAACCTGATCCTAAATTATCTGACACTCCTCCCACCAAGAGGTATCCCTTCCCTTGAGTCTGGGTGGGCTCATGACTTTAACTAACACCGTATGGCACAAGGGATGCTAGCTATGTGACGTCTGAAGCCAGATTGTGCAAGGCCATATAGCCTCTGCCTGGGTGTCTTGGTTAATGCTCTCTGTGCTCTCGCTCTTGAAGTTCCTTTCAAAATCCAGCCACCATCATGTGGTGAGAAGCCCAAGCCACACAGGTAAGTCCCATGGAGGCACGTGGTTCTCAAATCCTACCCAAACCCAGCCTTTGGGCCAATCCAACCCGGACACCAAACATGTGAGTGAAGAAGTCCCCAGTTCATATTGCCAGCCTCAAGCTGTATCAGTCATTCCAGCCATCTGGGTCTTCCTATCCGAGGCCCCACACAATATGGGGCAGAGATAAGCTACGCCCTGTCCAAATTCCCAACCCACAATTGAATCTACGAACACAGTGAAGTCATCATTTTCTTGTGCTGTTAAATTTGGAGAGACCTGTTATATAGCAACAGGTAAGTGTAACAAAAGCTGGTTCCCAGAAGTGTGATGTTATTGAATCAAAACTGAAACATGTGCCATTCATTTGGGACTGTGTGACAGGCCTCGAGAAAACAGTCGGTGACGCTAAGAAGGAAAACTATATTGGAAGCTGGAGAAAAAGGGGTTCCTGGATATGTAGTGGAAAAAATTCTGACAACACTTCAGTAATGTAGAAAGTAGGAAATGTACTGGGTGAACTCTGTTGCAACCAAGATTTCCAGACAGAGTACTGAACTTGCCACCTGGCTTCTTCTAATCACCTAGAATAAATCCGGCAAGAAAAGAGCTCAACTACAAAAAAAAAAAAAAAAAATCAATTATACCACACTGGGTAAATTTCAGAGTAAATACAAAAGGGCGCAGGACCAATCTTTCTAGCCAGCAAAGGCTACTCAAAGTACTCAATTCCAAGTTGTTATCCAAATACTACACCGGTTTCAGAGCAAAGATGAAGCCAGTAGTGTGACTGAAAATCCATTTGCAAAATCTATGATTCCTAGACTACTTCAGTCAAATGAAAGCCCTTTGAGGATCCTAAGAAGGCAACTTGAAAACAGGTTTTCCAAAGATATTAGGAATACTATCCCGCAGAAGCCTCACGAAGAGCCAAGTATAAAAGGACTTACCTCCTAGAGATTTATGGGTGTGGCTCGGGTCTAATGAAATAATGAACTGACACATAAGAAATTCTTCAAGTTCTTAAAGTAATTATACCAGCTTGGAGTAAAAGGAACTAAGACAGTATTAATTAAAAGGGTCCTTTTGATTCCCAAACTTCTATTTAGGTAGAGAATAGGAAAGGATTTAGGTAGAGAAATCAACTCTGCTGATATAGGCTATTTCTTAAGGTGTAGGGAGTAGGTGACTCAAAAGTCAGAATCAAGATCTCAGAGTTGAAGCCAAAAGCCACAAAATTCATTCCCAGGGATCTGTTTTGGATCCTGATCAAGAAATGGACATCATATGCCAAGCTGGATTTTGGAATTATGGGCCACTGACTGCTACGGTTTGGTTTTTGTTTTGTTTTGTTTGTTCTGTTTTGTTTTGAGACAGAGAACATGGGGGTGGTATACTAAGCAAGCTCCATACCCAACACAGAGTCCAATGCAGGGTTCAATCTCACAACACTTTTGGCTCATGACCTGAGTCAAAATCAGGAGTTGGATGCTCAACCAACTGAGCCACCCAGGCATCCCCTGCTTTTCCTTTTTTGAATGGGAATTTCTAGGACAATTATCCTATGTCTGTCTTATCACAGCACGTTAAGTGCTGTGGGGGGCAGATAACTTGCCCCGTTAGCTCACAGATCTTCAGATCTAGAGAACCTGTATCCAAACTTGAGGATCCTCATCCACATGTGGACCTTAAATAAGGGTTATGAGATCCTTGGTCTCAAGCCTAGCCTGATGGGAGATACTTTTGGGGGTTCTTAGAAGAGTCAAATGTATTCTGCAGAAAATGCAAATAATTTATAGCTAGATTACACACTGCATTGATTTTAGAAACACTGCCCCAAATCCTTTAACACTCTTCCTGCTGGGATATGGAAGCCATCTCTCCTTGATTTCCAAGCTACTGATCCACCACGCAGACTTTAGACTTGCCAGCCTCCATAATTGAGTGAGCTAATTCCTTAAGATAAATGTCTTTATGTATACATACACATCCTATTGCTTCTGGATAGCTCAAGTCCCCAAAAGCCTTCTGCTACAGGATCCTCTCTTGCTTAGGCAGGTCATTCCTTGAATGAATACAATGTCTTCAAAGGATTGTTCTCCATAATGTGGAGTTGAAAACACCCAATCTACTTTACTTAAAGTTCACTGATTTAAAAATGAATCTCATCCAAACACACCCTCACAAAACTAATCAGAATAATGTGGGACCACATATCTAAGAACCAGGGATTATTTATTAATTACCTGTTTATTGTCACACTGTCCCCTAGACTGTAAACTTGAGATCAAAGACCATGAAGACCATGCCTGTTTTGTTTACCATTTTAAGTTCAGCACTTATCCTAGTGCCTGTCACATAGTAGGAGCTTGGTAACTACTGGATGGATGCATGGATAGACAAGTAAGAAGAGAAGATGGAGTTGCTAGAATGTTTCAAGAGACAAAGTAGGAGGTAAACAGAATCCAAATTGCAGAATATCTTATTTGAAATGCACATAAGCAGTGAATCATCCCAAGAACCTTGGAGAGATGCTGAAGGGTTTCAAGAAAAAAGTACAAGTGTACAGTTTCAGAGAAATTACCCTAACAGTGGTTGGAGGAAGGACAGGATGCAGTAGATATTAGAGGCAGAGGAAAAATTAGACTATCACTACCAGTCCTGGTCAAAGACAGTGGATATCGAGAAGATAAAACAGTCCCAAGAGATGGTTAAGGAGCACAGTCTGTAGCACTCAGTGACCAATGTAGATGTGGAAGGCAGAAAAATGGAGGAATCTAGAGTAACCATGGAACTGACACTTGGGAGACTGAGCCAATGGTAGTGATGTTAACCTGGAGAAGAACCCACAAGGGACGATAGATAGGTGGGAGAGATGCTGGATTTGATCTTGGACCTCCTAAGAGAGTTGCCAACCAGACAGCTGGAGCCTGGAGATAGGAAAGATGGTATCAGCACATATAGGGGTAGTTAGGAGTTGTGGGTACCACTGAGCCTATCCAGAAAGTATGCAAAGTGAAATTTTAAAGCACAAGACATAAAAATTCGGGTGGTCTGATGCAGAAACAAAGTACAGTAGAGGAGCTGAAATGGATCCTATACGCAGCTGTGGCAGAATCAGAGAAGATGCATGTCTTTGAAACCTCATGACATTGTGCTCGTACTTCAACCATGGAATTGATTTCTTCCTTAAATAAAAGTCACTTCTATTTGAATCTAATCTCTCTAGAGTTCTTTCCCATCCTTGAACCCTGTAAAGTCCTGCACATAGTAGGTTCCTAATACCCTATGCAGATCTGAACCATCCCAGGATGGGGGGAAAAAAAACCCTAATTAGTTTTAATCCAGACTAATTGCTTTTTTAAACTCTCATATAAATCTGACTTTTAATAGGTTCTGAGAATCAATGTTTCATTATTTTTTGCCGCAGTGGAGTTTATCCCTGTTGATGGGCCATTACAAATCATCACTCTGAGAGGTCCCCTTTCTATCTCTCATTTCCTGATCTTTCAGCAGGATATCTTTGTTCTTGAGAGTGAAGGAAAAAAATTAAATGGGTCTTGGAAATGAACAACCAGGACCAACCAGACCAAAGGAAGAAGCCCTCTGGTTCTCTCAAGGAGCCTACTCCAGGCTGAATCCATATTGCTCAAAAGGAATAAATGGAAGGCTTTATTTGGGGCATCAAACTGGTATTTTCAGTATTTATCTGTTGTGCGTTGAGTATCCACTACATACCAGGCACTGACCAAGCAGTTTACATGTGAACTCACCTCATCATCACGGCATTGGTAAGAGGCTAAAAGGTATGAGACTATAACCAGCCCCATTTTGCAGAAGAGGGCACTGAGACTTGGAAAGTTAAGGAGTTTGCCCAGGTCATGGGGCTATTTATGCTACACAGCCCTGCCTGGAAACCTGTATACACAGCCCCAAAACAGGCTGCCATGAACATCTGCCGTGTATATCCAGCTCGGGTCACTGGGTCCCTGAAGGAGCCTGCCTAGAAGTCAGAGGGATCCTACCGCACCCTCTGCCTAAATCCCCAGATATCACCATGGAGTAATTATAGTAGCAAAGTTTTTTCCTGACTCTGACCTCAAACAACAATCCCTTCTCTTTTCCTTGACACTGAGATTCTTCTGTAGAGCCATCTGTGTACAACCAAACACAACAGTACAACCCCCAAGAAGAAAGAGATGTGGATCAGACTCAGTGCGGCATCAATGCCTTTTGATGCCAAAGCATGTGTGTGTGCACATACGTGCACAGGCACACACACACTCCCCTGGTTTTACCACAGCAGGGTTTGAGCATCAAGGAACCATCAAACAGGGGCTCCAAACCAACTCACATTCTCTTTGACCTGTGCGTGTCAAGAAGAAATCAATCTTGTAAGCCTGCAAGGTAACCATTACCTATGTCACTGAAACCCTTTGCAGATCTCTGTTGGTGCTACTGGTGCAACCAGGATCCAGGGCACAGGCTTGGCCCTCATGATCCCACTTCCATTTTTTCATGGGTGAGAGTATTAGGAACAAGAAAGCTTAGACATTGTAATGGACACAAGCTGGGAACCCAACAGGGGTGAGTGTGCACCCTGCCTGTGAGACCTTGGGCATACTATCCCTCCTACTCACCTCACCTTTCTCATCTGCACAACAGTATTAATTATAGCTCTTGTCTTCTCAGAAATGAGCAACTAGTATATTGAGGGCACTTATTTAGCCCAGTGCCCAGCACACAGTGAGAGCTCAGCAAATGTCAGTTGCTGCTGTTGTCATTATCTTTACACAGCTGGTGGCAGCTCTGTACAGCTATTAGGAGGGGAGATACAAAGCCTAGGGGGAGCACATGAACTTCTGTATTTCCAGTTCAACATTAAACTATGTGAAGAGCATGGGGCGGACTTGGGATCAAATCCTTACTGCATCCCTTTGGATCCTGGGCAAGTTATTTAAATGTCTGAGCCTCATGGAGGTCAGAGAAAGGTACGTAAGTAATGACACAAATAAACGTATAAACAGAAATGGAGATCGGTGGGGCACTTCAGTTGCTCAGTCGTTAATCATCAGGTTTGATGCCAGGGTCCTGGAATCGAGGCCTGCATTGGGCTCCCTGCTCCGTGGGAAGCCTACTTCCTCCTCTCCCACTCCCCTTGCTTGTGTTCCCTCTGTAGCTGTATGTCTGTCAAGTAATAAAATCTTTAAAAAAGAAAAAAAGAAATGGAGATTTGTGCTCAAGAAAATCAGCATGATTCTGAGAGAGCAAAATAACAAAACAAACTGCCATGAGATGCAGAAAAGAAAGGCGGCAGAGGGAGAGGAAGCTTCTCTGAGGAATTGAAAATGTGTAGTAGTCCATTATGTAGTGGCATGTATAAAGGCCCTGTGGTTGTAGCAGCCAAGAGGTCTGTAGCATTGAGAGGGAGGCAGCAGACAGAGCCTGCTGACTTTAGGAATAAAGGTCCAAAGGGCAGACTTCTAGCTGCTCTGCTCCCTTGAGTTATCCCAAATGCCTAGAACAATGTCAGCCACATAGGTAGTACTCAAAAAATATCTAGTTACAAATGTGAGCTCGTATAATTTATTATCATTTAGTCAGTCACTTAGAGGTGGATGTACCATGCACAGAGCCCTGGTCGTCAATGTCAGAGAGAGTGTCAAGGGCTCCAGAATTTCAATACTCATGAAAGGCTGTTGCCCTCAGGCACCTATGTGGTTCCTTTCCACATGATCTTTACCCCAGCCTCCTGCCTAAGCCAAAGAGACACAAAAAACACAGGTGTGCCATGGCAGGACTTGAAAAGTGAGAGGATTTCTTTGTGTGGTAATTTTCAAGGAAATTCTATGCTTAACAGCCCACATAGGAGAGATGTTTATTTCCCAGCTGTTCATTATATTTCAATGAATAGCTCAATTTGTGGTAAAATGTCCCCAACATACCTAATATAGTTCTTTGCCATCAGAAAGCACATGGCATTTTTGTTCTCTCTTTGACCCAGTTAGGAAAGTGGGGTTCTGGAATGGTTTAAAGTAGAAGGCTATGAGACCCTAAATGGAAAGCCACAGAAGACAGAAAAATGATGTCTGTGTCTAATTTTATGATCAGAGTTTAAAAAAAAATGCAGGCTTCCTTCAGAGTCTCAGGAAAATAGGCTGCCCACCCTCAACCACAACTCAAATACTCTTGACTTAGGAACCTGAATATGAAGAGCAAATGTGGCCCAATGTCCATCACATTCACTTCCCCTGGTTGCCACGTTGCCCCCCACATGACATCACCACCAGCCTCAACTACTGGATCAAGGCCGATGCTGGACTTAGAGGGTCCATTGGCTGATTGGCCACCAATCAGACTCACTCTGCCCAGAATGAACACCAAGAGGCCAGAGTGGTATGCGAGTGAATTGTAAAGTCATGCAACTAAGGGACAACAGCTACCTTGGAAGGGCACCCCCATTCCATGCTGACACAGAAAAGACTAAGCAGTGAGCAAAGCCAGATGGCCACCAGCTACAGAGAAAAGGGGGAGGATAACAGTAACGTACTGAAAGAAGCCGATGAAAGCCCACAAAATCCAGGGAGAAAAGGGCAAAGAGAGATTAAGTGACAGGCCTAAGGTCACACACAGCTTTTAAGTGCCCAAGTCAGCATTTGAACCGAGGCCTACCTCTAAGCTCTGAGTTCTTCAAACTGCACACACTAATCCTGCAGATGGCAGGATTAAACTTCTTCAGGGGTAAGACTGTTCAGAGGAGGAGGAGGGATTTTCAGGTGAGAGGAGAAGCTCCTGAAAACAGAGACCAGCCACAAGGCTCACGCTGCATCATCTTTGTTGCTGGTGGCTTGTTTTGTTTGGGGGTTAGCCTTTATTGAGAGCTTATATATGCCTAGATATTTGCCAAAGTTTCTTACAACCCTCCAGAAGAGGTCTACACAGGAGTTGCTAATCCACGTTTCAGATGGTAAAACTACTTGCTGGTGGGGCCAGACTGTGAGCCCAGGTCTGTGTGTCGCCAAAGACCACAAGGCTGTCTGATGACTGACTTCACCACCACGCCATGCCCAGCAGTGGTCTAGGAAATTATCTTGGCTGAGAGGATGGAGAGCAGACACCCAGAAGACACTGCAGGAGATGAAGTGCCAGCTCACCCAGAGGACCGCTCTGGGGGACAACCAGCTTTGCCCAACAGGCTAAAGAGGTGACACCTTCCATAATTCAAGAATGAGGAGGACTATGGAGGGAAATAAGGTTTCTAGTGATCGCTTCTGAGCCTAAACATTTCCTGTCTTTCTCTTACTCCCTTTCATCCATATCCCTTTTCAGGTTTTCTGACTGTTTCAAGGCCACTACACCCTGATGTTTTGCCAACAGAAACCAGCAACCACCCTGTTGTCCCTTTACCTGCCAAATGTCTCCACTCAGTTGTCAGGTACTCGGCTTCTATTGTCCACTTGATGCAATTCATCAGTTGGAATTGTTACTTCCATGGACAAATCTGTCTTCCTTCATTCCCCATTAATGTCTTCTAAGGGCGCAGTCCAACCCTGGTATCTCCAAGTGGGTTTTGCCCAGAGTAAGAATTCACTTTCAAAACCCTTTATATCCATCAGCAAAAATCAATGTGACTGTTAAAGGGTCTTTTACTTGTTAGGGCAATAAAGATTCTTCAGGCTCAATGTTCTTTCTTTCCTCACATTCCCACTCAAAGCATACCTGCTTTTTCCAAAAAAAAAAAAAAAAAAAAGGAAAGAAAAACTGACCTGGAGGAAAGAGGTTTTATTTGGCAGATGACAGAACTTATCTTGTTTAAAAGCAATTTAGCATATAGTACTGGTCAGAATGTTCTTCATTAAATAGTCCAGAAAAATTTCAGTCAAATGGTTCAAACTAGCAGAGTTTAAATGAAGACGTGTCACCCCATAAGTGTGAACACTAAGTAACAGGATGCTGAGTTCAAGACAGCCCCACCAGGGTGGCTGGGAGGATACGGGAGAAACTGAAGGATGGGTGCAAGGCAGAACAGGAATATTATTCCTCCACTTCTGATTTCCTCCATGTCAGGGAATCCAGAATTCAAAGAAATGGAGATTCAATGCTGTGATAAGGATGCAAGAGAGTGTAATTAACGTCTTGCTCTGAATTCTTTCCCTGCTCCAACCAATACTGATTGCCTACCAGTTATTAGACTTGATGATAGTCTTAGGGACCGCAAAAAATAAGAGACAAGATTCCCACTCTCAGGAGCTTACAGTCAGTAGAGATACAGCCAGCAAAGAGAAGGTGTGTGGTATTATGAGCATGTGTAACATGGAGCCGGGGAGGAGAAACCAGACGGATGGGGCCCTTCCTTCCATAAATTAAATACTACATCCTATTGCTTCTCGCTCCTAAAAAGCTCTCAAATGAGTCCCCTTTGTGATACATCCCTGCTGTCAATTTAGTCTGAATCTCAGTCATTCCATTTGTAATGTTATAACAGCTTCCTGATGACTTTCCTGGAATCCACTCTGGTTCTCTCCCACATCCTGACCATGTAGCTGCCACAGGAACCCAGAGGGATCTTTGAAGTGCAAGTCTAACCATCCATTCCTGTGGATAAAGTCCACCAGAAGAACAAGAGGAAGAGGGGGAGGAGACAGAGGAGGACAGGGGGTTGCTTTCCCCAGAGTTAACTAGCCCTATGGTGCTGCAACCTTCTTTGCCTATGATCTTAAGCAAGCATCTTCAACTCTACTTTTCCTCAGCTACAAATGAGGGCTAATCACAGCACAGGTGAACTCAACAAAAGAACCAATATTCAGCCCTTTTTGACCTCAAGAATGCCAATTCCATATGGTCCAATCTAGTACCTCCATCATGGGGCAGTTTTGAGAGGATAAGGTTATTACAGCACCTGGCACACAGGAAAGCTCTATGAACAGAGGCATCTTCCCACCTCCAGAGTCCTCTCACTGCTTAGTACTTCTTTTTTTTTTTTTTTTTTTTTTTTTGCGTAGTACTTCTTGCTTGGCAAAAAACTCCCTCTGGCCATTTTGTGCAGCCAGGCCACTAGCTCCATGGGCATTTGGCCATGAAACCCTGAAACATCTGGGTGGGGAAATAGGTACCCTCCTTCTCCCAGTGTTACAGCCCATCAGCGGAGCGATCTTTATTTCTGGCCAGTTCCACAGAGCTGATGTCTGCCTAGCACAGAGGAAAATTGTTTCTGCCACATCCTCCAATAAGAATGATTTTCTTCATGCTCCGTTTGTCTACAACTGTCTTTCCGATCATTCTCGCTGTTAGCACATGGTCTACATGCTTGAAATTCAGCCAGAGGAACTGGGTGAAATTTATGATCCGCTGACTACTGAGGCTATGAGCTATCAGATTTGAATATAAATGTTGGAATGAGGTCATCAGAAGCAACAGGTAGCGAGACAGCCAGTCTGCAGATCTGCCATGCCAGAAATCCATACTTTAATCTGCTACCAATTAAAAACATTGATCAGACAACCAATGTTAATTAATATAACACAGAAATTTTTCCAGCCTTTTATTTTGAGATTATAATTTTTGATGGAGTTTCAAATGCCTCAGTGTTACTATTAACGTCAGCATTTTGCCAATAACCCTCTACTCAAACAGAACAATTCATTAGTGCTAAAACCGATTTACTGGAATGAGCTGAAAATCATCTCGGTTTTCTCTATTAGTATATTACAAGATGAAATATTTCATGAGTCTCTGGTTGACATGCTTGACACTTCCTCTCATACTATTTAGATCACTCAAGGTGGAAAACCTCCATTCAGCAAATGAGATGCCAGGCAAATGATATACCAAAAAGTAAAAAAAAAAAAAAAATTCCAGGCCCTAAAAATGGTTTACTCTCCTTCAAAATAGAGACCAATACCATCTATATATTCTAATGGCCTTATTGTTTATGAAATAATCCTCAAGATAGATCAAATCAAAGCAAAAATGCTTGAGATGGTGCCTGACCAAGAGTTAGCATGAAATAAACATTAGCCGTTACCAGCAGGAGCCATGGAGACTAGAGCAGTGGAGCTCCCAGACTGCTAGCCACATGATGAAGTCCTGCCCACTTCTGTTAGATCTTAGTCTGAAGGACCTTAGGCTTAGAGCAGACCTCTAAGAATTAGTTTGCTCCCCGCCAACCCAAATCTAAAATGGACGTTAGTTTCCAAAGGCTGCCTAACAAGTTATTACAGATTTGGTGGTTTACAACAATAGAAATACATACTACAAATGCTTTTGCACAGTTGTGGAGGCCAGAGGTTCAAAATCAAGGCCTGTAGGCTCTACAGGAGGATCTGCCTCTGCCTCTTCCAGCACCTGGTGGCTTGTGGTCACATCCCTCCAATCTGTGTGTGCCATTTCCTCTTATAATAACACCAGTCATTGGATTTAGGGCCCACTCTAAATCTAGGTGGATTTCACCTCAAAAATCCTTAACTAATTTTATCTGCAAAGACCCTATTCCTATATAAGGTCACGTTACAGGATTCCAGATAGACATGAATTGGAGGGAGGAGGAGGCACTATTTAAACCTCTACAGGGGGTAATGATAGCAGTACCTGCTTTGTGGGATGGTTATAGAGATTAAAGGAGAAAGTTGCACATAAGGTCCTTGGCCAGAAGCCGGCACATAGTATGACTCAGTAAAAGGAGCTAGAAATAAACACAAGTACTCTAATTTCTAATTCCCCAAACCACTTAGTTTTAAAGAACTTCACATTCTCCTGGAAGCATAGCTGTCCCCTTTTCCCTTGATTACCTGGTTTTTCTCATCCCACTACCATGCCCAGTTTGGGTCATTGTCACGTCTATACTTGGCGGACTCATCCCATCTGACCACATGCAACTCTCCCCAGAGCTACCAGAGGGGGCTTTGCTACATGATCCTGCACTCAAGCAGGCTTCCCTGGGGAGCATCCATCATATCTCCCCACCCCCACCCCCACCCACCCCACCCCACCCTTGGCTTCCCAGAGCTCTCTTGGCCTCGTGGTCTTGCCCTGCTTCCAGCTCCAGCTCCACCCTCCAGTCATGCCAAATAGCTTGTAGTTCCTTTAACATGTAGCATCCCTTTGCAAAGTTATTCTGGCTAGATAGAACACCCCTTCACACCCTCCTAAATGTGTCCCCACTAAGTCATGGTCTACTTGCCAGTCTCAAGTAAGGCATTGCCTCCCCCAGGAAGTCTTCCTGGTTTGAGCTTCCAGTCTGAGTTAAGTACCTTACTACTCTGTATTCACTTGCTCCCTCTATCAAAGCTCTTTTCTTTCTCCCTCTCCCCTCCCCCACTTGATTACATGTCTATCTCTTTGGCCATAGGAAGACTTTAAGGTCAAAGATGGTATCTTACTCGCCAGTGTACCCCAGCACCAAACCTAGAGCCAGGCCCATTGTAGAAAACCAAAAAAACAAAGCAATCGATGAATGAATCCTCACAGGTCTACCTACAAAAATCTGATAAATAGAAGATTTAAATGATGCATGTCATTTATTTAAAGACACCCCACACACACACACACCTGATTTTGACGGCACAGCCAGAAGAATCCAAACATTATTTTAAGGTCAAAACAACGGCCCAAGTCAAGGCACCATGATCCCAGAGTCTGACCTCTGGTTTTTTTTTTTTTTAAGATTTTCTTTATTGGGGGGAGAGAGAGAGAGAGAGAACATTAGAGGGAGGGCACAGGGAGAAGGAGAAGGGAGTACAATGCAGGGCCTGATCCCAGGACCCCAAGATCATGACGTGAGCTGAAAGCTGATGCTTAACCGACTGAGCCACTCAGGCACCCACAGACCTTAATTTTCATGTTCAATTTGTTCTTGAAAAGCTACATCCATGTATGCATACACCTATGAAGAGCAAAGCCTACTTCTGGGAGTATGAAAAAGTCTTTCAGGAAAATGTAGTTCTAACCAGCTGTGTGACCTCTGAATGACCATTTAACCTCTTTGGACCTCAACAGCCTCAACTATTAAAACAATGGGTTAGTCTAGAAGACTGACTCAATGAGAATCTCATGCTGTTTCTTTGAAATTCAAATGCCTGTCCTTGAATTCTTCCCGACCCCCCCCCCCCCACGAACACCCAACTAAATTTTATAAAACATATACTCAGCTTTCTTGAAAGGAGGTCCATTTGTCATGTGATTCCTGGCCAGGTAGAACACGGCCTCCAGCCAATCCTGCTGCTAAATCACAATCTCCAGAATTTCACAGGAATAAAATATTGACTGTTTACCCAGAGCCATGGAGAGTTCCAATCTGGCCTCCGCCAAAACGTTCCTAGAAAAATTGAACCTTGTACATTCTCCAGACTCTTGCAAGTAAGAAAAACCCTAGAGACCCAAGTTCTTTTAGGAAGCTAAGATAACTCGGTCAAAAATTTTTCAACTAAAAAAGATAATCTTTGGCTCTGTAGCTTTATCTGTTCTCCAGTATTACAATGTTGGCAAGAATTCTTTCTAAAGTAGTGGTCCAGGTTGAGAGGCAAGTAGTCTCTGAGGAACTCGGATGCGAGTACACGATGGGGAGGGGATTTTGTGCCTTAAACAATGAAGAACCCAAGACCCCCGCATTACGAGTGCTGTGGAAGGCCCGAATACTATTCCACTGTGAACAGTTACTGTGTTTCCACAGTGCTGCACAGTTTTCAAGTGGTCTTTTTCTACGTGATCCCACTGATAGAGTCAAGCTTATATCTAACATGACATTCATTCTAGGAGAATAAATCATTCTGAAATTTTTATCATCTACCCATATTATTCCACCAATTTAAATACTATCGAATGGCGGTAATGGCCAAACTAATATCTTTAGCTCTGGCATTTATCCTGAGCTGCGTGATAGCATTTCCAGCTGCCAGCTTGACATCTCCACTTGAATACTTACTCCGATCAGACAAATCTAAACCAAACTCCTGATTTCAATCTCATCCTCTTCTCGTGCCATCAAATGGCACCACCATCTACGCAGTCACTCAAGCAAAAATCTCAGAAACATCCTTTTCTCTGTTTCTTATTCCTCATGTCCAATCCATCAGCAAGTCTCACTGGGATTGAGACTTGCTTGCCATTCTCTCCACCAACCAAACCCCAACCCCTCTCATCGCCCATTAGAAATGTCACAGGAGGCTCCTAACTATTTCTCTCTGTGCTCCCCCATCATCCATTTTCTACCCAGGTACCAAAACACTTGTGAAATTATAAACGATATCATGTCATTTTCCTGCTTATAAGTGATTAAAATTAATATATAATTATATATAAATTCATTATATATAAAATTATATATATTATATATATAATTAATTCCAACTTCTTCACTATAGCTTCTACAGGTTCCCGGCTGCCTTTCCAAGGTCCTATCAGCTTCTCTTCCTCCTGATGCAGGGACTCGGCTGCAATGGCCAAGACCTAGCCCACCTTGCTCACTGCCCTCCAGTCCTCCCCAGGGCTTGCCCCTTCACAACCTGCAGGCGAACTCAAGGTTCTTTCCTCAAAAAGCTTCCCCTGTTCACCTATCCAAAGCAGGATTACTTCGTGTTTCCATGTCTCTCTACCATATCATTCTATTTCCTTCACAATATTTAATATCAGTGGAAGTTAATCTATTCATTTATTACTTCCTTATTATCTTCCCACCCACACTCCTACTATAGGAGTACTAACTCCACAATAAGAGAGGCCTCGATGCTCTTATTGTTCTGATCACACCCCATGGGCCCTCTTCGGGAGGGAGGGACCCCTGTACTCTACAGTACAAAATGGGTAAACACATGGAATCCATCAGGAGACAGGTGAACTGGGCAGCAGTTATCAGCCACATACATTCACAAGTGCAGGAAGGAGGACACCACTTGCCACTCAGGTTGCAAAGAGCAACAGAGTGAACCAGCAGGGACTGTGGGCCCAGGCTTTGTAATAAGAGTGGGTGGTGCACCCCCTGATTCCTGCAGGAGTATGTGATAGGCTTCTTTGAATAATTTCACAGGCTGGCAGGGAATTGCAGCCTGTTCAGTTGAGGACTAGGTGGAATGTGTCTGGTCTGGCTGGTGGGGCAACCAGCTGGGCAGGAGACCACTCCCGCAGGGTGGGGGCACGTCTGAGGAGAGCAGGAAGGATTCATGGGCAGGCCTGAGGGGCCCTGTGAAACACCAAGATGTCTAGGCAGCACATGAAATTTATAGGCCTTACAATACATTTGTCATCTGGCTTATGTCCAGGGCCTGGAATGTAGCAGGTCCTCAATAAATACTTGATGAAGGAAAGAATACCATCTTTGGCTTGACCATTTAGACATTTCTTGAGTGTCTGCATGGGTAGTGAGTATGACTCAGTTTCCTCAACGTTGCTTCTCCTTCTGTGCTATCACCAAACCAGCTCTGTTTCTTTAGGACTCCCTATGGGTTGGGCGTATAATATTCACCAAGAAAATGATCAAGGCAATGTTTTAAACTACAAATGAACAAATCTTATGGATGAAGCCTAAGTCTTCTTTCCAAGTACATGTTTAGGTTTTTCATTTATTTTTCATCAGAACTTTTTCATTTGAAGGTGTCCCTATACCTTTACAACATGGAGACAGGGTCAGACCCCTTCTTTATGATGCACCCATTTGTACTACAAGGAAAAAGGTACTTGCAAATGTCGTGTTCAACAACAAATGAACAATGATATGTCTTAATTAGAGCTTCTAATGTATATTTCAATGATTCTTGTAATATTTATTTTAAATATGAAAGAAGGGCCTACTCGTTAAAGTTCAAAAAATACAGAGCCTAAGAAAGAACCGAAGAGTGCTCATAGTCCAATCATTCAAACAGCCATGGAGGGATTAGTTTCTTCTGATATTTTTCTCTAGACCTAATTATTTTTAACAGAGCCAAATTTATACTACACTCACACACACATACACACACACAATAGCATGTCTTATTTTTACTTAATACCATAGTACCACTCTTGTTGTTTTATCATACCCTTTGAAAATCTTTAATGACTACTTAAGATTGCATCAGTTGCATATACTTTAAGCATCTCATTTATTCAACTATAGTTGAATATTTAAGTTGTGTGTAATTTAGGTTGTTTGCAATATTTTAACAGCACTGAGCACATTTTTATTCTTAAAACTTATACTTTGGATGATTTTCTTATAAGAAATTTTCAGCATCTATGGACTAATGTTAACAGTATCGTTGAGATTTTTGATCTATAGTATTTTTTCTCAAAGATGTGGCAAATTACCATTAGGACCAAAAATAAAAAATAAAAACTGGTTTGCTTTTAAGCAAAGTGACATCTACTTTTGGTGTAATCTATTCTGATACTAAATACGTCCTGACAAAATTCAAGGGAGTCTTCCTGCATCTTACCTTTCATTTCTTTCCTATAATATTCCCACCCATGAATTTCCATGTGTCGTGACCGAATTCTAAGAAAATGCATCTTCTTGTTTTAATTTGTAAGAGTTCGCAATTTAATATGATATAGCCAATAGTTGAGACTACAATTCTGGATATCAAGATTAACCAATCAGAATCTTTCCCTTGCAGCTTCCATACAGGTCACAGTAAATAAAAGCCCCTCGTGCCAGTAGTGGAGGCAGGTACATATCAAGGGCAGGAAACTCAACCCTGAAGAAAAGACTTTTGAGATTGACTTGCCCTGGGATGAAATTAAAAATTCAGTTCAAAGAGTTTAAGTGATCCGAAAGTATTTTTTTCTGGTATTTCAAATACAGCCCTGTCTTGGATGCAAAAGAGAGGAGTTCTGAGGATTCCTTTATCTCTTCAAAAGAAGTACTTCTTCATGATGTGGCCTTACAGCAAAAAGCTTAGAGGAGAAAAAGCCAGGCATTGTGTGAATGTAAATCACTCAGCTATGCACAGTGATACAGATTTCCGGCCCTGGGTCTTCTGTGGCCACTGATCCTCCAAAACCAGTGCCTACACCTTGAAACGAAGGACACCAAGACCAAAAGGCTTATTTGTCCTTGTCACTGATGAAGAAAAGCAGCATGGGCCAGCCTAAGTCACAAGCTAGACTCAAGGTTCTTAGGCAGGAAGTGGAGGCTTGAGGTGCCTCTCGCCCAGGTCAAGGAGGGAGAGCAGCAACAGTCTCTGAATGCTGAACTCCCTCCAGCATCGCCCCTCCCCCTCCCTGACTGCTTCCACTGAGGCACTATATTTACGAATGAGCTTTTCAGTTTTTTCTCTAATTTTACTTGAGCCTTTAAAAACTTTCTTATGAGAGGCAGAAAGTCTTCAGAGAGCTCAAATTTCTAAGGACATCATCTAAGGTATGTCTAAGGACATTCACCCAGAGTGAAGCACCATGATTGTTCATCATAAATCTACTCTTAGTTGAAAATAATAGAAATCAAAAATGGAAAGGTGACTAAGTTTCATAGATCTCTCCATATAGTGAAATGTTGAGGTTATCTTTAAGAAGTAGGTGACAAAAAAAAAAAAAAAGAAGTAGGTGACAGACTATTTAGTGATATGTAAGAAGCAAGTGAGAAAGCAATCATGTAATTGCTTTGGCCATAGAAACACATGGATACTTCAGTATGGCGGCTTGAGGACACAGCCCATTACAACAGTAATAAACAAGAAGACTATGATGATGCTAAGAACCGGAAAGAATGAGGGTGGCTTTCCTGGATGCTACTCTGTCCCAATTGGTAGTGATCAAGTTTACCTAAAACTGAAACCAGAAAGTATTTGCTAAAGAAATTGATCCATCATCCTATGCAAGATCCAACACTTCTACGGTGGTGTTCCACCGGAAGGGTTAACCAGCTTGGCTAACAGCTCCACTCTCACACATCCTAACGCAAAGCCTACTCAATGACATCACACACACACACACACACACACACACACACACACACACACACAAAATCAGGCTTCCAATTCAGAGGTCAGATCTAATGGGGAAACATATCCACATTCAGCAGAGGAAACCCACACCTGTATCTGTGTTTATCAATTTAGTCTTTCCTTCATAAAAACACATGGATGACCAAGGATTACCAGGCATCTGAAGAGCACCATGAACACAAAGGGAGCTGAACCACAACAGAAGAACTCAACAGGTGGCCACCAAGGAAATAGGTAATTCAGAGACATTTCCTTCTCCTAAGACCAACTGCATTATTTGTTCTACTGTAAGTATCATTAACTGCTTTTTCATTTAAAAAGAAAAAAATCAGTCTACAAGGCTTGGATGACAAGGACACTTACAGGAGAAAATGGCAATGTTAGAAACCTTGAATATGTAAAGTTAAGGGTACAAGGAGAGATGAAGGAAAGCAGTAGGGCCCTAGTTTTTTCATCTTATTTGGTGGACAATCAGGAGATACTCTATAAAAGAAATGAAAAATAGAGGCTTAAGACTATTTAAAGGTTCAGGTGTGCCTGGGTGGCTCAGCTGATTAAGCATCTGCCTTCAGCTCAGGTCATGATCTCAGGCTCCTGATACTGAGCCCCACATCAGGCCCCAAGCTCAATAGGGAGTCTGTGTCTCCCTCTCCCTTTAGCCCTCTCCCCACATATGAGCTTTCTCAAAAAAATAATATCTTTAAAAAAAAAAGGTATCAAGGTAAAAAGGTAACCAATAGGATAGCTAATATTATGGTAAAACTAACAAACATCATGATGAGGAGGAAAGGGAAAGTTTAAGTTATTGCCAACGGGCTAAATTCTTTATCTGCCAATAGATATCTATAGAGTCAATATTGATAAAGTAAATAGATACAGCATTTAAAACTGATAACCAATAAATAAGGTTATTGGCACATGATACAGAACTATAGGGATGGTCATCAGAAGAACTTAACACCGAAATGGGTCCGAGTAGTTACTGCTGGTGTGTGGGTTGGAGGATGGGGGTGCACAGGAAGTTGTGTTTCTAAGGCAACACTCCCCACACTCAGTTTGCAGAGCATGTGCATATTTTATGTTTACAAAAAATCTTAAAACAGAGCTATGACTGGCAGGACATACCTCAGAGGGTCTTGGGCTATCTGCAGATTGGAGTCAGCTGGGCGTTCTGCAAAGCTCTGATGCCTGAGAACCCCCACCCTCTCAGCTCATATTTCAGATTGAACTGGTGTGGATGGACCCAGGATGGGTAAGTAGAGGGCTCCCCCCAGGTGACTCCAATATGCTGCCAAGGCTGAGAACCACCATCTTGCTCTACATGGTGGAAGAACAGTAGTATCCTCTTTCTAATGTCCTCTGAATTTTCCACCCATCCGTGCAACTGCTATTTATGGAGTACCTACTGGGCTAGATGCTAGGGACTGAGTGGTTAACAAGCAGCCCCAATACCTTCCACTAGGAAACTTACTACGGAGCAGGGAGAGCAAGGAAAAGCAGCTATTCAGCAAATGACTCATTATTTATCATTGCCATAATTGCCACACAAAAAAGAAATGATGCAGTAAGACCATGTGTTATTTTTGTAACAGGGAGGAAATATATAGATCTCTTTTAATTTGCCTTTTTTTTTTAATCCCTGAATTACTCTAAGCTTCCCTTTTCCCAGAGGCTGGAGGTCATCGACTCTGTCCTTCCTGAAGACACCATCAGGAGCTGTAATTCCATCTCCAAGAAAGGGCTGGAATCCTGCTCCTCAAGTCATCATGAACAACTACCAGAAAATCTGTGTCCTGAGACCCTGGCAACTAGCCAGAGTGATTGCAGGCAGCACATGCATGCAGCTTAAAATTCTCACCCCCACCAAGAAGTGTAAAGGGTGAGTAGCGAGCACGAATGAAGATCCTCTCCCCCCACCCCAAAAAAACCATCCTGTCACAGCATTCTGATAGGACAAAGGCCTGAAGTAAGAGTTTCTTTTCAAGATTCCCAGAGATTCCTCCGCAACCAGAACAACAATCCAAGACAACCAAGGAGGCAATGCAAATTATCAACCTCGTTAGTGTGAGGATGGCAGGGGGCATTAACCTATAGCTGAGGGGACCAACCATAAACCTGAGGCTCTGGGCATTCCCAGGTATTCTCATTTGACCTAATATGTCCTCTCTGAGAACAGAAAAAAAATTAAAAATCGAGATTGTTTTTTGTCAGTTTCTTTTTGCTAAAAAAGAAATAAGAATAAAAACAAAACAAAAAATTTCCCCAGTTGTAAACTAAGACTATAAATTGGGGAATTACAGAAAATCAGAGCTCTTAAGTTAATCCAACACCAATAAAGAGCAATAGACGAGGACTAAACACACAGTAAACACAGGTACCTCCTCTAGTTAAATTACAGGGGCCGGACAGAGGCCTGATGAGGCCATGAGCTTCACGCCAAGGCTATTACCAGGACTGATTTGGTTAGCGGCAACGACAGGCTCCTTGTAGCGAGCGCCTGCCTTTTCCCATTTCATCTCATTTTTACTGTAACCATGTTTTTATTTTTATAGGCCAATTTGATTCTGTCCCATGCTTTCAGAATTGAGTTTTTCAAATTTATGACACAAAAGCTTTCAAGTGGGCTGGGACATCCAGGCCTCCCCATGCAGAACCCCACTTCCCTTCTCTATACCTGAGACCCCACCGTCCTCTTAGGGGCTCCGTTGGTCTGGACCCCAGAGTCTCAGGGCCACCCAGTCTCCTGAAGAAACATCTGAACTACCTCCAAGAGAGCACCAACTATGGCCACAACTTACCTCCTTCACTCCCCACTAGGCCAACCAACCGTATCTGCAGACACTCCCCCCAGAGTCCGTTTAGTAACCCATCCAGAGCTTCAGTCCTATTAGAACTGTGATCCTCAGTGGAGAAGGTGCTGCCCCCTAGAGGGAGCTCTGGGAATTTATGGGGAATATTTTGGTTGTCACAGTGATTCTGGGGGCAGGTGGCATTTAGTGGACGGAGAGGTGACATAGCCTGCAGTGTAAGGGACAGACGCACACATTTTACCACATCCCACACAACCCTGAATCGGCCCACCAGACATTCTATGGCAATTAATAATCCTGTTTAGAATGATCTTAACCTGGAACCTAACTCCACTCCAAATATAAATACAAACTACGTCTGCACGGTTGAAATCCACCCTGAATTGTTCTGACCTGTAAATGTACTTCGTGCCATTCGAAACAGACCAAGGGCTGTTGAGCATCTTGAAACATCAAGTCACCAAGAACACACCCTATGGTATCCAAGTCACCAGGACAGCACTGAGTTGACTTCACTCAGAGGAACCCTACGTACCTACTCCTTCTTAGTGCTCACAGCATTCTTCTGTAGCTCCTATCTCAAAATGTCACCATTAAAAAAAAAAAGGATCCCTAGTCCTCACTCGGATATTGTCATCCTTCTCTTAAATCTCCATATCCATTAGAAGTACATTTGAGAGCAGTTCCTTCATCATGTACTCCAGTGTAATTGAGCATCTACATATTGAAGAACCTATTATTATAAATTGCCTTCTTTTATTTCTCCTTAAAACTAGAGCAGGATACCAATGTCTCCTGATGCTATGTGTAAAGGTGGGTATATTACCTGTATTCATCAGGGTAGTAAAGGGGTTGTGGTGGCAAAGTGTTATAAAACAGGGGCATTAGGGGCTGGGGAAGTGTAGGTGGCTCAGTTGGTTGAGTGTCTTACTCTTGTTTTCGGCTCAGGTCATCATCACACAGTCCTGAGATCGAGCCCCACATCAGGCTCAGCATGGAGCATGGGGTCAGCTTCTGATTCTCCCTCGGTTTCTTCCCCACCTCACATCACTTGGGCATACTCTCTCCCTCTCTAAAATAAAATCTTTTTTTAAAAAAGGGGAGGGGTGGGAGGAGGCATTTGGTCTGATCATTTGTGCCTCACAGCCAGCCTGCGTGGTTTTGCTTATATGTAAAAACTTGGGCCAGGCAAGACTGGCCTGACCAGTGGATAGGTGGAACTGCTCTCAAATGTACTTCTAATGGATATGGAGATTTAAGAGAAGGATGACAATATCCACTGACCACTGGATACCTATAGTCCCCCCACCTCAAAGTCTACGGTTCACCTCCTCAATCAGTATACTGGCTTACTCTTTAAGCCCTGGCCAGGATCTTGAAATTCATTCCCATTCCTGGATGTTCTCCCCATTCCAGCCCCTGCCCAGTCTAGCCCAGCCCTCCACCTCACTTAGCCCTCCTGCCTCACCACATTTCAACCACCTCTCCTTCTCACTATTTCTCAAACACCATGCCGCTGCCACCACAGGACATTTGCACATGCAATTCCCTCCCCCTGGACTGTTCCTGGCCATTCATCCTTACAGTATCATTTTCTTTAGGATGCTTCCTCTAACTCCCAACCTGAAGTCAGGCCCTGCCACTTGTTCCTGTGTCCTGTACAACAGTGACAATTGTAATCAACTATGTGATCATCTTCTTGATATCCATCTTCCTTCCTCACTCAGTGCCCCATAAAGGGACTCCTTCCTATTCCTTTCTCAATTTATCCCCCCAACCAGACGGTGATGTATCTATAGTTGATGCTCAATAAATACTGATGACTGAACATGTAAATGGAACCTCCAAACGTAAATCCCAAACTGATTACTCAAAGTTCTTGAGATAATAATAGCTTTCTCTCTGCCTCCCTGTATGATTCACACAATGAGAAGCTGTACAGTTTACCTCAGAATGAAGGATGAAGAAATTCTAAGAAAATCTTCACAGGAATGTCAGCTTTCTGGGGCAGGGATTTGGGTCTGTTTCATTCACTGACATAGTGCCAGCACTTGGCACAGGGCATGGTCCATCCAAGGGGCCAGACAGGCACTCATTGAACCTATCAATCCAACCACAGCAGGCCAGACACTGACAGTGGTTTCTTATTGACAACACCAGAATTATGGTGCAGGGGTGCATGTGGCATGGTTTTGAAGGAGGGATGACAGCTCAAACTTCCAAGACTTGGTTGCTGCCCACACCTTACTCTGGTGGGCTCAGTGCAAAACCACATACTGCAAACATGACAACCCCACCCTTATCAGGGGTAGCACCTGCCTCAGCTATGCTTCCAGTCACTCTTCTAAGACCCCACAGGCCTCCCAAAATCGTCCTGGAAACCCCTGGGTGGTTGAGATTAAGAAGGCTTGCCACTTTAGAGCTAGCCCTTCAGTAAACTTCAAATCAATCAGAAACTCACTCTCCTCTAAGTCCTGCCCAAGGCCTGACCATCTGAGCAGCAGGGGAATTCACAGGCAAATGAACACCATGCCAGACAAATCCCAACAAAGCACAAAGGCCTGGACTGACTGGGACCAGGAGCTGCAGAGAACCTGATACCAACCCACCGGCTCCCCCAAGGTCTTTGTCTTCAGCAAAGACATCGGGGTAGGTAAATCATGAAATGCTCCTGCTGGAGAGGGTACAGGGGGAATGAAAAGAAACAGTGTGGTGATGAGTCAGACAGGGCAGGAGGGCTGGTATAAGCTGACTTTCCTTGTTCCCTTCTCCATCTGGAGAGCCAGGAGGGGCTAATACTTCATGGCTGAGTAGACCTTCCACAAGGCTTCCTGTCTCAACCTCGGACTGCAGGGCTGTCCTGGAACAGAGGAAACCTCCTATACCACTCACTCTGAGATAGGCCTTAATGAGGACCTTATCCAAGGACTATATGAACAGTGACTGTCCCAAGAAGAGGCTTTCGTGTAACTCTGGGCACATGATCTCCAATTTAGCTACCTTCCCCTCTAAAATCAGTTTACTATAAATTGTTATATATTGAATTATATTCAATTTCTTGAATCCACCAGGCTCTTGGATTCCCCTCCACATGATGCCCCATCTGCCTAGAATGGTTCCCCAGATGTCCACAGGCTGGTTCCACCTCATCCTTCAGGTTTCTGCTTAAATGTCACCTCCTCCAAGAAGCCTTTCTAGAGTTTCCTGAAGGGCAGTCTCCCCTGGCCCTTCTGTATCGGCAGCCCATTTCCTTTATGTTGCTCATGATGACCTGAAAGTGTATTATTTGCCTTAATGCTATTCGCTGCACTTTCCCAACTAGAATGCAGCCAATACAAAGGCAAGAACCATGTTTATCAATCTGGCGTCCCACTGCTTAGCTCAGCTCAGCACCCAGTGGTCACGAGGTGCACGCTCACTGAATAAGGACTGAAACTCTGTTGGGTCCACCTGCTACTTAACCAGACCATCCAGGTCTTCAACCATACAGGGGTAACCACTACATGCCAGGGCCTGTGCTGGATATTTGAGCTACATCAAAAACCATTTCACAAAGCAAGGAAGGGCAGATTCACATTTCTCTGGCTTTGCCAAGTGCACCTAGGGTGTGTTTCTGAAATGCGGAAGACTCAGGTAAGGTCTCCCTTAGCTGGCATTGCGCACCACCTCCCCACATACACAGCCTATTCCAACACCCAGGGCTCCCCTGCACTCTACTCCCCCAAGAGACTGGGCCCAAAGGCAAAGCCACCCACACAGCATACCGATTAACACCACAGCCTCCAAACCCTACCTGGGGATGATACAGCATAGGGTCAAGGGTTTCTAATCTCAGCTAACTTTACACATAGTAGTTAATTTTATGTGTCAACATGGCTAGGCCCACAGGGCCCAGATATGTGGACAAAAGTAATTCTCAACACTCCTGCGAAGAGGATTTGGTATCAGTGGACTTTGAGTAAGTCAGATTGCCCTCCCTAATATGGGTAGGCCTCAGATGAAGGCCTAAACAGAACAAAACACTGACCTTCCCAGAGCAAGAGGGAATTCTACAGCAGATGACGTTTGGACTGCAGTACCTGCCCTTCTAAGGCTCCAGCCCAACAGCCCACCCTGCCAATTTTGGACTTGCCAGCCTCCATAATCAAGTTAATACCTTAAAATAAATCCCTTTCTATACACACACCCACACACAGACATCCTATTGGTTCTGCTTCTCTGGAGATCCCTAGTACACCACTAAAGGATCCTAAGCTGCCAGCTGCCAGCCAGCCCTGGGCACATCAGGAAGACGGGAGAGGATGGCTGGGCTCTAGGCCTGCTGTAGGAGACACTGCCCAGTGAGAGCAGGAACACACAGGCACCCACGAACAGACCCGAGACATTCACAGGGCCTAGGACTGGACCCAGCCAAATGCCAACATGGATTTGAATGTAGGCTTTACCATTTACTCGGGCATTACCTTGGGTAAGTAGCCATTCTGCTCTGAGGAGAAGTTTCCTCATCTGTAAAACGGGGATGGTTGCAGCTCCTGGGTCGTTAACTCTTTAACCACCTGGCCCAGCCCACACCAAGCCCACCGACTGGTGATGAGTCAGAGTGGGCACCCACTTGCAAAGGAGGAACACGTGACCAGTGAGTGGCCACCCCCGGGGTTAATCAGGAAAGGTTTTTCTGCCCTCCTCCCTGGAGTGAAAACAGATAGCCCCCGGGTGTAGCTCTCTGCTCTCTAGAGAGTCCATTTTAGTAGCAAACAGGATGCTCAAGAACCATCTCAGGACTCGGTGCCGAGAAGGGAACGGCCACTCCCTCCAGCAAGGAATTCAATCACAAAAAGAGGAAAATGTGTTTTTGCATCAACTGCAGCATCCCTGGAGAGAAGCCAGCTGAGAGGTTCTGTGCAGACCCGAAGGGTGCCTAACACACACCTTCCATTATCGACAGCTACCCTGGCAGCAGATGCAAACCCTAGGTACAATTTGGGTCTTTTAGGTTGAACAGAATTGATGCTTTTATCCAATGGTTTTGAATTATTTATTCCCTTCCAAGAAAGAAAAAAAAAATGTTCAGCAACCCTCCTGCTTACAGTGGTTCTAACTCAGATCAGGAATCCGGGGATGCTTCGTGCATCCCACGAAGGTGTAGTTCCCTGCAAGTTTCCTCACACGCACAGCAACCTAATTCAGGTGGGACCACCAAGTCCAAATATGCCCTGCAACTGAACTGGGGTGGAGGCTGGAATCATTATTTCCTCATCATTAAGAATGGTCTCCCTTTAGGGAAAACTACATCTTTGAATTTCTCTTTAATGTTAAGTCAGTTTTAAAGAAGCTAGGAGACTCAAAGAGGCTCCTTCTCTTTGAAGCTTTGTCTTCAGTTTCACTACTTTCCAGCTGCACCACTTCTGCTCGAGACATCATGTCCCCACTTGCTCTTCTTCCACTGGTGAAATGAAACCCAGGAAGCTGTTGTATTAGGACCCATGAAGCCTTGCACAGCTATGCCCAGGCAGAGGCTGAAGACAGAAGATTTGGGGTTTGGATCCTATTAGCAGCAAAAACCTATCTCTAAGAGACAGACTGAAGGGACCGAACTCCTGCCAAGCCCCCCTTTTGGGGACACAGGGAGCTCCTAGATCAGCAGGGAGGTAGAAACCTCCCCATTAGTTGAGAAGCCCATATGGTCATACTCCATGTAGGTAGGTACACAGGCTCCTAGAAGCCCTTCTTGGCACTCTCCCCTAGGCCTGCATAGTCTCCTGCTGGCCACAAACCTTTCTGTGCTTAGCCATAACCATTTCCCATATTCAAAGAACAAGTGTTCTCTCTTTCTTAACTATCAAGACCACAGGGAGGGAGGTCCTGTAGTTGACTCCACACTGTGGCCCACTTTGATAAGCAGCATCACTGCATCCTCTTCCTGGGAGGTCATCAATGCAACGAGAGATGTGAGGGGTTGTCATGGCAAAGAGACCTCTGTCACTAAGTCTGGGGACCCAGGGTAAAAAAAACATGGAGACTGTGGACCCTGGATCCCCTTTCCTCCCCAAACCTAGCTACAAATATGGACATGGGATGTGTTGCCCAACTGGAGCAATGAGATAAAACAACAGTAGTCTTTCACAGTATGATCTCTACCCCCAGGAAAGCCTGTAAATACAAGTGCTTCATACTATGAGCAAATGAAGATAACATTTGACTCAAAATTCCAAAGGCAGTTCTATAAGGAAATGTGAACTCCAACCATAGTATCTTTTCAAAGACTGTCAACTCTTTACTCATTAACAAGATTTCATCACACACAAAAATCTAATGGCTTGGGAGAAAACATCCAAGATAGAAAACTCAGTTCACCTGACAAGGAAATGTTTGATTTCTTTACCCTTTTATCAAAATTTATACAACGTCCACTCTGGGCAAAACAATTGTGAGAAATCAGAATGGATCAGATCCTGACCCTAGTGGAAATGATATTCCATCGGAAGGAAGAAGACATGAACAAATAATTTCAAAACATCACTTAGTAAGAAATGAAGTTGCCACGATGAAATGAAGAGGTTTCATGCCATCATCTCATGGGAGGAAAGGGCAAGACCAGACGTGAGGAAAGTCTGTCAGAATCCTAACCTGCTTGACGCATAAAAAAACCCAAAGACATCCTGAGCCTCCATGAAATGGGATTCTGCACAGTCTGTATTTTTAGAAATTTCTCATTCCTTTTTGCAGTGCAGATTTGGCAGAGAGAGATGTACACCTCTTCCTCTCCAGATTAAAGACACACAATCAGAAACTCAAATATATGATAGAAACCCTGGCTGGGAGTCAGGGACTACAGTGACTTCGCATGAACCTGCACCTTAAATGCAGAGCAGACACACCAGGTAGAGAAGGCAGCCCAGGGTATGGCCATTCCCATCACTCCCAGAAGAGCCAGACCGTGGTCCTCAGTGTTCACCCAGGGATGTGGCTGGTCTGTGTCGACTCAAGACTGCCTTTAGGACAAAGATACATTCTCAGTGCAGCTCACTTCGAAGCCTTTCTCCAAGATTTTTTCAGTGCTCTTCCAGGGGAGTTGGTATGAGTTATCAACCTCACTTTTTTTCCTCATTTCCTACACGGCAGGGAGTATGGCACATTGGTTGGGAGAATGGACTGTGGCCTAAGATGGCCTGGGTTTAATTCTCAGCTCCACCACTTACTAGCTGTGGGATCTTAAGTAACTTGCTTAATTGCTCTATACAGCACCTCGGTCTCCCCACCCTGAAAGACAGAATTGCCACCAAAAGACAAAAACAAAAATACACAACCCCACAACCTACCACATTCTAATTAGCATCTAGCAATGGTAAAAGTTCTCCATAAATGTTCTCTGTATTACCTACCAGATTTCCAAAACCATGCAACAAATCAGTGCCAAGCTTAGAAAAAAGAAGTTTCTTATCAGCCATTTCACTGGAATTTTGACTGGCTTGTGCAGCTTCTTCTCCATCCTCTTTTAAAGGAACATGGTAAACTCCCACTGCCATGCACAGGATCAGCCATACTTGTGCAAAATAAAGCCACATTCCTGGCCATCGTTGTTTGTCACCTGACCCAAGTGGAGCCAATTTCCTTCCCTAAGACTTTGGAGTTGAAAGGAGAGCCAGTTTTTCTGACTGCCATCTTGATACAGAGGCCATGGGAACTCAGAGTTGTTAGTGGCAGCCATTTTCTGCCTTGACAACAGGGAAATAAAGCAAGTCACCCTTCAGTGAGAGAGGAAAACGTACTTGGTGTGCAAAGAGGGGCAAAAATGCAAAGCAGATGGAGACAGGAGCTCCTGAGTCCCCAGGAGCTCTACCCCTGGCTCCTCAAGTCCCCCTGACCTCAGAGTCCCTGAGATGTCCCCTGCAGTCACAACAAATCCTGCTTTCTTGATGCTACCGAAGTCTGATTTTTCTAACTGCAACCATCGAGTCCTAAGGTGTAAAAGGAGATGCCTAATTAGCTACTATATCTGCACTGCCCGAGTCACAAGGATCAGGAAATCAGAGTTTGTGCACCTACCATTAGCAAATGCCTGGGAACCTCTCTGGACATCAGTCTGTTTCCCTTTCTGTGGGGTGCCATTAGAAACACCATAAGAACCTGGAAGGAACACTAGTGTGATTAAGTTCTAGACCTCTAGACCTTAAAATTAAGGTCTAGGAGGCTGAGGAGGTGATGGGACCCAGTGGAAAGAGCATGAGCATTAGAATAAAAAATATCTGCTGGGACACCTGGGGAAATTATTTAACCTCTCTGGGGTTCCATCTCCCTTTCCGGTAAATGAGAATAAGGTGTTTATGGGGTTGAAGGAGGTAAGGCATATAAACTGCCTGCATATATTAGGCATGCATTAAATCATAACTATTACCACCTGTAACTATTAACTACCTTATTATAAATAAAATGAACATCTCCAAGTGTTACTACATTACACATGTAGATACGTAATAAATCATTGTTCTTAATATGACATGGAACACCCAAATAACATTTAGGTAAAGCAAAAGCATTACTCAGGGCACATTTTAATCAATCTATTAAAAGAAGGAAAAAAAAAAGCAGGAGCAGGGCATGAACAGCCTCAGTAGAAGCCACATGTTGCTATGTCTCCTTGAATAATCCTCAAAGATGCTTGGATTTTTGGACACAGAGCAGGGCAGGGAATTAGATTGGGAAGCAAATGATGCTGTCCGTTAGCAGTTTTCACCAGTGCTGGTTTGGGGTTCCTAGAACTGATGCCTAAAGTCGCATATACCTAGAATAGCATGCCCACCAGCCCTTGGCAGACATGACTACTCAATCATGAGGTTTTTTTCCCTGCTAAACCTAACGCAACCATTTATGTCACAGAATCCTGCATACAGTGTTTCAGGCAACCATGAGCAATTAGCCTGAGTCGGCCTGCTCTATTAAACTGATTAGCTATCCTTGTTTCATGGAGTAAAGAATCATCCTGAAGCCAACTGCCTTCAGGTGCCAGGAAATCAAAGTGGAGCTCAAGAAAGGTTTTTTTCTGCATCCCTGAATGGCAGTTGACCCTTCAATACTCCAAGAGTTAGGAGCACCAACCCCCCATACAGTCCAAAATCCACCTATAAATTTTGACTCCCCAAAAACTTAACTAGGAGCCTACTGTGGACCAGGGGCCCCACCACTAACAATCGATTAACACATTAAGCATATGTATTATATACTGTATTCTTATAATACAGCAAGCTAGAGGAAAGAAAATATTAAGAAAACCCTAAGAGGGACACCTAGCTTGCTGTTAGAAGAACATGCGACCCTTGATTTAGGGATTTTGAGCTTGAGCCTCATGTTGGGTATAGAAATTACTTAAAAATGAAATCTTTAAACAAGACAGGAAACGACAGATGTTGGCGAGGATGCGGAGAAAGGGGAACCCTCCTACACTGTTGGTGGGAATGCAAGCTGGTACAGCCACTCTGGAGAACAGTATGGAGGTTCCTCAAAAAGTTGAAAATAGAGCTACCCTACGATCCAGCAATCGCACTACTGGGTATTTACCCTAAAGATACAAATGTGATCCGAA
>CM053621.1:3079546-3174123 GCA_028646535.1 Procyon lotor | reverse complement strand
GTGGCTGTACCAGCTTGCATTCCCACCAACAGTGTAGGAGGGTTCCCCTTTCTCCGCAAGCTCGCCAACATCTGTCATTTCCTGTCTTGTTAATTTTAGCCATTCTGACTGTAAACCCAGCCTTTTGCCCACCAAACTTGTGACCAGAGTAATAGGCTAGTTCAGTTAACTTACCCGCTAAACTTGCACGCCAATTCAGACCAGAGTAATAGGCTAGTTCAAACGGTTACTATAGGGGTAAATTGTAATTCAATTGGCCACCTGCGTGTGGACCAACATGACTATGCAACTTTCTGTGTGTGTTACAATCTCATTGGCCACCTGCGTGTGGACCGACATGACTATACAACTTTCTGTGTGGCCACTGGCCCCTATAAAACTGTTATGCCCTTTAAGCTAGGGGTCCAAGTCCCGACCCCACTGTGTCAGATATACTTGGGCCCAAGCTCGAGCTTGCGAATAAACCCTCGTTTGTTTGCATCGGTATTGGCTTCTCGGTGGTCTCTCGGATTCGAAATCGGGGGCATTACAAAGGGAGGTCAGGTATGTTGGTGTGCTATTGCTGCATAACAAATCACCACAGCCCGGGTAGCTTCCCCAGCACTCATTGATCATCTCACAGGCTGGAAAGTCCAGAGGACACCGCTGCGCTCTCTGATCAGGGACTTACAAGGCAAAGTCACAATATTGGCTGGGCTTGGCTCACATCTGCAGAAACGGGAGAGGATTCTGCCACCTTGCTTATGGGCAGGCTATTGTTCCTTGAAGTTGTAAGAGTAGGTTTCTGTTTCCTTGGTGGCTGTCAGCCAGGGGTCCCTGTCAGCCCCTAGAGGTCCTGTGGCCTCTGCTGCTTCAAACCAGCAACAGCACTTTGAGGCCTTCTTTCACCTCAGGTTTCCCTCACTTTCCTTCTGCCACCAGCCAGAGAAATTTCTCTACTCTTAAGAGCTCATGGAATTAGAGCCAGGCACAGGAAACTCTGCCATACAATAGAACACAGCCACAGGAGTGATGAATTGTCACACTCACAGGTTCTGGGGATCAGGGGTGAGGACTCTTGGGCCGATTCCCGGAAATTCTGCCTACCGCACCAGGACTCCATGACACACCCTGAGAAACTGGCCAGCCTCTGGCAAGATGGTCCTTCACTGTTCCAGGCCAGTCTCTCTTTGAGGTGTCTCCACTAGCTTGCTCTCTCTACTCTGGGCTGGCCCTGCAGTGTTCCCAACCTGACTCAGACCCCAGCAGGATGCTCCCCTGCCTGCCTGCACCCCCAAGTCTGGGCACTAATTCTCACCATATTGTTTGTTTGTGAGGCTGTAAAATTAAGAGTTATGTGACTCTGCCATGGACGGGGCTCTTTTCTCTGCTAATAGATTTTAAGATCTCTATCAACAGCGTGGGAGGAAGGAAGAAGAGAGGAAGGGGGTAAAGGAAGAAGGAATGGTGAGAGAAAGGGTGGAAGGAAGAGCAGAGAGTAGGAGGTATGGGGGTTGGGCAGGAACTCATCCTTACCCCATAAAATTTGTAACTGGTTTAGCTTTCCACTCACAGGCAAGGCCCAAGCACTCTCTGACAGCCACTCTCTCTCTGTTTTAACACCAGCAGAAAGCTCTCCTGAAGAGGCAGGACTGGCTTCGGATCTGTCCTCAGTCATTTGGTGTTTCCTGGCCTCACTTAGGCATTATCTTTGGGCTTGATCATGTCCGCACTGAAGCCTCACAATGTGCCCCTGGTTTCCCAGCTGCTTCTGCATTGCTGCTTCTGTTCCCCCTTCACACCACAGTCATGAGTGAGGCCACCCTGCCTCCACTCCTACACACCGTCTAGGGCCAGAGCCCAACTCACCTGCCCCACCCCCTCCTGTCTTGCCATAGTCCCCCAGTATCAGCATCAAACACGGAGAACATCTACTATGTTTGCCAATAAATAGACTACCGACCATTCACTATTCCTGCATTTTCAAATGGGCCTAAGTTTCAATGCGGTTAAGACCATGTGGCACATTCAAGGACATTTCTGGAAATTTTACTACTCGTAGTGGGAGGCATCTGATAGTCTCTGAAAACACATTCACCTCCGTGGACATATGCATTCAACACGTATGGATTAAGTGCCTGCTACATTCCTACCCAGGCAGACCTCCTATAAACAGTAGTCCTCACCAGATCCAACCTGAAGACACCTTGCAAATAAGCACCCCACCCACTGTCTTAGCCCATCTTACCTGCCTTTGCACTGTTGATGCTGTTTTCCTCATTTGGAGCCAGGAATGCAAATTCCATGAAGACAAACCTTGCCCAGAAGCTATATACAAGGTGGTGAGTAAGCACTTCATTAGCCCCATTCTCAATTCTCATTGTGTTCTTTCACTACCAAAATCTTAATTCATTGTCAGAAATGTGCTTTCTACCCCTTGGTGAAAGAAATAATGACTTTGTCAATCACTCCTCTTTTGCCAGACTTACTGAATTACCTAAAATGTCAAGATAATGTCTCTCCAGCCTGTTTTCACTATGGTTCCAGCTTCTTCTCATTAAATTATGTTCAGATACATTGATTTCCTTCAACAGGGAGTAATGGAACCCTGCCAGAAATTAACACTAATCTTCTAATTCAGTAAGAATAAAATATGTGACTGATTAAATCTTAATTAACAGTTCACAAAAGGCTGCTTAATGTCAGGTGGCATATGCATCTTAATTATCCAACAGTGCTGTTGCTGTTTGCAAGATGAGGTAGGGGTCTATGAAAATTCTGTAGGATTGGTTCTGTGTGTTTTTTCTTTTGTTCGACAGTATCTTCCTCCTTGCTATCCTTCCATCTTTGCAGTTGTCAGTGGGTTCAGCTTATAAGTAAGGAGTTTTTGGGGTTTTGTTTTTGTTTTTTTTAAGTAAGGAGTTTTTAATACTGGGCTCTCTCCCACAAACCATCCTGTTGATTCCATCTGGAGGAAAGCGATACAGTCTATCAGTCATGGTAGGCTGGATATGCTATAATGACAAATGTCCCTCAAATCTTAATAACCATAAAAAAGTATCTACTACATGGTACATGTATTTCTTGATGGGTCAGCTGGAGCCACTGATCCACCCTAGCCTCACAACAGAATTTGGATCTACAAAGCAACCACGATCTTCAATATTGTCGCCACTCGCCATGGTAGTGGAAACAGAAGATGGCAAATCGTACAATGTCTCTTGCGTCTTCTGCTCATATTCCACTGGCCAAAGAAAGTTTCTTAGTCTTACCTATATTCAACTGGGATAAGAAAATTTCAAGCCAACCATAGTTCAAAAAAAGGAGATAAAGAGAAATCTTGGAAACAACCAGAGAAAAAGCACAGATTACACACAGGGGAAAATAATAAGCATTACAGGAGACTTAAAATTAGAAGCCACACAATCCAGAAGAAAATGCAGTGACATCTTTAAAATGCCAAAAGAAAAAAGAACTGTCAACTTAGAATTCTATACCCCATGAAAATATCTTCCAAAAATGAAGGTCTTCAGTCCAGCAAAGAGGAGCTTAGAAGTCATCGCTCCCATTCAGACAACGTGGGGGGGGAATGAAGTGAAAATCATCAACTCTTCTCAGATCCATCGAAGAACTGAGGTAAAAAGAAGAGAAAATGAGTATGTACGAGCTTGTACAATGACTGACTATAAGATAGAGGGTAAGTGCTGGGTCTGTGGATTCAGGCTCTCTGCATACATGTATGATGTCAAATGACACCCTTCCAGCATCTCAATGTCTTCACTTGTAAAATGGGAACCCTAAGTGTCCAGCGGGTTGTTGTGAAGATTCAGTGAGACAATGAAAAAAAACAGCTGGTACAATGAAGGCCTCATGTCAGCTCTCACCGAGGTAGATATACAGGTGTTTCCCAGTAAGAATCAAACTTCAGCATTGCCCTCCTTAATCACAATCAAGCCTCCTTTGTCCAAGATGTTCTGGAGAAATCCCCTTATTTGCCATAGTCAGTGCATTCCAGCCCTCAACTCTGCCAGGGCGGTCTCTAAGCGCTCCCACTGAACACACACACAGGAGCACTTGGCATTTCCCTTCCTGAATGCCCAGAAGACCCATCTAATGACATTCTTTGCCCTCATAACCAACAAATGGACATGTTTCAGCCTTAAAGAAGATTGGGGTATTCTCATGCCACTGTCACTATTTTTGCCACATCCACACCACATTTACAATTACTTCATATTTTTATTTAAGTAGAATCACTTTTTTTTTTTTTTTACATAAAGTACATTTACTTTTAGAGGAAACTTTCATCACTACTGTAAATGGAAAACCAATATCATTTCAATTAAAAATAAAAGCAATGAAAGCAGTGATACTGAATGCTGGCTAAGTGCTGTTGCCTGCCAAGACTGAGCAAAGGTCTCATCTCTTAGGTGTTTTCTGCTAAAGATATACCACCCTAATTAAGAGAGTCAACTCTAGAGTTGGAGTCCAAGATTGGAATCTCAGCTCTGTGGCTCAGTCACTTTATAACTACACATTATCTCAAATGGTCTGACCTTCCACTCACTCATTTTTAAAATGGGCATGACAAATGGGGCCAACCTTACAGGGTTGTCACAAAGATTGAGATATACAACCTGGCACATGGTAAACACGCAACAAATAAAAGTTATGAGACAGAAAGAATAAAAGTATCCACCAAGGATAAAGAACAGGCATGACTTATTGCTACAGAACCCATAGTCCTGGGCGCCTGGGTGGCTCATCAGTTAAGCGTCTGCCTTCGGCTCGGGTCATGATCACAAGGTCGTGGGATCAAGCCCCGCATCTAAATTCACATTTGGGTCCCTGCTCAGTGGGGAGTCCCCTCATCCCTTTCCCTCTGCCCTTCGCCCATCCCATATACTCCTACCCCCCCACATATACACCCCCACCCTCACTGTGTGGGTGTGTGGGTGTCCGCACGCCTCTCTCTCTCTCTCAAATAAATTAATAAAATCTTCTTTAAAATCTAATTTAAAAAAAAAGAAGAATCCAATGTCCTTGGCTGAAACAATCTCCGGCCGTTCTGGCTCCATAATCCCCTCCAGCAGAATGCCACCCAGGATTTTGATTGTGATGGGCCACCCTGAGCTCCTTCTGCCACGTTGTTTCCAGCCAGTTACCAACTTCATCCTCAAGCCCTAAACAGTAATTCTCTACTTGGACTGATAGTGACTCAGTAGTCAGGAGTCATCTCAATTGTCTATATCTGGAGACATGATAAAATCGACTAAAATGGTAATATTGGGAGAAGACATGGAAATCCATCTGTCTCCTTGACCTAAGTTCTCTGGAAGTTAAGCACCAAAACCCATGCAGGAATGATGGGAGACGCCATGCCTGGGGCAGCCCAACAACTGACCAACTCACTTCTAGGACCCTACCTGAAGGCAGACAGCATTTCCACTATAACCCATCATTCTGTTGGTTAGAGATGCTAAACCTCCTCTCATCAAAGTCATTGGCATCGCCACTTGTGCTTTCAGCAAGACCATGAAGAGGAAACTATCAACCCACAATGTCAGAGGACAGGAGTAGGTAAAATATAAAACCACAGATTCCTTAGTCACTGCGTTGTTACTGGGAGAAAAGCCTGTGCTTTGGAATAGAAACCCCTTCACGGCGATGCTATCTCTTCCCCCGCAGAGAAGTAACACCCTGTCTTCCCCAGCCTGTGGTCAACCAAGAGATCACGCTAGCTTTTTTGTTCTGAAGTTCTCTCCATTTTGTCAACAGGTGTTGCACATCCCCCCACACAGAAGGGCTACCATTCTGGGGATGGCCTCCTCATTGCCCTGCATTCAAAGCAGTCACAGCCCAAGCAAAGGATTCAGGGAATGGGCTGAAAGCACAAGCTCTTCAGGACACAGGGCAGGAAGGGAGTTTGAGGTTACCTCATGTTTGCCTTCCCCACAATTGTCTGCCTATGGTCCCCAGTCACCATTGCTCTCCTTTCCTTGACCCGTCCTAGTCTCTGTTGCAGAACCTGGACTGGATCCTGGCAGAAAAACCAAGTGGCCCTTGGAGACTAAGGAGGATTGGAGATTTATTTAAACACGGAAGGAGACCCTTCTCCAAAGGTCTGAGCAACTGACAGGGTTAGGGGTGAGATTTTATGGCTACAGGTGATGGGGAAGGGTAACGGGACATTTTCACCGATTGGCTCCCCTCCTGCAGAGAGCATGATCTATACGGAAGCACCTCGGGGAGTGCTAAATCATCCTGGGGAATGAAGGCAATGCAGCTGGGGCCCAGGGGCTGAGAGTAGCAGACAGGGAGGGACTGGGTCCAAGGTCTTTATTCTGCCTCTTGTGCAGCTGGGCCAGTGGGATGCAGAGAGCAGCGGACAGGGAGGGGCTGGGGTCCAAGTTCTCTATTCTGCCTCATTCTCCTTTGGGACTCTTCACATTCTGCAACTACTATCTCCATGACTGTCTTACCCACCGTGGAGGTTACATTATGAGGGAAGAGATTCACTTTCCTTGTTGACTGCTTACTTCCCAAAACCTAGAACAGCGTCTGGCACACAGGAGGTGCTCAGTTAATAAGAGCTGAATGAGTAAATGAATGAAAGCCCTAGACCAGGACCATCCAGGAAAATTTCTGCAATGATGGAAATGTTATATATCTGTGTGGCCCAACATATTGGCCACAAGCTCTTTGTCATATTGTAAGAATGGTGGCAATGAGCATTTGAGATGTGCTACTTCAACGGAGAAGCTGAGTTTTTATTTTGATTAATCTAAATTTAAATAGCCACAAGGACCCACACTGGCTGTCACAGGCCTGGGCAAAGCAAAGAAGATGGAGTCCCTTCAATACTCGGGAAAAAGGAGAGAAAGAACAAAGCCCTCTCTGGGAGAGAAAGGACAAGAATAAGAAGCATGGCACTCTCTGGGGAATGCTGTGGATGCCTTGTTAATATTATAAGAAGCTCTAACAGTTGGGGCTGTTGGTAGAAAATGCCAATTTTTTTTTTTCTTAGCTAAGAGGCACCCCACTTTCTGGAACATGAAGCAATCTGGCAGCTGTACTGAGGACTCCTAAGGCTCAGGGACCAGAAATTAAGAAACTGTAACCATCGTGATGGGAAACATCGATAACACTGCCTTTCTTCTACACACCCCCTAGGGCAGCCTCACTTCAAAACATGCCCGAGGGGCTTTGTCCAGAGCTGTCTCCAGGAAGGGGCTGCCTGCTCCATTCCACCTTCCTTCCATAGCAAGTGAGTGAGCTGTGTTGTTTCAACCAGAAAGCCTTGTCCTGGGAGGGTCACACCTCTCCCTCAGGTACCACCACCGCATTTGCTTCCAGCAGGGCTAGTCAGAAGCCGGGATCTTGAATATGAAGAATGTGAAGCACTAGAGGCAAAAAGGCTGGGTGGGTACAGCCTCCTTAGCCTTTGATCTCCCCTTTGTCAAATGGCGAATGTTAACTTCCACCCTGCAGAGAGCCATGAGGCATAAGGAGCCAGCAAATCCATACAAAGCCCTTAGCAAAGGCAGGCACACAGTAAGAACTCAATGTTAGTTATTAAATCTGAGCACCTCACTGCCCTCCTCAGAACTCTTCCTGGGGCATCATCCTGCCCCTCCCACTGTAATCTTCTCCTCCATAATGAATCTATCCATGTGTGTGCTCTGTGGAACAGTAATCCCTGAGCAATGATGTTCAAGGTTCTTAGAACTACAGGGGCACCTGGGTGGCTCAGTGGGTTAAAGCCTCTGCCTTCGGCTCGGGTCATGATCTCAGGGTTCTGGGATCAAGCCCCACATGGGGATCTCTGTTTGGCGGGGAGCCTGCTTCCCCCTCTCTCTCTGCCTGCTTGTGATCTCTCTCTCTCTCTCTCTGTCAAATAAATAAATAAAATCTTAAAAAAAAAAAGAACTACAGCAGCCACAGTCCCTGAAAACCCAGAAATTACCCTATAACAGGCACAAGCCTGTGATCATGTCAGAATAACAATAACAACTAATGGTTATAATAATTACCAGCAACATTTGTCAAGTATTTGTGCTGGACATGTGCTGAGAGTTTTACATGTGACGTTTCATATTCCCTTTATGCTAACTCTGAAATAGTACTGCTCATTTATAGATGAGGACACTAGAGATTGGAGATACTGGAATAGTCACTTCCCCATCCTCTCACAGAAACTCAGGGGCCTGTCAGCATTCAGACCCAGGTCTGTGTAGGTCCAGAGTCCAAGCCTTTGACCTCGAGGTTGTGTCAGACTGCCAGTCTGTATTATCTCTATAATGCAGGCTACCTCAGATGTACGGAGAGAAAGAATTCCTGTGCATCGAGGTGGCAAATGGAAGCAAGGAAAGCGCCTATGGCTTTCATGCTAACCAGACATATTGAACAGATCGTTAACAACCTCAGAGGACTATTTCAAGTGTATCAAAGGAAAGGCATGAATCACACTGAGGATGGGTGTGTATTAATTTTCCATTACTGTTAAAATAAATAACTGCAAACCTAGTGTCTTTAAACAACATAAGTTTATGATCTTACAGCACTGTAGATCAGAAGTTCTGAAATGAATTTCACTGAGCTACAATGGAGGTGTTGGCAGGACTGCCTTCTGTAGGCTCTGGGGAAGAATCTGTTCCCTCACTTTTTCTAGCTTTTTCCAGCCACCTGCATTCCTTGGCTTATGATCTCTTCTGCCATCTTAAGCCAAAAGTGAAGTATCTTCCAACCAGTGTCTCTAACACTGACCCTCCTGTCTTTCTCTTACAAAGATTCTGTGACTTCACTGGGCCCATCCAGATAATCCAAGATAAACACCATCTCAAGATGTTTAACTTAAACGCATCTGCAAAGTCCTTTTGCCATGTAAGACAACATAGTCACTTCCCAGGGATTACGATATTGGCATCTTTGTGTGCCATTTTTCTGCCATCACATTCATCCTGCTGCCCCAAAAGATTCATATCCAACCCATGTGTAATATATATCCCCCAAAGTCTGCACCCATCACAGGATAAAATAGTGACCACTCAAATTTAACAAATGCTTGCTGTGAGGTAAGCTCTTTGCAGTGTTAAACCACTTAATCTTCATATGAACTCAGTTTGGAGATGAGAAAATCAAGACTCGAAGAGGTCAAGTGATTGTCCCAAGTGAATGTCTGAGCCAGGATTTGAAACCAGATATATATCTGACTCACTCTGAACTAGGTTCAAGCACTTTCAGTACTTACAGCTGAGTTTTTAAGAGTGGATAGAATTTAGCAAGTCAAAAGGAGAAGAGAGGGCATTCTAGACAGGGGGAAGGGCTGGAGCAAAGGCTCAGAGGCAGGAAAGCACACTCCACATAAGGAAGTCCATAAATAGGGTTGGTTTGACAGGAACATGAAGCTTGTGAAGGGAAGGAATAGGGATGACAGTCAAACATGGAAGTCAAGGTCATATTAAAGACCTTTAGTGACAAGCCACAGGAACTGACCTTTCTCTTACAGGAACATGCAAGACTGTGCCATGCTAGTTGCTTTTCAAGAAATATTTCAATAGAATGAAGCAAGGTGGTATCTTAAAAGTAGTCATTTTGTGCCTTTCTGCTTCACATCTCCTTATTGAGGAACCTGCCCCTGGTCAAGGAGATGTGCACATTTTTCTATTTCCCCTGACTAGAATATGAACTTCACGAGGGCAGGGACGTCTACTTTATTCCCTGCTATATCCTCAGCACGTAGAACATATCTGGCACATAATATGTGCTCAGTACATCGTTGTCAGATGACCACAAAGAGAAAAAAAATTGTTCTTTTTTTAAAAACTTTTAAAGAAGTCTCCTGACGCTACATCACAATCACCACTTGGTAGCTACAACTTTTGATTCACAAGAGGGCATCCAGTCAAGACAGAAGAAACCTCTTGAGACTTAAAAGTCCACAAAAACAAAGTGGAAAGGATTATTTAAGTTGAAAGAGGGTAGAGAAGGGAATGAGATGCCACCTAGAGAGAGGTCAGTGGGTTCTCTGGGAGATCAGACCTGGAAGAAGGTTATATGGGGAGGAATCTGCATGGAGAGGCAGCCAAACTCTGTCCACCAGCCCTAATGCGAAGGGAAGCCAGGTAAATGCCTCTTGTCTATCCATGGACTTGTCACACATCCCTGTGCTAACGATCACTCCAACTACTGCATGTGCTTCTCTTGAGGATATTCTTCCTGCTACCTTCTTCTTGCTGGCGGTAGACTGTCCAACAAAACGATGTTCACCCCATCCTGACACTTTGCACAACCCCATCCAACAGGTCCAACAGTGTGAGACTTTCGTAAGTTCTACCTACTCACCAAAAGCCAGAAGAAGAATCCCCTATCCCAGGAGACTTGTCTGTGAGGAAGAGATATCCCTCAGAAACCAGACTGGAATAGGATAGGCTCCAAACACACTCCATCAGAGATTACAGGCTACAGTTTAAGCCCTATGAATATTTTCAATTCTTACCACGCCCCAGTGACCTGCCATTCCACCCACAGACCCCCTTTGATTTTAGAACACACATTCAAAATACCATGAGCAGTGGAAAATATACCACCTCTCTCCTCAAATGAAAGCTATAGAGGTGAGTAAAGTTGAGAAACAGAAATCTGCGCCAAATCAAAGATAATTCTAAATAAACAACCAACTTAAACACATTAGCCTATGGAGCTCCAATCAGGGGCCACACAGGGAGGCAGAAAAGGATTCACAGCCCTGCTGTGAGTTCAATATGATCATTGTTGGGCAGAATCCTGTTACCATTTTCAACCCAAATGGTGTTCTGTGAAGCAATCTTCCCAAAAATGCAAATCTGATTTCATCATCCTGCTGCTTAAATGGTTCCCAGAGGTCTAGAGGTAAAGCCCTAAGATCTTGGTATGATACCCAAGACTTCATGTGGCTTGTCTACCTTCCCTCCTCTGTCCCCATGTGATGGTTAATTTTATGTGTCAGCTCGACTGGGCTAAGAGATGCCAGATTGCTGGTATAACATTACTTCTGGAGTATTCGTGAGAATGTTTCTGGAAGAGATTAACACTTGAATCTGTAGACTGAGTAAGTAAGATCAACTTCAGCACTGTGGGTGAACATCATTTAATCTGCAGAGGGTCCAAAAAGATAAGAGGAAGGATAAACATGTTCTCTTGCTTCCACTGGGACATCCATCTCCTCCTGCCTTGGGTTTTCAGGCCAGTGGGTTTAGAATGGAACCACACCAGCTTTCCTGGGCCTCTAACATACAGATGGCTAGTCATGGGACCTCTCAGCCTTCATCATTGTGTAAGCCACTCCCTCATAATAAACCCCTCTCTGTATATCTGTGTTTCCTATTGGTTCTGTTTCTTGGGAAGACTCTGACTAACTCACCTCAGTGATCCATACTCTACATACCAGGACTTCTTTGCCTTCTGATGTCTGGAATTCACTGCAGGGACATTTCCCTCCCACTGCAGGGCCTCTGTCCTTGTTTTTAGTCTTCCTAGAACACACCCCTTTAATCATCCCTCCCTACTGAACAAATGCTTACTCTTCTTTTAGACCGCACCTCAAATGTCATTTCCTCAGGGAAGTCAGCTAACCTTCTTACAAGACTAATCCCCACAGCACATGCACTCACATCACCATTTGCTCAGCCTTCCCCCACACTTGTCATGCTGGTGAATACCTACTGACCTGTCTACTTGATTGACACCTGCCTCCCCCACCTCGGAAGTGTCTTTTTCTGCCTTATTCATAATGGAATTCTCTATGGCACCCCCAGTGCCTAGTGCAGGACTCATCATGTAGTACATACACAATAAAATATTTACTGGATGAATAAAGGGAGAAAGGAAGGAATGGATTACAAATACAAATTGTAAGTTCAAATGCTTTTAGTTGCAAGGAAAAGAATTCCCATGTAAAAATAGCTTCAACAATAGGGGCTCCTTATCTCCTGCAGGAAGTGTGCAGAGAGAGGCAAGTCCAGGCATGCTTCTGTGTCTGCATGATGCAATCTCTTCCCCAGTGTCTGCGCCCCACTACCTGTCCTCGGACCTGTGGGGAGACGACATGCAATACTCCAGGCCACACTTTCTTCCACAGCCATGCTCAAAGATAGGAAAGGAGGAAAATATTTCCCAGAAGCCCAAGCAGATATCCACAAGTCCCGCGTCCACTCCTAAACTAATCACTGCAAAAAAAAGAGAAGTGGGATTATCCTGATTGGCTTGAACCAATCATTTACTCATGCCCTCAAGCCAGGCTCCCCTCCCTTGAGCACATAGCCACCCACAAAAGGAATCAAACTGGGCTTCTGTTAGCCATGGAGAAGAAGAGAGATGCACTGATTAATTCATTAACTCATTATTTCACATTTGTTTTCAGCATCTATTATGGCATACTGTAATGTGCAAGGACTCTGGGCAGTATAGCATAGAGGTAAGGAGCCCCATCAGCCCAGTTCAAATCCCAACTCGGCCATTTACTAACTGTGTACAGTGAGCAAGCTACTCAACCACTCATGCCTCAGTTTCCAAATCTGTAACACTGGGATAATAATAGTCCCTAACTCACAGGATGAATTACTATATTCAGAACAGTCCCTAGTATATAGAAAGCTCTAAAAATGTAGTTCCTATGATGATAAGTCTAAACCCTCCTGTGACCCAGAATGTACTCTTCACCATTCTGAAGACTAAATGGAAAAGCTTTCTCTCCCTGGTTTTTGAGGCCTCAATGATTTCTCCCTCCACTGCCCCAGCTCCTTTAGAATTTATCAAGCACCTATCACAACTGTCTGGCTCCTCATTTTGTTGGATGTAACCATATCTTGATCCTGGTAGGTTCCAGAGGGCTGAACCATGTAGTAGGCATGCATGAGCCCTCCATGGCCACCTCCCAAGTACCCAGGACAGCTGTTAAGCACATGGTAGAGGTTCAGAGATTTCAGGTCAACTTGTCACCTCTCTGGGAACCATCAAGTGAAGGGAAAAGAGCTAATGGATGGGAAACCAGCTCCACAGAGCTCACCTGTCCTCAACCCAGTTACACCCAAATTCAGTTTGCATACAGATAACTTCCTGAGACCTAGCAAGGGGAGGCCAATGAAGACTGCAGCTGGGGGAGTCTCTCAGTTACGGGGAAATGTCAAAGTAATAGCTCTAAGACACGAAGGGAGGCATAAAACTTGTCTCCTCCCCTCCATAACCTTCAGGGGACTCACCATTCGAAGGGACTCCTTCCAACATCCTGCTAATTCAATAAAGTTCTGTGCTCCCCAAGGGCTCTCTCCAAGTTCAGTGTTAGATGGAGTTGCTCTTGGAATGAAAGCTTAAGCAGTGACCCCATTACTCTTTTCCATTTTACTTCTCCGCACAGTACGTTACCTTGACGCAGTGTTCTTGAAACTACAAGTCAGGACCCAGGAATTGGGCATGAAATCATTTGAGTGAGGAGTTACCAGTAGGGTTTTTTTTTGTTTTGTTTTGTTTTTTCCTTTATTTCTTCTTAAAGAAGGTGAATCAGAATAGAAAACATCGGAGCACATTCATACATTGCCTTACATGCAGTAAGGGATAAATGAAACTTTGGTTTCAACGTGTATGTGTATGGAGGAGCTAGGACACACTGCCAAATTAATTTCTTGCTGTAGAATGAGTTCAAAAAGTTTGAGAAATGCTTCTCTGTTATTTTTATTGTTGATTTTGTTTGTTTGCTTACTATCTTTCCTGTTTACCACCACATTGCTCAGTGCTTGAATGTGGTTGGCCTTAATATATGTATAATGGATGGATGGTTAGAGGGAGGAAGAGGAAGAGGGGCAGAGAGAAGAGGAAAGAGACCAAGCCATAAATTTCTCATGACTCTCAAAAGCTGAAATTTAGGCTCTTAAAAAGGCTTTTTTAAAACCACATGTGATTTTGCAGCAGGCTCAGCTCTTACGTACAATAGGAACAGGAAGTAAAATAAGTAAGAGACACAACCATGGGAAGCAGGAAGACAAAATAATTACTTGTAGATCAGAGGGCTATACACTTGGAATAAGTGGAATCAACTGGAAAATTCTTAGAATTAGCAAGACAGCAAGTATTTAGAAAAATGTTTGAATAGGAGAATGAAGATATAAGCATCAATTGTTCCTGGATATGCTGACAAATACCAGCTGGTATATACAATGGGGGATGAGAATGAAAGAAGGTAGCTGAGTAGATATCTTCCATTTGTCTCTTCTGCTTCCTCCCCTGTCTTTTGGGTCAATTTTTACATTTTATTTTATTTTATTTTATTTTTTTTAAAGATTTTATTTATTTATTCGACACAAGTAGGTAGAGAGTCAGGCAGAGAGAGAGGGGGAAGCAGGCTCCCAGCTGAGCAGAGAGCCCGATGTGGGGCTCGATCCCAGGACCCCGAGATCATGACCTGAGCCGAAGGCAGAGGCTTTAACCCACTGAGCCACTCAGGCACCCCAATTTTTACATTTTAAATCCTAAATACATTTGAAATTCATTCTGATGTTTGTATGAGGATCTAACTTGATTATATTCCCACAAATAACCAATTGTCAAGAAGCTGACCATAGAAACTTGAAGAAAATATAGATGAACTTTTAGCTGATGTTAATATAGGGAAGGCACATATTGCACGGAGCACTGGGAGTGGTGCATGAACAATTAATCTTGTAACACTGAAAAAATAAACATATTTGGAGAAAAAAATATATATAGGGAAGGCTTCTCTACAAGATCAATTGGGGGAAAATCACCAAGGAAGTGAATAAATAAAATTATTACCTAAAAATAAAAATCATCTCTATTTCAAAGTAATCATCAACAAAATTGAGAAGCAAATGACCATCTTGGAAAATATCCACAACTAGGGCAGATTAGGAGTGTCTTCCTTAATATATAAAGAACTCTTCCAAATCAACAAGAATATCAATAGAAAAATGAATTCTGAACATGAATGGAGGATTCACAGAAAAAAATATAAATAGCCAATAAACACATGAAAATGTTTAATACCATACTTCCCATTAGAAATTGGCAACATTTTTAAAAAGATTTGTTGGGGGTAAGGAACACAAAGAGGCAAAGAATGAATTATTTTACAGCGTCTCTTTAAAGCAGTTTAACAAGGGCTGCCTGGGTGGCTCAGTCAGTTAAGTTCTGCCTTCGGCTCAGGTCATTATTCCAGGGTCCTGGGATGGAGCCCTACGTCAGGCTCCCTACTTAGTGGGGAGTCTGCTTCTCCCCTCTCTTTGCCACTCCTTCTGCTTGTGCTCTCTCTCAAATAAAAAAAAAGCAAAATCTTAAAAAAAAAAAGCTACTTAACAAAATATACTGAGAATCCTCGAAAAGTTTGTACAGTATTATTTGCAAAAGAAAAAAAATCAATTAAAGATGCCTAACTGGAAGGGAAAAGTATATGTGGTCCAACCACATTATGGAATATTATGCAAGCATTACATTTTATAGTTCTAGATAACTTTTTTAAGATTTTATTTATTTCTTTACTTATTTGAGAGAGAGAGCAAGCAAACATGTGAGCAGGGGTGGGGGAGGAGCAGAGGGAGAGAATCTTCAAGCAGACTCCTGGAGGAGTGCAGGGCTCAATCTCATGATCCCTGAGATCATGACATGAGCTGAAACTCAGAGCTGGACACTTAACCAACTGAGCCGCCCAGACACCCCTGTTTCTACAGACCTTTTAATGAGAAGTGGATATGTTCAAGAGATAAAATTTTTTAGTCCAGACAAAGAGAGCTGTGTATAGTATGATTTCAATTTTATTTTGAAAGAAAATTATATGGGCATAAAGAAATCTAGAAAAAACAAACATATGTGCTTTAGAAATACATATAGATGCAAAAACAGGAAAGCAAGTAGTGAGATGGTGAACACTGGTTCCAGGTGATGGGTACCTGGTGGTGGGGAGGACCTGGAGGACAGGATGGGGAGGGTGCTACCATACACATAGACAGACGTCCTTGCCAAGGACATAGCTTTTGTTTCAGGTGCAGATTCATGGGTTCTTACTACATTATCAAATATAAAATGAATATTAAGATAAACCATATAAAGTTGCTAATGATCAACTGCTTTTAATCTTCCAAAATGGAGATTTTTAATAGTTTACTTTAATGAATAGACAGATGACAGACAGACAAAACTGGCCATAACTGTACCAATGCTGAGATTATGTCATGACTAAGGACTATGATTAATCCAATTTTGAAAGAGAAAGACTCAGGAGATAATTCACTAAAATGTTACTGGTGTTCATCTCCCAGTGGGATGATTAAGAGCAATTACTCTCTTCTCCTTTATGTTCTATGAGGAAAAGGAATATTTTTTTAAAGATTTTATTTATTGGGGCGCCTGAGTGGCTCAGTGGGTTAAAGCCTCTGCCTTCAGCTCAGGTCATGATCTCAGGGTCCTGGGATCGAGCCCCGCATCAGGCTCTCTGCTCAGCAGGGAGCCTGCTTCCCCTTCTCTCCCTGCCTGCCTCTGTGCCTACTTGTGATCTCTCTCTGTCAAGTAAATAAATAAAATATAAAATAAAAAAAAGATTTTATTTATTTATTTGACAGAGAGAGAGATCACAAGTAGGCAGAGGCAGGCAGAGAGAGAGCAGGAAGCAGGTTCCCTGTTGAGCAGAGAGCCTGATGCGGGGCTCGATCCCAGGACCCTGAGATCATGACCTAAGCTGAAGGCAGAGGCTTTAACCCACCGAGGCACCCAGGTGCTCCGAAAAAGGAATATTTTATAGATGTCAAAATACACGTTAGTCTCCTTGCCTTTCTATTCTACTCTAAGATCTAATCTTGGCTCAAGAAGACATAAATCTAGGTCTGAGTCCTTGACCCACCTAAGGCTAAGGTACAAACCCTGGAGTTGTATAATGACTACTTCTTAAATATTTATTTATTTGAGAGAGAGAGCGCACGGGCAGGAGAAGCAGAGGGAGAGGGAGAGAGAATCTGGAGCAGACTCCATGCTCAGCATGGAGCCAGACACAGGGCTCAATCTCACATCCTGCAAGTGTGACCTGAACTGAAACCAAGAGTTGCCTGCTTAACCAACTACACTACCCAGGTGCCCCTCTAATGACTACTACTAATAAAATAATATTGGCAATAATAGCACATGATTTGCTAGACACCCCACATGCCTCATTTACCTCCTCGGCTCTTCCCCACGACCTATGAGGGAGAGAGTGTATTTGTCCCCATTTTACAGCTGAGGAAACTGAAGCTCCAACCAGTCAGAGAACCTGTCTAAAGTCACAGAAAGAGAACATCCCAGAGTCCACAGACCACTCTCCCCCGGCACACAGATCTGCTAGTCCTTGAGAATAAATAAAAGACAAAAGCAGTTTATTCTCGTCTAACACCACGGTAAGAAGAGGTTTTGAGGAAGGGGCTTCACCCCTCAAATAGCGTGTCACCGAGGACCCAGAATGTGGGCTAAGAATGGGAAAGCTCAGGAGCAGAGAGCAGGGTGCAATGTTAAACACCAATCATGGCAGCCTTTCTGGTTCACAGCCTCCACGGCTGAAATGAAGCATATAATAGCGTCCCTGGACACTGTGAGTCACGCCTGTAACATTTAACTTATATCGGACTCAATTCAATTCCTCAGAAATGAGCCAGCATTCTCAAGATGCTGCTGCTCTCCAGAATTGTACCAAATATCTTCCCTGAAACCCCTGGCATCGTCTCTGCCATCAGGAGACCTGGAGCCCTCAGCCTCCTCTCCTCGCCCATCTCCCCTCACTGCCCTTCTGCTGTGCCCCCCAACTTTGAACACGTCTCCTACTTTGGCACAGCTGTTACTCTGTCTCCTCACCTTCCTAACACACACAACCACCCATGTGCACAGGTGTGCATGCACACTCACACACCTGTGTGTACACTCCCCCATGTACCTGTACAAACATATACGTATCCTTCTCCAAGCTACCACCCTTCCAGCCTTAGCTTAAATGTCAGCAAAAACAGAAAACTTTGTGTCTCTTTTTGTCTGGGTTGACATCAAATCTCCCCATTACAAGCTCTCGCCACACTGTGTGGTTTCCCTTTGCAGCACTGACCACAATTTCAATTAAATGCTTCCCTGGGCAATGGTCTATTTAACATCTGTCTTGCCCAGCAGTCCATGAGTTTCATGGGGGAAGAAACCTTCTGCCTTGCTCAGTAAGCACATAGTACATGGACTTAGGGTACGTGGAAGTTACCAAATAAGAGTGGAAAGGAAGGAGTCATACCCATTTGAAAGATGGAGAAATTGGGACGCCTGGGTGGCTCAGTGGGTTAAAGCCTCTGCCTTCAGCTTCAGGTCATGATCTCAGGGTCCTGGGACTGAGCCCCGCATCGGACTCTCTGCTCAATGGGGAGCCTGCTTCCCCCTCTCTCTCTGCCTGTTTCTCTGCCTGCTTATGATCTCTTTCTCTCTGTCAAATAAATAAAATCTTTAATTAAAATAAATAAATAAATAATAAAGATGGAGAAATTGATCCTATCATAAACCAGCAGTCACCAGGACTCAACCTTCTAATCCCTAGGGGGTGATACACATTTAATTTGTTAACACTTATTATGGGCATTTTCCAATACACCCACAGAAGAGCAAACACTACCCCCACATAGCCATCATCTGGCTTCCATTGTTACCCATTTCCAGTAATTCTTGTTTTACCTGCCCACCTTTCCAACTTTGGTTGGTGCTTGCTTTTCATAGAATATTTTAAGGCTAGTGCCAAACATGATGCCACTTACCCACAAATACTTCAATGTGTATTCCTAACAAGTAAGAGCTTTTTAATATAGAACCATGATATTATTATCACCCCAACATAATCAAGAATGATCGCTTAATAAAAATCAAATACTCAGTTTATCTTCAATGAGTTCAGGTCTCGAAAATATCTTTTAGTGGTTGTTTTGCATGAATCTGTATCCTAAGAAGGTTCGCACACTACATTTGGGTAATGTGTCTCTGAAGTCTCTTTTAATCCATATTGATTCTCCTTTTCTTCATGCCCTTCATCCATCGAAGAAACTGGGTCATTTGTCCTTCTGTATTTAATTTTCAGAAATGACTTTCCCATCTCGAATCTATGTCTTTAGCAGGGGCCTGTGATGGGATGCTACCGACAAGGCATTTTTCCCCTGCCCGGACACTAGGGCATTCTCCTGCCCTCTGGACTCTGCAGGTATCAGAGACTTTATATCCTTACATGGATTCAGTACAGTTCAATGCAAAGAACACAGACAGATGCCTGTTTGATCCTCTCCTAGCAAAGTGGATCCCAACACTCAGAATCTAAGCACTGTCCAGAGCTTGGGATGTAGAGGGGCTTGTAGCTCCACGAGGCAGATGGAGGACAGAGAACACCATAAAACCAGAAGGGAGTAAAATGCCTCAAGAAGAAGTCCTTGGAGAATCCTCCCTCTTTCACTGCCAGAGATTAGAGAGTTTCCTCCAGGGGTAGGTCTACATGACTAGACATCTGAAGTTTGACTTCGCCCTGTTGATCTCCCACATGCCCTAACCTAGAGCCCTTTGTGGCTTTGAAAATGGACAGATGGACAGCCCAGAAAAGCCACATGACTTGGTTTTCTTTTTTTTTTTTTTAAGATTTTATTTATTTATTTGACAGAGAGAGATCACAAGTAGGCAGAGAAGCAGGCAGAGAGAGGGGGAGGCAGACTCCCCGCTGAGCAGAGAGCCCGATGCAGGGCTCGGTCTCAGGACCCTGAGATCATGACCTGAGCTGAAGGCAGAGGCTTTAACCCTCAGAGCCACCCAGGCACCCCAACAACTTGGGTTTCAAAGACAAGAAGCTACTATAGGCTACAGAAGAGTTGGGAGGTAGGAACATATGAAGGGATGTATGCTAGCACTCTGGACAAGGTGGCTATCCAAACGGCTTCCCAGCTGAGGATCTCTAAAAATCACGGTAGAAGTTTACCTGTTTGAGAAAAACAAGTTCAAAAAATCAATCTACTCTCTCCATTGGAGGTTCCAGACTTCTAGGAGATAATAAAATGTTCCAACTAAATAGAAATCACATTTATCTTTGGTTTTTCTAAGTTAAGCCAAGACCCAGATGAGCCCCTGACTACAGGGGCAGGAATCCTGAATCTAACATTGAGTGAAGTATATTTGGACGTTTATTCATCTATTCAGCCCCCTACCAACCATCCTGATCGTCTATTATAGGTTTGGGTCTAGTGAATATAGGGATAATGGAAATCACAATGACATCTAACTTTCATGCATCTTTTACCATTTAGTATCATTCTAGATGCTTTATTTCATTTACCTATCACAGTGAGAATTGCTGTGTCTACTTAGACACTGATACACCTGTTGTATTAGTTATTTATTGCTACCTAACAGAGTCTCATAAACTGAAAACAACATACATTTATTATCATGTGATTTCTGTCAGAAGCCTAGGCACAGCTTAGCTGGGTTCTCCACTTCTGGCTCTCACTAAGCTGCAATTCAGATGTCAGTGGGGTTGTGGTCTCATCAGAGAATCAAATGAGGAAAGACCAGCTCCCAGGTTCCTTCAGGTTATTAGTAGGATGTATTTCCTTATGGCTATAGGACTAAGGGTTTCAGCTACTTAATGGAGGCCACCCTCAGCTCCTAGTGGCTGCCTTTAAGTCCTTGATATGTGGGCTTCTTCAAGTTGGCCACTTGCTTCATTGCAGCTTGCTTCTTCCAAGCCAGCAATGGAGAAAGAGAAAATTTGCTAGCAAGATGGAGTTATAGAACATAACCACGGGGATGGTAACCCACCATCTTTGCCACATTCTACTGGTTGGAAGCAAGTCTGGGGTCCTATCCACTCAAGAGAAGGTCATCACACAAAATCATGAGCATTAGGAGTCAGGGATCATAACAACCAACGGAAAGTCTGTCCACCACAAGCATTATGCAAATAATAATAATAAAAATCAACCAAGTCTCAAAGGGTAGAAGAAACTTCCCCTGTCACATAGCCAAATGGAGGACCTGGTATTCGAAGCCAAATCTGAAGAACTCCAAGGTCCATGATCTCATCCATAAGTGCATTATTCAAAGAAGCATCACTGCCCTCAAGGAGTCATGGTCTCCCTCACCTAGAACAGAGACAGCAACAAATCCTTCTAATCAAATTTGGCAAGAATCTAATAGATGAATATACAAAGATCCTGGACTGGAATGAAGGTTCACTCTGCCTGGCAGCCCTTTGTGCCTGGCTTAAGATGAGTTAGCTGAATAGAGAAAAGATGTAAGAGAACGCCAGGTGGGTGTGACCACAAGTGCAAAAACCAAAGTGGCTGGCATTAGATGCCAGCATGCTCCAATACCAACAGACCATTTTGTGTGGCTAAAATGAAATGAAGGAAGCTTAACAAGGCATAGAGCAGAAAGGGCAGACTGGAAATAGACCGTACAGGGTGCTGAACACCCAGCGTGGGATTTAGGGCTCTGAGCCATGGGAGCTGGTGAAGGGGGTGGGCCACAGGGCAGCACTGTTACACTATGAATGGCTCTGACTAGACACAAGGTAGCCAATTAGGATGTTACAGCATCTGTCCATGCAAGAGATAGAGTAGGGCTGTGCTGACAAGAAGAAAAAGCACATTCAAGATGTGTTTTGGGGGAAAATCCCAAAGTGAGAGTTTTTGTTTTGTTTTGTTTGGGGGGGGGCTTTTTTTAAAAAATATTTTATTTATTTATTTATTCATTTATTCATTTATTTATTTATTTGACACAGAGAGAGAGAGATCACAAGTAGGCAGAGAGGCAGGCGGGGAGGGGGGGAGCAGGCTCCCCACCAATGTGGGGCTCGATCCCAAGACCCTGAGAGATCATGACCTGAGCCAAAGGCAGAGGCTTAACCCAATGAGCCACACGGGTGTCCCCCAAAGTGAGAGTTTTGATAGAAACTAAAGCCTAGTTCCCTTAATGGAGGTTGGGGGGAACAGAGGGGAATACAGTGATTCCTGGAGTGCCAGAGAGCTAAGGGAGGGCAGAGAATGGAGTGATACGGGCTCTCTGGAAATTGTTTAAAAGACACTGTTAAAAACCTGTACTAATGGAAAAAGCCAGACAAAAAAAGACAAATACTGTGTGATGCCACTGATATGAGGTCCCTATAATAAGCTAATGCACAGACACAGAAAGTGAGTGGTGGTTACAAGGGTCTGGAAGGAGGGGGCAGGAGGAGCTAGTGTTACGTGGGTGTGTGGTTTCTGTTTGGTAGTTGAGAAAGTTCTGGAAATGGATGGTGGTGATGGTGGCACAACATTGTGAATGGACTTAATGCACTGAAGTACATGCTTACAAATGGTTAAAATGATGTTTTATGCTACATATATTTTATCACAACCATTAAAAAAAAACAAAAAACCTCCTTTCTTTGAGAGGGGCAACAGGGGGGCACTGGGAGCAATAGCACACCTGAGCACAGTAGAAACATCAGTGCCCTGTTCTGCTCTACTCCAACAGAAGCCACATTCACAGAACGAAACCATCAGGTGCCAGCCCTCAAAAAGAGCCATTTATCAAAAGTGACAGTCTAATGGAAGTCCCTGGTCATCAGCTCCCTACCCACTCTCTTTAAACTTCATCAAAATCAAAATCAAGATGCATTTGCTTAAGAGGCAGGAACAAAAGCAGAGATAGGGAGGGTCACCTCCTTGCAGGCTCTCTGGCCAGCCTGCCTGGCCCCCATCAGACACCCCTTGGCAGCCAAGTACTGGCCCTGCTCACTGAGGGAGCCAGGCTCAGCCCCAAGGCATTCATCAGCTGACAGACTGATTCATTCAGTGAATAACTCTAGGGTTTCTAGATGTACCTGTGTCCAATGCTGGGGCCAGTGACTCAGAAGAGCCACAGCTGGGAGCTCACAGACAGGGAGCGGGGAGACAGGAAGAGAGCAAGAGGCCCTTTCCATCACTCTGGAAGCCATCTCCACGCTGAGACCCTCAGATTCATGCCCCCCGCCCTGGCCACTGTCCTGGACCACAGGCCCATTCCCCAGCTGACTTTTTGCCCTCTCTCCTTGAAGATGTAACTTGCACCTCAGGGTGGCCGCCTCCCCCTCCATACCGCTAGTGCTCTATTAAATCTGGGAAATGAAAGAATGAGTCAGCCTGGCCCATGTGCTAGAAAATGAGTGAAGTGCAAGGGTGAAAAGATTCTGGACAACCAACTGTCAGGCAGATGAACATGTGTGGTCCCTAAGGCACTCTGGCAGTTTGCACAGGCTGCAGGACAATTCCCCAGCAAACCTAGAACCACACAGAGGTTGGGCTTTATTTTCCCATGGATGCCTCTGTTTCTTTCCCAAAGATGTACTAAATCAAGGTGTGAGGGAGCTTAAGAAACGTCCTGAGATATATCCATTCAGTGCAGTAGACAGGCCTCCCGCAAATGTTCTGGGTTGAATGGTGCTGCTCAAAAAGAAGTCCAAGTTTTAACCTCCCATGCCTGTAAATGTGACCTCATTTGGAAATAAAATCTTTATGATAAAGTTAAAATGGGGCTATTAGGGGGCTCTCATCCAGTAAGACTGTACTCTTACAAAAACAAGAAATCTGGAGAAGGCGGCAGATACATGCAGGAGAAAAGAGATGTGAAGATAACAAGGAGATGACCACCTGTAAGCCGAGGAACGCCAGAGACTACCAGAAGCCAGGAGAGGAACATGAAACAGATTCTTCCTTACAGCCCGCAGAAGGAACCAATCCTGCCAACACTTTGACTTTGGATTTCTGGCCTCCAGATCTGTGAGAGAATCAATCTCTTTGGTTTAAGCCATACGGTTGATGGTATTTAGTTTTGTCAGACCTAGGAAACTAACACGGATGTCCATGTACTACCCCAGAGTCTATGAACATGTTAGTTTACACAGCAAAGGAGAATTTACGGTGCAAGTGGAATTAAGGTTGCTAACTGGCTGATGTTGAGATAAGACAGTTATCCTGGATTATCTGGGTGGGCCCAATGTCACAAGGGCCCTTATGTGCGGAAGAGGGAGGCAGAAGAGTCAGAGAGAGATGTGGGAGGAAGACTTAAGTGGCCATCGCTGGCTTTGAAGATGGAGGTTGCAACCATAAGCATAAATACAGTGAACTCTGAAAGCTGAAAGGACAAGAAGATGGATTCTCCACACTATAGACTGAATGTTCGTGTCCTCCCCAAATTCAGATATTGAAATCCTAAGGTCCAATGTGCTGGTATTTAGAGGTGGGGCCTTTGGGAGGTGATTAGGTCATAAGGGTGGAGCCCTCATGAATGGGACAGGTGCCCTTCCTTATAAAAGAGACCTAGACGGGTCTCACTCTTTCTGCCACACGAGGACATATTCCTCTGTAAGCCAGGACATGGGCTCTCACCAGACCCTGAACCTGCCAGTGACTTAATCTTGAACTTTCCAATCTCCAGAACTGTAAGAAACAAATTTCCTTATAAGCCATCCAGTCGATGATATCTTGTTATAATAGCTTGAGAGGATTAAGACCGAAAATGGTCCTGAGAAGTGGGAGTGCTGCTCTACAAACACCTGAAAATGTGGAAGTGCTTTGGAACCGAGTAATGGGTAGAAGCGGGGAGGGTTTTGAGGTACATGCTTTCATTGCTGCGAACAGACCATTCAGGGCAATTCTGGTGAAAACTCAGAAACAAGATGAGGGTTTTGGAGAAAGCCTCCACCTTCCTAGGGAATACTCATGTGATTTGGAACAGAATGTTGGTAGAAATATGGGTGGTAGAGGCCATTCTGATGAGAGCTCAGACGGAAATGACCTGGAAACTGGAAGAAAGAGGATCCTTGTTATAAAGTAGCAAACAACCTGGCTGAACTGTGTTCACATCCTAGCGTTCTGAGAAAGGTAGAACTTCCAAGGGATGAGATTGGTATTTGGCTGAGGAAATCTCTAAGCAAAGCGCTGAAGGAGTGGTCTGGTTCCTCCTGACTGCTTATAGTAGAATGTGAGAAGAAAGAAATGATGTGAAGATGGAATGGTTAAGCAAAAAGGAACCAGAACTTAAGGATCAGGAAAATTCTCAGCCTATCCACATTGAAAAGAATGGGAAGCACGCTGAGACAGCACCAAGGGTGCGGCAAGAGCCCCTTCAGTAAGAAGATTGGTACAGAGCCGTTGTCTCAACAGAAGCCGCATGCTCTCATTCAAGACAATGGAAGGATGACCCCGGAGGCAATTCAGAGATCACTAGAGCTGCCACCCCTGTCACAGGTTGCCAGTCTGTGGTTCACTTGTCGCCCCTTATCCACCGTTTCACTTCCTGAGTTATCAGATACCAAGGTCAACGACGAGCTGGAAGCAAATGATCCTCCTTCTGACACATCATTAGAAGGGGAAGGTCAGTGGTAGCCTAATCCTACAGCACAATGCCTACATCATTCCCTTCACCTCATCTCCTCACATAGGATTTTACCATCTTACATCATCACAAGAAGAAGGGTGAAGACAGGACAACCAGATATTTTGAGAGAGACCACATTCACATAACTTTTAACTGGTATATAGTTATTTGTTCTATCTTATTATTCACTGTTGTTAATCTCTTACTGTGCCTAATTGATAAGTTGAAATTTATCACAGGTATATGCAAAGATATAAAACCACAGTATATAGAGAGAGGTTTCAGTACTATCTGCAATTTCAGGCATCCACTGGAGGTCTTGGAACTTATGCCCCGTGAATAAAGGAGGACCACTGTACTACTGTATTTTTATAGCAGCCCCCTAGAGCCTCTAGAAAGGAATACAGCCCTGCCAATGCCTTGATTTTAGCCCCATAACACCTACTGTGGACTTCTGACCTCCAGAACTATAAGTGAATAAATCTGTATTCTTTTAAGCTACCAAGTTTCTGGTAACGTTTTACAGCAGCAATAGAAAATGAATGCACCAAGCTTCTTTAAAACCTTATGTAAATTAGCTTTCCTAAGGGGTAAAAAAAAATATATGTGTATTTGGTTTTGTATCTATGAAACATTCCTGCAGTCTAATTGGGATGGTATAAGGGGCTAAAAAATGGCATCAGTCATACGAGTTTTCCCACCAGCCAAAATGCTGGATTGAATGCCCCACGGCAAGTCTAGCTTCAGGAAGAGCTTAATTAGGCCTCAAAGGTGCGACCAGGATCCAGTCTTCTCTCCATGCATATGCTCTGCTCCCTCCAGGTGGGCCCTAGCTTCCCCTTATAGTGACAAGATGACTGCCTCAGCTCCAGCATCACATGTACTCTTCTTGAAGTCCAGGGAAGAAAAGAGTAAGCATTGCTTTCCAGACTCCATGGCTTTGTTTGAGCCACATGTCCATTCTGGAACAAACCATTTGGTCTGGAGAATGCTGTGTGGTAACTGACTGAGGGGCCAGTCATCCTTGGGGATGCAGGAGTGGGGCCCCACCCCAGCCACCTTCAAGCAAAAATGAGGAAGGATTATACATGCTAATACAGAAACATATCCACTATTTTGTTAAATTTTAAAATGATATATAAAATCAATATTTGTATATTCACATATAATTTTATATACATTTTATAGGTAAGATATTATATAAATAATATCATATATATAACTCATAAACATACATTGTTAAAAAGTTGATGGAAGGGTGCCTGAGTGGCTCAGTCATTAAGAATCTGCCTTCTGCTTGGGTCATGATCCCAGTGTCCTGGGATCAAGCCCCCTATCGGGCTCCTTGATCAGCAGGGAGCCTGCTTCTCCCTCTCCAGCTCCCCTGTGCTTGTGTTCCCTCACTCTCACGATCTCTCTCTCTGTAATAAATAAATAATATTTTTTTAAAAGAGTTGATGAGGGCTAATTTCTTTTAAATCTGGGTACTAGTTCATAGCTGTGATATTTATTAAAATTCATAACCAGTCCCCTTGTTATTTGCACACTTTCATATATATATGTCATACTTTAATAAAAGGGTTTTTAAAGTAAGTTGCAGAATAAAAATGTATAATATATGATGCTATTTTTAAAAAGAAGGAGAGGAGAAGGAGTAAAGGAGAAAAGATGGAGAGGGCGGGAAATTATAAATAAACGTAGTGAGAAAAAGAGAAATACCCAAAATGATTGCCCCCAACTTTTGAGGGAGCACAGTAGTTTTCAACTAGACATGTGGCAATGTGTGAAGACAGTTGGAGTTGTCACAACAGAGCTGGGGTGGTGCGGGGGAGGGGGGGTGCGGGAGAGGGAGTCAGTGCTTCCAACACCGGGTGCCCGAGGCCAAGAGATGCCACTACCGGGGCCCCACAACAAAAGAAACAAAGAAAGATTCAGCCCAAAATGTCAACAGGGCCAAGGCCTAGAAGCCCTGTTACACAGGTAAAATGTGAGGAGGGAAAGCTGTGAGAAAGGATTTTCACAGTTTTTCCACTTTCGTGCTACATTCTTTGGAATTTTTACAAAAAGCATGCCTTACCTTTATCATTCAAAAATAAAAAGAAACACTCTTCATGGTGACAATGTAGATCAGGGGCCAGCAAATGAGTCCTACAGGCCAGATCCGGTCCATTACCTGTCTTTGGACAGCCCACCAGCTAAAAGGGTTTTTAGGTGTTTAAATGACTGCATTTTAACTAGCTGTGCAAGTACCTATACAACATGCTTGACTTTGCTCACTGGCCCACAAAGCCTAAAATATTTACTATCTGGCTTTTTAAAGAAAAAGATTGCCAACCTCTGACGCAGATCATCACTTTAAGTTTCCCATAAAAAGACCCACCCACCCCGTCCCAGCCTCTGTCCAAACTAAGCATGTGTTAAATCTTTTGAGAGACATTCTGTAAAGAAGGAAAGCAGCAGAAATCCTTAGGTCTCTATGCTGGTGTATTAGTCTCCTATTGCTGCTATAACAAATTAACACAAACTTCGTGGCTTCAAACATGAATTTATTATCTTATATTTGTGGAGGTCTGAAGTCTGAAATGGTTCTCACTGGACAAAAATCAAGGTGTTGGCAGGGCTGCTTCATTTCTGGTGATTCTGGGTGAGAATACACTTCCTTAATCTTGTTCAGCTTCTAGAGTTGAATTCAGTGTCCTTCTCACATTGTATCTGTCACTCCAACTCTGATTCTCCTGCCTCCTTCTTCCATATTTAAGGACCATTGGGATTACAATGAGCCCCCTCAGATAATCCAGGATAATCTCATCTCAAAGTCAATTAAGAACCTCAATTCCTGGGGCGCCTGGGTGGCTCAGTGGGTTAATGCCTCTGCTTTCGGCTCAGGTCATGATCTCAGGGTCCTGGGATCGAGCCCCACGTCTGGCTCTCTGCTCAGCAGGGAGCCTGTTTCCCTCCCTCTCTCTCTGCCTGCCTCTCTGCTACCTGTGATCTCTCTCCTTGTCAAATAAATAAAATCTTTAAAAAAAAAAAAAAAGAACCTCAATTCCTTCTGCTAACTTAATGCCCCTTCTCCATGTAACATAGCATATTCACGGGTTGCCCAAATTAGGACATGGATATCTTCAGGGGCCATTATTCTGTCTGCCACATCAGACTTCTATTCACCTACCCCTCTAAGAGAACTCTAGCCTCTCCTATAGCTTATCTGCAGCTATGATATTATTTATCAGCCAGTGAGATATAAACAAATTGTTTGTGCAATTTCCAGAAAGTCTCCTTAAAAGGAAGGGACACCTCCTTCATAATACTTCTTCAATTCTACTGTCTAAAATCAGATGTAATGGCTGGAGCTGCAGCAGCTATAGCAGGCCAGGAAAATACCACCTCATAGGCATGACAGAGTGGACAGCTGAAAGCAGCCTGGGTCTGTGACAACTTTATGGAGACACCATTTCAGAGCCTATCTTGGATCTACTTATATGTGGTAAAATAAAAGTTTGTGTGTTTGAGTTTTTATGGGGACTCGGGGGTGGTTCTGTCACAGCAAAATAAACTTCCTAACAGATTCTAAGGATGAAAGCATTAATTTATTCATGTATTCCTCAACATGCATGTATGAAGAGCTTTCAGAGTGCTAGACGATGGATATGCAAACAGAAACCTACCACAGTCCTTGGACCCCAAGAGTTCATGGCCTCGTGGGAAGATAGTTCAAGCCTAGATTGCAATACAATGTGGTGCTTGCTTTCTAGAAGTATGACATTTGGGCTGCAGAGGCATCAGCTCTGCCTGGGAGAAAAGAGAGAATGTGTAGGAGTCTACAGCTGGTCAAGGTAAGAGTCTATTTCAGGCCGCAGGAATATCATAAACAAAGGCAAAAATCACACAAGAGTCCAGCAGGGGGAAACAATGAGATAGTCATTTGGTCAACACCCAAATGGGCAAAGTGGGAAGGAAGGGCAGGAGAGGTAATTTGGGGGGAGGCCACAATGTGTGAAGCTAGAGAGTTTATCTTATATGCTGGGGGACATCAGGAAAAGCCAGCCAGCCAGCTGAGCAGTGAAGGGGGAGGTGTAAAGTGTCTGAGCCCATTTTCTTATGCCCATGAGCCCTCATGATACAAATGTGCTCAGGACCTTTCCCCATCCCTCCCACCCCACCCCAGGTCTTTCAGTGAAGGAGGAAGACAGGTTTGGCCCCCTCTGGCTTCCAGAACCTAATTCTTCTCTCTACACCTTGCACATCACAGTGCTAATTTTAGTTCCTATTTAATTTTCCTGTTGTTAGCTTTGACCTCTTAGCTGGTGATTATTAATAAACCTAGATAGAGTAAACCACTTTCTACATACCCCCCCAAAAAAGTTGCAGACTTTCAAAGTTCAAAATGAGATCTATAAATTATTCCATCTTGGCAAACACGGTACCTCCCCTAGGCAACGTGAACTGTTGGCAGAAGCTTAAAAGAGGCATTCATTTCCTCCTCTCTTTGCATCTGTGGTTTAGATGTGCAAAAATATGGTTCAGCATTTTTACTCTAACACAGATCTATCCACACTTCTGCCCCCACTTGTCTTCCCAGCAGAGGAGGAGGCCAATCAATCCAGCATTATATCAGTCAGGCTTGCCTCTTGACAATTTCAATAGTGGTGCTGATTGAGGGATTCACAGAAAACAGACAAGGTCACTGCTAAAGTGCAGGGTCAAGGGTGGCCCTAACAAATAGCTCATTAAATGGGATGGTACTCACCTCTTTCCCTGAGCAGGGGACCCAAAACTTAGAAAGAAGCTGCAACTGCACAGATAATGGGATGTAGTGGTGAAGAACCTTCCAGCAACTTGTCACATCCATGTTACTTTGGCTTATAAAGGACACTGGCAGCCCTTGAGGCAGCTGATCCAGGTAATTTAAGGGGGGGGAAATCAGTGTGGCTCTTTGAGAGGAACATCTTCTAAATTATCTTTGTCCATGTCATTCTACTGATGAAGACCTTCTTATTATTAATTATCATTCTTGTTGTCAAAGCACACTCTGTTCAGAGGCTGGTGTTCAAATCTTATAAGATGCACTAGGAGTAAGGGAGGTTTTAATTCGATATTTTTGGAAATATTGTATATTCTCTTCAATGGAAGTTTTCAGCACATGTAAAGGCTCTGAGAAGGTCTGTAGAAAAGCAATCAGTGAAGCTCAATATCCAGAGTGAGGCATTCCTTGCTTTTGATTTTAGCCTTGTCACTTCCTAGTGTATAACTATGTAGGGTATTTGTAAGAATAAAATTAGAGGGGGTTAGGAAGGCAGGTAAAGCATACAATAAGCACTTAACACAACACATATTTATTCTCATTATTATTACTATGGAACCCAGCATTTATCAAAAAACTTTTGACTGTTCTATTCTCTCATGGAAACACCTGTTACATCCTATGAAACTGGTTTTCCTCAAAACACTATTTGGGAAAGACTGCAGTAAAGTGTTCTGTTTTAATCTAACAGTTATATAGGCCAAGTTATGAGCCAGGCATTATTATAAGTGCTTTATACATACTAATCCATTTAATCCTCACAACAACCCAATGCAGTGAGACAGGTATGATGATTATACATATTTATAGATGAGGAAATCAACGTACTGAGGGATTGAATACTACATATCTTACCCAAGGTCACACAGCTAGTGAGTGGCTGAACTTGAGGTCTCTAATTCATGCCTTTTAGGTGGGACCCAAGAAACCCAACCCCTGGGAAGCTACTAAAGCTACTTTCCTATGACCTATCTTCTCTTCTCCCCATATTGTCATAAAACCTCATTTTTACCAGGTTCTTCTTCTGCTCAGAAATCTAGAATGCCTCCTCATCACCAGCACATCAAATTCAAATTCATTTTGATTCAATGTTCAGATAATCCTCAGTGGCCTGGGGTTCAGGTTCCAAATTAATTCTGATTATAGACACTCAGTCTCCCCTTCCTTAATTTTCCCTGTGCTTGGCCAATCCCTTTCACTTCCTAGTAAACTCATATTCATCCTTCAAAACCCAACCTAAAATTCATTGCTTCTGGAAGCTCTCTCTCTGAACACCTTCACTCAGGACAGAGTGACTACCCCTAGCTTTATACACCCTTTCAAATTTGGAAGAACCTCTAGCAGTTGGCATTTGCCAGATCTTAGTTGTAACCACTGTAGTGGACAGAAACTCTTCCCTCTTCTGGCACAAGCCCTGACTTTACTTCACAACTCTCATCCTTACAGTGGGTAAATTTACTCCACCCCATCCCCTGGAATGAGCCTGCGACCTATGTGTGGCTAATCAGAGGAATACACCATCCCTGGCTACAGGGATTACCGAAGGGTAATCATCTGACCCAATCAAAACCAGTAAGACTAAATTCCAAGACTCCTGATGGATTGGCCTGGACACATATACTAGCTTTCTACAGGATGGAGAGCCAGGAGATTAAAAGCCTGATGCTATAGTCCATCCAGTGGAAAGGCACTCTTGAAAGGAAAGCCAGCATAGAGGAGAGTGGAAAAGGAAAGAAAAAGGAAGGAAAAGGAGGAAAGAGAGAACAAACATGAGTCCCTATGACATTAGTCAAGCCTCTAGTATGAGCTCTACCTGAAGTAGTTCTCTTCTTAAACTTCTCAACTATGTGAACCAATAAATTTCCTTTTCAACTAAGTCTTCTCAGCTGAGGGGAGGAGTGGTGATTAGAATTAGGGTGTTAGGGTTCTGTCACTTATAACCCAAGAAGCCTATCTAGCATAATCTCTAGACCTTGACTAGAGTTCTCTAACACCAATCCTGTCTAACTCCTCTCCCCAGGGCCTGACTCATTATCTAAAATATCCTGCAAACATGTGTTGCAATGAAATTCCATGTGGGAATTTTAAGTGTTTTCTTGAGCACAAGCTCAGTTGATCCTGAGGATTGAGTATGCAATTTTATCCCCATTTCACAGATAAGAAAAGTGAGGCTCAGAAAACTTAAGAATCTTACTCCAAATAATCATAGAGCCCACCTGTTCTATGCTTTGATCATTGTAACGTTTTTCACAGTGTGCACACAGTTGGTGCTTAATCAGTGCCAGCTGACCAGGCCTAACTAGTCTGAAGCTCCTGTGCTAGCATTATGCTGCCCTGGGTTCAAAGAGATCTGGTGGAGGTCTGGCAAGGAGGCAGTATGGCTCAGGTCTGAATGGCCATCATCATCCAGCCTGAGCACCTTTTCCTTCCCTCTCACCTCCCTGGCAGACCTACATCCTGGATGAACACAGTCCACTCTTACCTGCAGGCCACCGGCCCCAACCCCCAGCACCTAAGCACACTTGAGAAAGATTCACATCCATGCAGACTGGTGCCACTTACACATCCACGGGTTTCAGATTCTGCCAGGCCCTCAAGGTTGCCTTGCAAACTTTCCATTTCCCGAAGAATGAATGGAGACTTGGCTGCGTCTCCATTGCTTTGGAAATCCAGCTATTTCTCAGCATTTGGAGTGTGAAATTAGGCAGATGGAACATCCAGATTACGGACTGCACTGCATCTGGAAACCATGGCATCAAACAGACATTTGGGGCTGGTTGCTCTACAGCGTGTGGTCAAAGAAGGCATTAATTCCAGTCCATTCTTGTTCACTAAATGCAGCCCAGCAAAGAAGGAAAGAGCATGAACCCTGGAGTCTTTGGCCTCAAATCCCACCCCCACCTCTTACTCTCTGTGTGATCTTAAATGTAGACTTAGGATTTGGGTTTTCTAACCCATAAAATGGGCATAAAATGCCTCCAAGAAATGTTTAAAGGATTCAGAGAAATAAACCACAGAGGTACATCATAAGCACTCAATAAATTATCTGATGTTTGCTCTTTAATTTCCTTAAACATAAAAAGACACCCAAAACCTTGCCAACTGAATCGGAACACAGGTTTTACAAATAATTAAATGAGGTCAGCACAATTTCATTGAAGCTGCTCAGACAGCTTCAGTGATAAATAAGGCAACTTTTTACAAGCGCATCTATTAGAACATTAAATTAGTCAAACATAAGGAAGCACGCAAGAAAAATACAGACTAGGAGGTGAATCCTGTTTGCAAATCAGAACACTTTAGAAATGGCCACAGATTGCAAATCATAAATTCCACTTTCCAGAAGCTCTGTTATATGTAGATACCAGAAGGCAAATAAAAGCATACATAAAGATGGTTTTGGCAACATCTCTTTAAAAAAAAAAAAGACGAAAATGGCATGATTTCACAGCACCAAACTCAAACAAGGGATAATGTATAATATCAGACCCAAAATTTTTCAAAGAGCTGAATAATGGTTGAATAACAGCTGAATTGGAACCATTCAAGCATTAAAAAAAAAAAAAAAAAAAGGAAAGAAAAGAAAAAAAATGTGACTCCTTTGATCATTGCATTAGAAATGATTCTTTCAAATACCATTTGAGTTTCAGTTAACACTTAGATGGCCTGGATGACAATATCACATCTCCAAGACACCTTGGAGAACAGCCTGAATCTTTGCAGGAACACACTTAGTCTAGAGCAAATCTTCTCAACTGTGGGTGGGGAGGGGGGGTGGATTTTGTCACACCAGGGGCATTTGGCAATGTTGGAGACATTTTTGGTTGTCACAACAGGGAGAGACAGGGACGCTACTGGATCTACTAGGTAGAGATCAGGGATGCTGCCAGATCTCCTAGGGGCGCAGAATGGTCCCCACTACAAAGAATGATTGGACCCAAGTACCAATAGCACTGAGGTTAAGAAGACCTGCTCTGAATTTAGCCAACCTGTTTTCTACTTGCATGAGCCTATTGGGGCTCTCCAAGCCTCAGATAAGGGGGCTCTCCATTCCTGAGGGGGGAATCATAGGATCTATCTCTTAGGGTTGTTGAAGGTTTTGATGAGATAGGAATAACAATAACACCTACCATTTACCAAGCTCTCATAATGCACCAAGCATTGTGCCAAGAGCCTGTATGTATATTATTTGATTCAATATTTATAACAACCCTACAAAATAAGAAACACGACTAAGATTTCGCTGCTGGAGGGGGAGTGGGCTTCAAACTCTGGTAGCCTATGTCTTGACCGCTCCATTCTCCATACTCATAGTTTGGTGCACAACCTGATACCTTCATCACCTTGCTAGAGCAAACTCTCTGGCCACATGCTAGACCAACTGAGTTCAAATCTGCATGTTAGCCCAGATCCCCAAGTGATTCACGGACATATTAGAGTCTGAGAAACAATATGTTAAGGACAATGCCTGGCTCCAAAGTAAACACTGAAGAAAGATTAATTATTTGCCTTGTCATCACTGTTTGCAGCCTACAGAGAGACTTGTTAGAGTGCAATTCAGACTCCAAGTCATAACATATATGGCAAAGATCTCATGGAGGAACTTCATCAACACCAAACATCCCCAAGGGTGTCAGGTCTGCCTTGCCTCTTTGAAGGTCTCTAACAAAATGGATAAAAACTAGCCGTCAAAAGGGGAAGAGCCACTACTCCCAGTCTAGCTCTTCTGATTCTTCAGCCACTGTTCCTCCTGCAGCATCTTCTGCCTCTCTCCATGGCTTATCTATTTCACACTAGAGTGTGAATGACTCATGGCATGTGCTGCTTCACCCAGGGATATTTGCAAAGATCAAACCATGCTTTCTGTCTCTGTTTGACAGAAGAACCTATAACTCTACTGCCAAACCTCAGATCCCGAGTGTGTCCTCCTCCTATGAGCTGCTCTGGGGACAGAGGATGGTGACATCACAAAGCACACTCTGTCTCTCTAGTATTTCCTATTTTTTAAATTATATAAATAATACATGAGTGCATCCTCAGTATAAAATATTCAAATTATATGGAAGTATATAGAGTACAAAGCAAAAGTCCTTTTCATCATTGAAGCCATAGTGTTCAAAGCAGAGACTCTGGACCCAGACTACCCGGCAACACTCCTTACTAGCTCCATGTCCTAGAATACCTTAACCTCTCTGTGACTCAGTTTCCTCATATGCACCTCAAAGACTTGTTTGAGGATTAAATGTGACAACGCCTAAGAAATGCTTAGCTCAGATCCTGGCATACATTAGGTATTAGCCATTCCCTTGCTCTCATTTCCCTCGAAAGGTAAGCCCTATTATCAGCTTGGTGTGCAGACTTCCAGACCCCCTGCTAAGCACTTGCCTACATATGAACCCTGAAAATATAGGTATACCATTAGCATGAAGATGACTGCACCTGGCCTTGCTTCTGCAACTTGCTTTACAGTTGAACCAAACCACGGGGATATCTTAATACTAGTCACAAAGACGTATCCCTCATTCTTTCAACAGCTCCTTTGGATGGATGTATCATCATGTACGGGACCACCCCCTACTGGTGGGCATTTAGGTTGTTCCCACTTTTTCCCCCACTGGAAGTAAACTGGATGTGCAGAGGCAGCCAAGCTCCGAGCATGTCAGACTTGGGAAGTGGAGCAGCCAGGAAGCAGAGCCAGGCGGAGGATGGTCTCATCAGAGTCTCTGCCAAGGACGGGAAGGATGACGACAATCTGGGGCACACTCAAAATAAATAATTGTCCTTAACCCTCTCAAAATTGGGAAGCGCATCGTTAGTCACTGGCTTCCTGTCACAGCTGGTAGCTGTGCCCGTTCCCTCCCCACCGATGCCCTCAAACTGCCCAGTATGAGGCCAGGCCCAGGCCCACAGGTTCACAGCAAATAAGGGCACCTGCTCCGTGGTGATTTCTCCCTCCTCCAAAGCCCTGAGTGTTTGTTCTTCAGGGAAGAGACAAAGGAAAGGAGCTTCCTCTAGCCAGCAGAGGCATGAAAAACAACCCGGTACAGCAGTTCTATGACTTGGTTAAGAGTAGAACACTGAAATCTTACTCAGAATCCTAATTGACAAAGCAGATAAAAGGGATGGCCCTGACTGAACAGAGCTGGGTGGTTGGAGGGGAAAATGTACAGCTTCATCTTCCCCCGAGATCCCCATGGTCCTCCAGAACAATTTATAAACCATTCATTCATCTTATCTGATTTGTTTTTTAGATTTGGTATCTAGAGCTCAGAAAGGGGAAGTTATTCACTTAAGGCCACACAGAATGTAAGTAGCAGAATCCAGGGAAGGGCTTTGGTCTCTTCACTCCTGACTCCCAGACCATTGTGCTTTCTGCTAATTTCTGCAGCTTCTCTAATACCTGTGCTTGTTTAGACTAAAAGGTGAATGACTGTCTCATTCAGAGATGATTCTCTTTCCATTAGAGCCAGACTTCTCAAACCTATAGAGCCCAAGTATAACTCAGAGAATAAACAATGCAGATCTTCCTCAATGTTTCACTGACATTTTTGGATGTGGAAAGCTAAACAACAACTAGGAAAAAGTTATAAACACTGCTTTCTATTTTTAAAAAAAATTGAGAGAAATTAGGGGTGCCCCACTGGTTCAGTCAATAGAGCAAACAACACTTGATCTCAAGGTCATGAATTCCAGACCCATGTTGGGCAGAGAGCTTACTTTTAAAGAATTGACAGATATCAGAACTGAGTGTAAAATTTACCTGGGCTTTATGATTACACTGGAGGCTTCAAATAAATCTTGCCCCTATAGTCAGACTAATCCTCCATGACCCTCATCCAGCCGTGGCCCCTCATGACATGAGCCACCATCCCCTGCCACTGAGATACTTTGGTGGAAAAGCTGAAGTCTTCAGTTAGAGGAATGGCTCATTATTGACAAAACTATAGACAGCAGAGTAAGGGAGAGATTTTTAATGGGGGAAAGGCCTTGTCAAGCCCCTGAAATCTCTGCTCTACCTAACCCACAATTACAATAGGAACATTTATTGAGCACTGACTGCATGCCCAGCACTATGCTAAAACACTTTGCAAGAATGACTCAGACATTACCATTATCTCCCATTTTATGGATGACAAAACTGAGGCTCTGGAAGCACACCTGCGGTAAATAACCCAACTCACTGGTGGCAGAAACAGGATCTGGAAACTTTTCCTTCCCTATAGGGTGACCAAATGTTCCAGGTTATCCAGAACTGTCATGGTATCTAGTGAAAATACCATGGAAAACTGGCATTCTCTGGTACAAGTTAAGACAGCGGGTCACCCTAGCAGAGGGTTAGTGGAGGCTATTCAGAGAATGTAAATATTGAATACTAAAGGTTTTAAGTTCTTTGCTCTGGAATGCCTTTAACATGGTTAACTAGGGCTTTTTCTGGGGATTTAGAAGAGGTGCCATCTCCTGCTTCTGAGTGGGATAAAAATAAAGGCTGCAAGTGTAGATGCAGGTGTTGGAAAGCGAGGGTCCACCGGGGTGACTGTTCCGGACAGCACATTTCTGATGCATGCCATTGTGCTGTTTTGACTGGAGTGACTAGCCCCTCGGGCCAAGGACTTCCCCAGCTTAAACTATGCCAAGTCCCACAGACTCCCTCAGTAACAGGCATAAAGGACAGCTGGTCACCCTACTTCCCTATTAGAAACTATGGCTGAATATTCCAGAAAATGCAACTTTAGCAACAGCATGCTCCTTGTCTCTTACCTACTCCCTTTTTTTTTCCTTTCAGATTTTTAGTTTTTTCCCCCCCTCAAACTGGCAGGCAACCTGACACTGTGCTGTTGTCTTGCTCTCACCATGGAAGACTATAGAAAAAAAAATGTAAAGGTCATTTTGCTTTAAAATGAGTCTTAAAAAAAAAAAAAGAAAGAAAGAAAGAACGAGGAAAATTGCCTGAATGGGTTCCCATTAGTGAGAAGTAAGAAAAGGTTCCAAATGGAAAAATGTTCTCGAGAGAAAGCATGTTGACCCTGTTATTGTGCTCTAAACTTGCATTTAAAATGTTCTCTGAGTGTTTCAAAAGTCTCTTTCACATATTTATTTTCCTTCTGCTGCTAAGAGTCAGAGTTAGGAGCACTTGTTGACAAGGTGGGAGACAGAAGGTCCATCCTGAGCCCCCTCTGATGAGTGCTAAGCCCTCCTCAGGGCTGCAAGCCTCCCAAAGACTGGGACTAGGACTTGAGAGGCCCCACCATTAACTGCCCCCTCTGTTAGAATTCGGTCCCAGGGTCTCCCTCCCTGTCTCTTTCCCTACCTCCCTACCTCCCTACCTCCCTGCCCGCCTCCCCCCCCACTTTTTCTCTCCTGGCTCCTAGTCTTTCCTTCTCCCTTCCTTTCCTTCTCCCTCCCTCTAGTCCATACTGGCTTTCTCCCTGTTCCTTCTCACCAAGCTTCCTCTGGCCTTAGCACCTTTGTGCTTTCTGCTCCCTCAGCTCAAAGGCTCCTCCCCAGCACTGTGCCTGTTTCCTTCTCATCTTTCAGGTCTCAGTCTTGGGAATCCATCCCTGGAAGGCCTTCCTGATCTCTTTAGAAAGTAGCTCCACCTCCACCACCACACAATGCGGTTTTCTTTAGGTATTTACTCTACTCCTTGTAGCTATTTCATGAGCTTTATGAGTACATCTCCAACAAATCCACTGGTCTCGGGTCCCATGGGATTGGTGAAGGTAGGCACCATGACACTTACTCACACTTGAATCCCCAGGGCCTATCCCTATGATTGACAGACACAATAAGTGCTCGGTCAATATCTGCGACAGTGTGGGGCACCTGGGTGGCTCAGTCACTTAAGCTGTGCCTTCAGTTCAGTCACGATCCCAGGGGTCCTGGGATTGAGCCCTACCTCAGGCTTCCTGCTCAGTAAGGAGTCTACTTCTCCCTTGCTTTCTGTCCCTGCCCTACTCATATGCGCGCGCATGCGTGCCCTCTCTTTCTCTCTCTCTTTCTGCTCTCTCTCTCTCTCTCTCAAATAAACAAAATCTTTTTTTCCCATTTCTTATTGTTCTTTTCAAATAAATAAAATCTTAAAAAAAAAAATTGTGACTGCATGATTGAGTGACAGACTCCCAGCCTCTTTCCTGATGTTGTTCTCTAGATGACTACAGGTCTCTTAGCTAGGGTTCCTCCAGAAGCCAACTGTGAGACAAACATACAAGTGATCCCAGAGTGGAGAAAGGGAGGCAGGGAAGGGAAAGAAGCCAGTACAGGTATGTCATCAAGCAGGCTACCAATGTAGGCTACTGGGACTCAAGTGGGAGAACTCAGGGAGATAATGTAGAACATGTTTCGGAGTTACCTGGTCCCCCTGCCAAGACACAACCCCACTGGCTGAGAGCTGCTCTGGGGGCATCATCTCTGGCACTTCCTGTCTACCTTGTGCTTGGGATGAAAGACAGTCTTGGGTGCTGCCAAAGAATCCCACTAGAATGGGCCAGAATAGTGAGTACCAAGGGGATAAGAGTGGACAATTTGCTACAACTGGAAACCCCAAACAGCAAATCCACTAGGCTTAGAAATCCTGGTCTTACTGAAAATGTGTTTCTGCAACATTTAGTCTGTAGACCATCTCTTCTTCTTTAACATGCCTCCCCCCTCCCACCTTTGGCATTGCCAATTCTCCTACGACCATCCTGCCTGCTCATCCCTGGTCTCCAGCCCTGATTCTTCTCCCAGCATTTTCATCAATGAGGGCACCCCATCTATGCACCCTCCCCTGGGAAATGAAGCCAAGAATACAGCCACGCAGGTAACTCCCAACCCCATGATCCCCACAACTAAGTTTCTGCCTAAACTTACAACATCCGCCAGAAACAACAGCAGCAACAAAACTGTAGCAGGTAAGATTTTTAAGCAAGAGTAATAAATATAGGAGTTAAGAGTGTGCTCTTGATGAAATAGGCAATAAAGTGTATTACAAGCTGGTCGTGGAAAATGATAAGTTGATATCCTTATAACATGCAAAAAATAAACAAATCAACAACAACAATGAAGGACAGTGCTCTTGGAATCGACTGCCCAGGTTGCCACCAAGCTGTCACCGCTCCTGGCCAGCTCTGAACTTGGACAAGTTACCTGGCCAGTAGAGGAATGTCCACCCCAGAGGGCAGTTATGGGCTTTGAGTAAGTTCAACCCCAGTACATTGAACTGCTTAGCATAATGCAGAGGTGTGAAACTACAGCTGGCAGACCAAATTCACAGCTTGTTTTTGTAAATAAGGCTTTAGAACCACCGAGCCCCTCAGTTTGCAGATTGTCTGCGACTGCCCCAGCATTACTATGACAGACTTGAGTAGCTAAAATGAGACCATATGGTCTGCAAAGCTGAAGATATTCACTATCTGGCCCTTTACAGGAGAAGTTTGCTGATCCCTGGCACAGTGCCAACCCATGATTGGTTCTTAATACATAGTGAATATTATAGTATTAGTGTTATTATTATTTGTATCCTTACTAGTATTTGCTTGGCTCTATAAGCTAAGCCCTTTACATATGTTATCTTATTTTTAGCCCTCACAACACTGAATGTTGGGAACACTTGTTACCCATTTCACAGATAAGGACCATGGCAGGGGTCTCCACATACATGCCTCTCCTCCCGCTCCTCCCGGCTTCCCTCCAGAGCACTACCTCTCCCCTCACTGTCACTGTCAGCAGCCCCAGAATCTCAAGCTGCAAGCCTTGGGTTCCTTCTTGACTCTTTCTCCTTCCATATGTCCTAGAGACTCTATAGCCACACTCCTTGGCCACATCTACACCCTTCTTTCAATACTTACTGCCTCTCCCTAGACCAACATTTCCCACACTGTGCTCCCCAAAACACTGGTTGCTGGAAAGGGGGTTCAATGGTCAATTAACTTTGGGAAAAACTGCATGCTGTACACTTCTCAAAGAGTCACAATGAACATCAGCATGGTAAAGGCTCTGAGAAGTCCTGCAATGAGATTTGTTTAATTCTATGTAACTGAACATCTAGAAGACACATACACTACAAAATCCTCTTTTCCCATTTAAAATCTGTTTCTACCACAGGACACAGATTGGGAACCACTGCCTGGGTGTCTCAGAGTGTCCACCCCTCTGGAATTCCCAACAGGGCTCTCTGCCCTGTCATCTATTCCAAGAATTTGTAAACTTCTTCTATAAAGGCCAAATAGTAAATATTTTGGGTTTTGTGGGCCAAGAGGCAAAACTGAGTATATTACATTGATCCTTATGTAACAAGAAAGAAAACACATTTCCATAAAATTTTTACTGGCAGAATTCAAAACTTCATTTATGGGCACCAAAATTTAAATTTCATATAATTTCCACATGTCACAAAATATCATTCTTCTTTTTTTTTTAATTCAACTCTAAAAAATGTGAAAACCCTTCTTAGCTCACAGACCATACATAAACAGGCTGTGGGCAGGATACATTAAGCAAGCTACAGTTTGCCAAACCCTAATATCTCACACAGCACTGATAAATCACATCTCCTAAAGCCTGATTCTTACCACTCCTATGTTAAAACATGTTCAGAGACTTCCTTTTCCCTTCTGGAGTAAGTACCAGCTTATCCCTCCAGCATTCAAAACCTCTTACCCTGGGGCACCTAAGTGGCTCAGTCACTGGCTCAGGTCATGAACCCAAGGTCCTGGGATCGAGCCCCTATGTGTTGCTCCCTGCTCAGCAAGAAGCCTGCTTCTCCCTCTCCCACTCCCCCTGCTTGTGTTCCCTCTCTCACTGTGTCTCTCTCTGTCAAACAAATAAATAAAATCTTAAAACAAAACAAAACAAAAACCTCTTACCCTAACCCCCAGCCACTCCAAGAGGCCGAATGCCTACAAGAGCAGTTCATTTTGACATCCCCCTTCACATACAGAATGTTTTATCTAGTTAAACTTGTTCATTTCTCCTCATACAAAACCCCATCCTTCCCCACACTCTTGTCTTAGTTCACAGTTCCCTTCACCTAGAATTCCTCCTTACATTGTCTGCACATCCAAACTCTGCCTGTCCTTTAAGGACTGGCTCAAAGGCCACCTCTGCCAGGAAGCCATCCCCGAACTCCCTAGGTAAAGCTGATATTTCCTTCCTCTCAACCCTCAAGCCTCTTTATCTCTGTATCCCATGAGACATGGGTCATTACCTATCTAAAACTGTGGATATGTGTCTCTCTGACCCAGTAAACTGTGTATGCCATGATACCTTGGAGCTGCAAAAAAATAGGCAACCACAAGTAATAACAAAGCCTTATTATGAAGCTTTATCTTGATAGATGTGTCCCCATCTGTGGACAGCTGTATTTGCTGTTTAATCCATTAAAAATATGCCATGAGAAAGGCCGTATCACTGTGTTCAAGGTGGGAAAGAAAATTTTCCTGGTGAGAAGCTTCCCATTTCACCTACCTACTATGAACTCTTACACTGAAGGAGGTCACACATGCCCAAATAACAGCAAATTAAATATAATGGAAGTTTGTCTTTCATATAAGAGCGTGGGTATAAGAGTCCATGACCAATGTGATACAGGGGCTGTGCTCCTTCCCCAAATTCTAGAAAATCCTTGCCACGTGGCCAAGAGGGATCATGAGCAAGCCTACCTTTCATGAGAAGGATGGGGCAAAGGGAGAGATCAAGATATGTGAAGGATGAGGCAAAGGGAGAAGATCAGGATATGCCCCACTTTCACACAAACCATCTAGAACGTGCACACACTCCTCTGCCCACATCCCCTCAACCAGCACTTAGCTGCATGACCACGCCTGGCTGCAAAGGAGGCAGATGTATTTGTTTTCTAGGGTTGCCATAACAAAGTGCCACCGATGGGATGGATTAAATAACAAAAAAGTATTTTCTCACAATTCTGGAGGGCTGAAATCAAGGACCGGCAAGTTTGATTTCTTCTCAGGCCTCTCTCCTTGGTTTGCAGATGGCCACCTTCTCAATGTGTTCTCATGTTGGCCTCTTTCTTCTGCATGCATCCTTGGTGTCTCTCTGTGCATCTAAATTTCCTCTTATAAGGACATCAGTCATACTGGATTAGGATCCATACTGATGGAAACCTTAAAGTCCTATCTCCAAACATAGTCACATACTGAGATATTGGGGGTAGAGTTTCAACCTGGGGATTTGGAGAGACACAATGCCCCCTATAACAGCAGATGATGACTGTGGTCTTGAATCTGAGAAGTCATGTGCCCACTAAAAACTGGGGGGCAAGGGGATTGATGGGAGAAGGGGAGGATGGACCGGGGGTCAATTAGCTGTCTTTGCTCCAGACAGTGTCTTCTAGTTCATGGCATCCATAATTCACAGCATCTGATACAAAGGAGGTACTCAAATATTTGAATAACTAAGGAAAGGGAAAGGAAATAGAAACTCATGTAAGTGCCCTCTCAATCTTAAGCTCAGGACTTGGTCTGTTGCAGATCTGGTTCTCCATAGTTAGGCTGTGTTGAACAGAACATAGCTGGTCCATTTCTCCATTCTGCAGAAGTGACCGTGGGAGTGTGACCTGCAGAGTGCAGATTCTCAAAGTGGGCAGGAGTGTGCCCAGAAGCTCTGAGAAGAGGCTGAAGGCCTACAGAGCAATATTTTCATCCCTTTTGTTCCCTGTTGTCTCCTTAGCATGTAGAACAGTGCCCAGCCGGTAGTAAGTGCTCAATAAATGGAATGAATGCATAAAATGAAGCCCAGAGGAGAAAACCATATCCAAGTTCAGGGCTGCACTGACAGGAAACTATTTCAAACTGCCCATGATCCTGTCATGCTGCTTTTCCTCATATTTACAGCCATCTATATTCCATTATTTGAAAGAACAGCTTCTACAGAGCAGGACTGTCTCCCTAATTAGAAGATAAGGTAAGATGTAAGGGAAGGAAAAGGGTGACTCCAAGCAAACCTAGTGTTCTGACTGAGACCCACCTGGTTATCGAGGTGTGCTCTGAAAATATCTGTAGTTCTTTTAAAGAGTCCAGAAGTAGTTCCGCCCACCTTACAGGGGTGGGGGTTGAGAGAGGGATTTTGCCACGAGGTTAGGAGCACGGATTCTCAGCGTTAGCATTTCTTTTAAAAGTAGGTTCCATACCCAGCATGGAGCCCAAAACAGGGCCCAACCATGACCCTGAGATCAAGACCTGAGCTGAGATCAAGAGTCAGATGCCCAACCAACTGAGGCATTAGCACTTTCTAAAGGTATAAACATGCAGGTGTATTCCTAAACATTCTGTGCCTCAGTTGCCCTCCTTATAAAAGGGGAGGATCCCAGCATATACCGTAAGAGTATCCACAGTGTTGAATGAAGCCATGCATCCTCATGGACACTTCAGCACAGTGTCTGGCACTATGTCAGTCTTCTGCAAATGCTGGGGAAGCACATCTATCTGTCAGCTGCCTGCTCCCAGTTATTTCAAGGGTCTTTATAGCCCTCATGAGGATAAAGAAGGCTGAGACACAGATGGAAACATTGTTCACTTAAAATTGTAAAACCCTGTGTTCTTTTTTTCTTCAATGCTCTTGAGAATATGAAAAAAAACATAAACTGAAGTTACAGCAGAAAGAATTGAGGGTGGAGGCTAAGGAACTCCAGGTAAAAACTGGAATGAATTGCCATAGGATAGCCTTCCTTGACAAGACAGCATGTGTGGAGATCAGGAATGGACAAGAAGAGCCCAGAAGACACTGGATTATATTTAAAGGGAAGGAATCCATGCTGAGACCTTCTGCTTAGAGAGGTCCCTCCCCATGAAATTATACCACCAAGGGCCAACCTCTTCCTGCTCCCTTCAAGGGCCAGAATTCTTTGAAGGATGGCGTTTGTGCTTTTGTCTCTTAAACGGAGTTCAGAAACATGCAGGGTGGTGAGAGTTTTATAAAATCATGTACTGCAGCTCATTAAATCACTGGAGATAAAAGCTAGGCAAGAGCTGCTGAATTAGATTACCCAATACAGAGAAAGCATACTTTAATCTAAAGTTCCTCTAAATAGATGTTATTTTACCTTGCTGTAAAGGTAGGCTATTTGCTTTATTACTCTTTACTCAAGCAAAACAGGGAAGGAAGGCAACGCAAACACACATCGGTCAGTTGCCTCCACATTGCAAAGCAATTCTTATCAGCATTCATATTACAACAGCCAAGGAGAAGAAATTGGGAGGTTTTCCTTATACAAGAACACAGCTGAGATGAAAGTGCAGTCGCAAGCGTAAAGAAAGTTATTATAAAATCTGTTCAAGCCTCATGTTTCTCCAATGATTCAAGATAATCACATTAGCAGCTTCAAACATTATGCAGTGATATCATTCAAACAGATAGCTCCCAGAGGTTGGGTATGAGACCAGGGAATTACCATCTGTCATACCTTTATGACAAATCTAATGGTCTGACCTGATTTGTTACCAGTTGGAGCTCATATAGGTCTTTCTGACTGTGGACACCTCTCTCATTTAATGATCCTCCTTGCTTTAGAAGGACCCTCATGAAACCCATACATCTCATTGGAATAAGAAATGGGAAACCCCTATAAGCCAAGGTCAAATGAGTGAGGTGTGGATCTTCTTGTCCAGGGTTCTGTCAAAGAGCAAGTAAAAAAAAAAAAAAAAAAAAAAAAAACCACCTCTCCTTATTTCAGATTGATTCAAACCTCACTAGAATATTACAACTAAGGAAACCAGCAGATCCAAGTTTATCTGCAATATCAAGATATGAATAGTCTCTAACTCGTGGAGTGGTCAAGAGAATTAACTGAAATAATGTATACAACTATTTAGCATGATGCTTGGTACAGAGCAGGCATCTAATAGATGCTAGCTAGGATTGTCATTATTCCTAGTATAAGATTTGAAATATTGTAGGAGTATCCATCAGGGAGGGTTTGCAAAAATCTAATACTCCAAAGATATTACTGCTTTCACTCTGGGTTCTTTCTTCCCTTCTGTCCATGTAGCAGATATGCTTGAAACCCATACCCCTCAGGGAAACTCAGCAGTCACCAGAAGCTTCAGGTGACAGCTCCCTCCAACACCAGCAGATCCCTACCCTAGGCACCTGCATCCCCCTACCTGGGAGAATGCTCCAGCCCCAGGAGAATGTTCAGCCTGTGTCCTGGATAGGCTGGGAGTTGCAGAGAGTGACACCCCCCTGGAGTGGCCCTCAACCAGTGAGAGATGAGAACCAGTAGACCTCAGATGGGTAAACTCTTAGGGGTGTTCTGTGTCACTTGTACCCCCTCCAGAGCCCCACTGATTGAGCACCCTTAGCTTACACCTTCCTTCCTTCCTTCCTTCTTTTACCCATCTCTCTTCCCCCTCTCTCTCTCATCATGAGATCATCCCAAATAAACTCTTCCCCTAAATCCTCATCACAGAGTCTGCTTTTTGATGAACCCAAACCAACATAATCCAAATGAAGCTTCCTCTTCCTTGGCATCTCCCCAGCTTCTTATGTGACCCCATCAGTCAACATGGCATAATGCAGGGAGCTCAGGAAGTAGTACTGGCAGACTGGGTCCAAATCCCAAATCTGCCACTTACCAGCAAGTTAATTGCCCTCTCTGGGCCTCCATCTCCCCCACTAAAAAGCAATATCTAGCTCATAGGGTTTTTAGTGAGGATGCTGACATGAAGTAGGCTCACTCTTTGGAGTCTTTATAGCCAGTTGGAGCTTCCTAAGGAGAAGTAAGTACCAAAGGTTTCCAAAGATGCCTGGAGAACACGAATGCTTGGTAGCAAGAGAATGAGTTCCAAAAAGTAGAATTTCAAGGATTCGTTGGGGAGATATTTTTAGATAGAGAATGAAGTAACTATCATCATGTGGAACAAAACCTTCTCTAGGAACATAAAATGCTGGTCCTATTGCCAGACCCTTGGCACTGGGGGCCAAAGAAGCTGGTTCCTTGGCCAAGGCCATACTTGCCTTTGGCAGCCTATAATTGGAACTAGAATATTTCCTAGGTATTGCCAAGTCAATCAGCAACCAGTTTGGTTTTTTTCCTAGGAAATGAGTGACAGCTGCACAACTTTTCAGTTGTCAAGAGAGAGAAGGAAAAAAGCACAATGTCTCTGTGCTCTCCCTGTTCACCCTAGAGGCTTACTGGTACATTCACATCTCACACCAGCACAAATTCAAGTAAAACCTAGCACTCAGCTATAACTTCTAAGAGGAATTATCCCTTAAAAAAGTGAAGGAAACTTAAAAATTAATGAAGCTATGGGCAACCTGAGCACTGACATTTTTCAAAACATCCTCCAATGCCTTCCTAATTAAAGGGATCAGGCGGCTGGTTTCTACTTCTGGTATCCTGAGTCGGGAAATTGCTGAGGGAGGGAGGAAAGAACTACCAGCTCTAAGTTGGTTTTTCCTTCTCTTGGAAAAACCAACAATTCAGTTGTGAGTTCAATTGTGAACTCTAGATGAAGGCTCCTACCAGGATGACAAAGGAGACAATTTGAGGGCTGTGATTCCAGGGCAGAGCTCAGGCGGCATGTGTGGCCCCCTTGAGCAAACACTTCGACAGAGAAATGAGTGGACAGACTCATTAAAGCAAGCAAGAGATGAAGTACCATGGGGTCCCCTGGCAGCCCAAGGGAGATACCCCTCCTTCTTCTGGTCCTGGTGAAATAGCAATTAGAGAGATAGGGCCCATGTATACAAGAAGAGCCACAGTGCAGCAGTATAATCCTAGGTGTGAGGGTTGGGAAAGGTCAGATCAGCTGAGACCCAAAGAGTGAAGAATTTTCCAGGTAAGGGAGAGAAGGGAAGAATGTTCCAAACAGAGGGAAGAAGCTATGTGGAAGCCCTGAATTCCATGGTACTCTTAAGGTACTAAAAGGCTCTCATGTCTGAAGCTGGAGACGGAGGACAAAATTAAACAAGATAACTTATGAAACATGCCCTGCACATAGTATATTCTCATTATTAGCTGAGATATTAACTGTGGTGGTGTCTTTACTAGCTCTGCTAATGAAATGTAACTTTGGCATCATGCATCTGCTGTTGAAAATATTCTCAGAATGGTCAGATGATTTCTGTGGTCATTCATGAACTGTGTGTTGTCCTTCAGCCCCAGAAGCACCTTCTCTGTGCCACAGTGGCCTCTCCGGTTCTGTGCGAAGACATGCAGGCTCACCTGGGAGTGACTCACCTGTGTGCAGCCTAAGCAAGAAAAAAACTGGCACAAAGCAGAGGAGCCCTGCAGGTAACTAGGATTGTCCTTCTCGGCCAAGAGCTCCGCCGCCATTTACCTTCATTCCAACCCAGGACCAGCCTTGCTGGTGTGAAACCTGTACAATCACAGAGGGCTCCACACTCAATGCTCTGCTGTTGCCACCTTGAAATTCTTAATTTTTTTAAGAAGAGGTCTCACATTTTATTTCGCAGGCCCTGCAAATTACTCAGCTTGCTCCTGCCTCACCCCAAGCAGTTATTCAGAGTATATCCTTTCTAGTCCCTGACAGCCCCTTTTACAGGAGAAACGATGGACAAAGGAACAAAGCTGTTTCCTTCTAGTAATATCTCTGGGGCCGTTTTATAACCTGGCCTTCTGGGCAGCTACCCAGTTGGCCCATTCCTTAACCTATTTTTGGGGCCAAGAACTGCTGGGATCCCTGATCAAACTGTACTTATGTTTATAGCTCTTCTTTTTCACCATGTTGGGCAAATTGGCAGCAACAGAAGACAGGAATACATCACCAAGAGGAGCGACATTGCTGGACCTAGACAGACGTGGGTTCAAATCCCAACCCTGCCTTTGACCCACAGGGTGACCTTGAGTAAAACACTTAAACCCTCCCTGAGCTTCCATTTCCTCCAAATCTCCAAACCTAAAAAGATAATACAGCCACAGAATTGTGGTGGAGGTTAAGTAAAACCATGGATACAGAATGGTCTGCATACAGTAAGCACTCTGTGTTAGATACTGGCCCTTCTCTCCTTGCACTCTGTGCAGTCTTGGTATGGCTATCAGTCAGGGTATATACCTCCTCACTACAGAAGCCAAAAAGGGCTCTGGATGTTTCTCCCAATAGATCTCCCCTTTGAGGTGCTTGTATTACTGGAAAAACAGGCTCATGATATAAACTCAGGCAATCATACTCTTTCCTAAACTGAGCTGGGACAGCAAAGATGGCAGGTTTTCATTCATTTCTTTATCTGTTGATTCCAGACAAGCCTGTTGAACAATATCAATTGTTGAGATCCTCTGGAGCTGTCTGGTTCTCCAGCTTTCCCTTCAACCCTGCAAGTTCCCCTACATCCTCCCAATAAGCCCCCTTTCTTGCTTATGTTAGTCATAGTAGCTTCTCTGGTTTGCAGACAGAGGTTCTAACTCACCACACCATTTTTGGGGGGAAGAGTGGGCAGACATCCAAATATTTTTAACTCATGCAGGGCATCAGACCTAGCCCAGGGCAGCACAAAGGTGATTACTAATGCAGAGAGGGATGCACTCTCTCCTAGCACCCGTGCAGGTGGGAGATGTGTGTGTACCCAGCCCAAGGGAAAGCTCCTGGCAAGCCAGCTAGCCCAGCGCCTTTCCTCCCACAGGAAAATACTTGTGCATTCAGTCTTGAGCTGCAGAATGCAGAAAACAGACAGAGCTGCCTGGCTGATGTGCTCCCCAAGCAGAGGGGCCCTCAAGTCTGTAGCACTGATCTCAGGAAGGGGTCTATCCTCTAATTATCCCTTGCCCTCTGGCCTTCCCACAGCATGTCAGCAGTGCATGAGCTGGCCAGGTGGAGCCCTCCCTAGGCCTGCCTCATCTGCAGATGGAGTAGGCAGCTGCAGATGTGGAATGATTAGGAGGCAATGGGGCAACATCCACAACCACCCCTGCCCCCATAGGAGAGATTTGTTCTGCAGGAGAGTAGTTACTGGATCCCTGCAGAGTCCTGTAAATAGGCAGAAACCCATGAGAGAGCATCTTACTAACCTTTAACGTAAATTTATTTATTAGATTGCTTTCCCACTGGAACAATGACTCTGTAGGAGGAGCAGAAAATATTCAAAAAACATCAAATGTGAGAATTAAGAACGCTTTAGAGATCATCCATGCCAGCATCCCCATTTTACAGGTGAGAAAACAGGCCCAGAGATGAAATCATTTACTCAAGATCCCTGTTAGAGGTTGAACTGAGTGCCCCCACCTCACAAATTCATGTTTTGAAGTCCTAACCCCCAGTACCTAAGAATGTAACCTTATTTGAAAATACAGTCATTACAAACATAATTAGTTTAAATGGGATCATACTGAAGTAGGGTGGGCTCTAATTTAGTATGACTGATGTCCTAGTAAAAAGAGGAAACTTGGAGACAGAGAAGCACACAGAATGACATGTGATGATGAAGGCAGAGATCAGGGTGATGCTTCTACAGTTAAGCGATGCCAAAGTTAACTAGCAAACCACCAGAGCTAGGGGAGAGGCATGGAACAGATTCTCCCTCATGGCCCTCAGAAAGAACCCACCCTGCCAGCACTGTGACCTCGAACTTTTCAGCATAAATTTCTGTTGTTTAATCCATCCTTAAATTTCTGTTGTTTAAGCCACTCAGTTTGCAGCCATCCTAGGAAACCAACAAAGTCCTCTAGCAAATTGTAATATATTCTAAACTCATTATTATTATTATTACTTAATGTCATTTTATGGGGTTTATATCCCATTTCATTCCATCAAGGATTTCAAACAGCATTTAAGGAAGAGATGAAAAAATACATATTAAGTAAGAAAAAAGAAAAAAATTAAAATAGAAGTAAGTCAAGAACAGAGGGTAGAATGAGACCCACAAACTCATATTCAACCACTAAATAAACCACAAATTGGGCTGTAAGTTTCCTATTAGGCAAAACCAAAATAGAAATATAATCAAGCGAAGAACTCTTTCTTAGTGCTGAACAATAAAGACATAGGATGTTAAGAAATGTAATAGATCAAAGTCTCAACAGCAACCCTATAACAAATGGAGTAATAATTTTATAAGGTAAGAAACTCAGCTAGAAACTCTGGTACCAGAGAGGACTTTATGAAGGTGATCTTAAGGAGACATGAGCATGGCATTAAATGGCATTGAGTTGCAATGAGAGCTAGTCCCTATAGAGTTTCTTAATGCTGTCATAACAAATTGCCACAATCTCTTGCTGGAGCTGAGATTTCCCGTCAGGACTAATGCATCCCATGGGACATTCTTTCTTTCATTCACTCAACAAATCTGTCTTGAATGTCACTCATATGCAAGGTGCAGGGGACTCAATGATGAACAGGATACAACCTGACTGCAAGATGTCCATGTCATGGTCTCTGGAATCTAGTTGGGGAAGCATACATATAAACAATTATCATGTCCTGAAACAATAGCTGTGGGTTCCTGATCCCAACACAGAACTCCTACCAACTACATTGTAGTTAGGAATCTGGACTTCAAGTAATAGAAATTCCCTGTGGTACCTTATGGAAAAGTGGCAATTTCAGCTAAGGATACTGATGCGCCCTGTGTCTGACAGAATCCAAGGACATGGATGCTGCCAGACCTTTCAACTGGGCTGGAACAAAAGACTAGGGTGTGGTCCATTTTCATAAGATCCCAGGGGGCTCGTATGCACTGCCCTGGGGAATCCAGAAGTTCTCTCTTAGATATGAACATATGCCTCATTCTTCTCTCTCCCTGTAGGCTGCTTTCTTCTGGGTTGTTTTGTTTTTTTTTTTTTTTTCATCTACAACACAGAAACCATGGCTACTCAGCACCTACATCTCAGAGTGAGAAAGAGGCAGCTCCCTCTTTCTCAGTCCCAATTCTAAATCACTGGTAGAGGCCTTGATTGGTCAGGTGCTCATCCCTGGATCAATCAGCTGTGGTCAAGGAAAACCACCACATAAAATAGAATTGGCTGCTGGGAAGCCAACCACTGTATCCTGTGGCAATAGGTGAGTGGTGAAGTTCCCGGGAAAGGGAAGAGCTTAGATAGGCACCCAAGAGGTGCACAATAAATGTTCACGGGTGGTAGCAGGGCATGGCGGTAAAAAGCACAGGCTCTGGGATCAGACTACCTACATTCCACTACTTTTGAGTTGTGTGACCTTGGGCAAGTTACTGAAACCATAGCCTCAGTTTCTTCATCTGTTAGATGGCAATAAGTAATAGGATCTACTTCATCGTGTACCAGTGAAGCTTGAATGAGATAATGCACATAAGATAGTTAGACGATGCCTAGTAACCAAGCAATCACTCAATAAATATCAACTATCATTATTACTACTTGTGATGAAGGCAATGATGATGACCTCTAGACAGCATCAGTGTCATCAAGCCACTCAATTTCCTCCTCAACAAGTCTGGTGATTTCTAAGGAAATCCAGACCACAGTCTTTGAATTCATCTTATAGTACTTGTTAAGTCTGTTATTTTCAACCATAACTTTGACTGATGCCACTAATTCCCTTTTGGTGTCCATTCATCCATTCAACACTCAAGTATGTTCAGCATGGTTACTCTGTGCCTGACACCATGCCGGGGACTGGGGACATAACAAAGAGACAAAAGTCCTACTCTAGAGAAACTGATGATCCAAATCCATTCTTTCCCCCAAAGCATAGGGCACATTCAACCACTGGTACCAGAGAGGACTTTATGAAGGTGATCTTAAGGAGACATGAGCATGGCATTAAATGGCATTGAGTTGCAATGAGAGCTAGTCCCTATAGAGTTTCTTAATGCTGTCATAACAAATTGCCACAAACTCATTGGCTTAGACCAATAGAAATATATTCTCTCACAGTTCTGGAGACGAGAAATCCAAAATCAAGGTGTCAGCAGGATTTGTTCCCTCTGCAGGCTCTGAGGGAGAATCCATTCCATGCCTCTCCTCTAGCTGTTGGCCATTTTTGGCATCTCTTGATTCATAGACACATTGCTCCTCTTTCTGCCTCAGTCTTCACATGGCCTTTCCTTCTGTGTGTGTGTGCCTCAAATCTCCCTCACTCCTCCTTTAAGGACAATGATCATTGGATTTAGGGCTTACACTAAATTAAGATGACCTCATCCAGAGATCCTTAACTTAATTACATCTACAAAGAAGACTTTATTTACAAATAAGGTCATAATCTCAGGTACCCTGGGTTAGGACTTGAACACACCTTTTGGTAGATACTATTCAGTCCCTTTCCAACTCGCCTTCCATCTTCCTGATTACATCAAGGAGAAAGTATCTGTCTGTGAATGCAATGTCCTTAACATCTCTTTCTGGACAGTTTCCAAGTTTACATCCAGCTGAACTCTGGCTCTGATCCTTAAGAAGGCAAAGGTACCCAGCTAGGATCACATGTGGCTTTGTTTTTATATTTCTTTTTACAGTTACCTTCCATTTATGGCTAATGAAGCTGGTTGTGTTTTTTTGTTGTTGTTTCTTTTTGAAGTAGATATAATTAAATTAAAAAGTACATTGGTTTAAAAAATATAAAACAATTAATAAGTATAGGGGATATATGTAACAAATTTACAGACACTGTGTGGGAAGATGACCTATGTTTCCCATTTGTCCCCCAAGATCTACCCTTCATCCTTCTCTACTCTGCCCTCTGCCCCAGAAATGGACCTTGATAAATGCCACCAACTGGCTCCCTTGCCCCCAGGTTTCATAATAATGCAACAGAGGGAGAAGTGAAGTTGAGATATTATACCCTATCCTCTCTCTGAGCCACCACACATCAATTTCCTTCAGGATTCCACCAACCGCTCCTTCCCTCACATCTCTAGACCCTCTTTCCTTATATCCTGCCATACCTGTGTCCCATTATTAAAGCTGCCTTAAATCATCCTAATATGAGTATGTCACCTGTTTCCTACTGGGGCCCTATCTGATATAGGGAATGATTCAAGTTTGAGAAAACACATGAAAATTCCATTTCCTCTAAGTTTGATGTTGTCAAAAGCAATAAGGGCACACCTTTTCTGAGCTGAGAAGACCCTGATATTGAATCAATCTCTCTCTCTCTATCTCTATCTCTCTCTTGCTCTCTCTCACACAGACTCTCTCTCAAACACACACACACACACACACACACACACACACACACACACACTCACCCCTTTCAATCTCTACTGATCATAAATTGACCCACAGAGCCCTTAACGACCTTCTATCTAGGTCAGCAACTGAACAGATGAGACACTCCCAAGAAGGCTGCCAGAACCAAGCCAACACTATCCATGGCTGCCTGGCTCATACTGACAAGTGACTCATGTGAAAAGACTATGAGAAGTTCTCTTAAGATGGGATTGGGGTCTCCACTCCTTCCAACCTGCACTGGTACTTTCAAATTCAATGACACTGCCAGAGGTTTATCGTATGGGGAGAGCAGCACCTAAGACAGCATGCTTAAAAAGAAAATAGATGTCCTACACAAGGGGGGCATCAGAATAAAGGAGCTGGACAGATCGCACTTTGAGCAGAGGAAAAGGCCTGAAAAGCAGCTTGAGATAAAAAGAACAATGATCATAGCTCAAATATAATGATCCCTCTTCCCCCAGGCCCTGCACTGCATGTTCTGCCTCACCAAATGGGTGCAGTGGCACATGCACCATCACACATGAGGAAACTGGGGTTTGTCTAAGGTCACACAGCCCAAAAGTAGTACAGGCAGGGTTGTAATTAAGTCTATCCCTTTCCAAGATTGGATTGGACTGCAGAAAGAGAGAATGAAAGACAATGGGGAGAGAGAGACGGCGATAGATCCAAAGCCAGTCTTTAGGGTCTGACCAAGAAAGACTCATTCTCCAGTGCCAGTAATCATCAGTAATGCCACCTGGATCAGCACCCACAACTCCCTCGTCCGTCTGACCCTGTGCACACCCTCAGTCTCAGCACTTATCACACTGCTCTGGGATTATGTGTCCTGCAGTTTCTCCCTCCAGGTTCCAGCCCCTTTGAGAGCAGGAGCCATGTCTGTTCACCTTAGTACCCCAGCACCTCATGTAACCACACAAGAGTGGGCATGAGCAAGCACACAGCATCCTCAGGCATCCCACAGGAATCCTCAACCACCCACAGGATACAACAAACCATTTTATTCCTCAACGAGAAATCCATCTCCAGGCTGGGTTTCCAGCAGGAAGTGACTCTTCTCACCAAAGTGACTTTAAAATGTGTCTCCCTTAACATCATGAATGATGGCACATGCCAACATCATGACATCTTGGTGTGATGCACCAAAAAGGACACAGCATCACTTACTTAGTAGTCCTGCCAAAAATGGCTCACCTCAATCAAGTCAGGAGGCAGCAATCAGACAATTCCATTTTGCATTTGCAAATGGGATGTTCTGCCAAACATCTGACCTGGACATTTTAAAAATGTGAAAGGCATAAAACACACACATACACACACACAGTCACACACACACATATATGCATATACAAATACACACACCCACTCATACACATACACACATACACACATCCCTCTCTTTCGATCTCTCTCTCTCTTATACACACACAGTCACACACACATATACATGTACACACACATACATACACACTCACACACACAGGCTGGGGAATTTCCTTAGCGTAAAGAAGTCTTTAAAAATGTGAAAAATGAATGCAATGTATTGTCTTTGACTGAGTGCTAGAATTTTTAAAGCAGCCATATAGAATATTAGGACAATTGGGGAACTTGACTATGGAGTGTATATTAAATAACAGTATTATATCATCATTAAATTTCTTGAATGTGATCACTGAATTGTGGTCATGGAGTAAATGCCCTTGATCTTAGGTGCTATGTGATCAAGTACACAAGGGTGAAGTGTCATAGTATCTGCTACTTACTCAGTTTAGTTTAATAAAAAGTGTACATGATTGTATGTATAAAGAGAGAGAGAAAGAGAAATTCAATAAGGAAAACTATTTAACAAATGATAAAGGGTATACAGATACTCATTGAACTGTGTCTGTAACTTCCTTGGGGGTTTGAAATTTTTTGAGAAAAAATGGTGGGAGAAAGACATCTAAGTGTGGAATCGCCGGGTTTTATGGTAAAGAGATGCAAAACTTTTCTTTCTCACACCAGACTGTTTTCCACAGCAACTATCCTATTTTACGTTCCCATCAGTAATGTATGAGATTCCAATTTTTCCAAATCTTCACAGTACTTGATATTGTCCATCTTCTTTATTACAGTGATCCTACTGGTATCTCAGTGTGGTTTTTTTTTTTTAAGAGTTTATTTATTTGAGAGAGAGAAAGAGTACAAGTAGAGGGAGTAGCAGAGGGAAAGGGACAAGCATAATCCCCACTGAGCAAGGAGCCTGATGCAGGACTCAATCCCAGGACCCTGGGATCATGACTTTAGTGAAGTCAGATGCTTAACCGACTAAGCCACCCAGGTGCCCCTCAGTGTGATTTTGATTTGCATTTGCCTCATGGACTAATGATGTTGAGAAATTTTTCATGTGCTTTTTGGCCACTGGTATATCTCGACAGAAGAGTCCTAAAATGGTACTGTGGTGATGGTTGCACAACCCCGTAAGCTTCCTAAAAATCACTGAACCATGCACTTACAATGAGTGAATTTTAGAGTATGTAAGGTAGACTTCAATAAAGCTACCCATTCTTTCTAAGGAGGAAGAAATAAAAAAGTCAATACCATTCCTACTGTGGTAGAAGCCCAGGTACTGATAATGACAGTGTAATCATGGAAGAGTTCTCAAAAACAACGATGCCACCAAAAGAAATAATGAGGGTCATGCAAATAGAGTCCCCATAGCCTGGAAGATAAAGGGGTGCAAGCTGACTTCCTCCTTCCACCACATTAGCTGGAGGTTCTCATCCGTTCCTAAGTTCACAGGCATGAAGTAAATTGCACACAAGTCTCCATAGAGGGGAGAACCTCAACTATGTCAACAGAATCTTTTGTCAGCATTAGAGCATTTTGGTTGAATATATGCCATCACACAAACTCCAGAGGCTGTGAGACCCGCCTTGAATCCCACCACTGATGGAAGTTTGACAAGATGGTTGAAACTCTGGTGTCAAACACCCCTAAGTTCAAGTCCTGCCTTCCCCTAAAACTAGCCATGAGACCCTAACCACTTAACTTCCCTGAGCCTCGCTTTCCTTATCCCTAAAGGGAACATAATAAATGAACATACCTTAGACCGTTGTTGGAAGATAAAACGACATCATGCATGTGAAAGCTCTGGAAGGGGACTCAACAGATAACAACTATTATCCTTTATTGAACTAGTACCTATCAAGTGCTTGGAGCAGTGCCTGGACATAGTAAGGTGAAATAAATCACTAATGCGTAATTGATGCAGTCAAGTTCCTGATTCCCATTTGGGCAGAATCAGGGCAGCAGTCTCTCTTTAGAGACGCTCATCCTAACAAGGCTTAGACTTGTCTGGGTCGCCTTCTCCCACCAGCAAGGCAACTTGTTCGGGGCTGATGCTTAATAAATGCCAGGTGGGTAAGCAATGGCTTTTGCTACAACCACAAATAATGTTTCTATAGCACCTGCCATGTGTGGGGCAGTCTGCTGAGCTCATTTATTCTTCAAACTCAATTCTGCAAGGTGGTACATTTTACAGAGTGGGACTGAGGTTCTGGTAGACAGAAAGACTTTCAGAGACACACACATCTGCCAAATGGTAAAGGAGACATGAAAACCAAATGGTATTAGACTAACACCACATCCTTAACAATCACCCAATCCTAGGAAAACCTCACCCCCTACCCCCGGAATATGTCTGCTTGACACACCCCATATATCATCTAGAGCAGACAGCATTTACCAGAACATGCCCACGGAGGAAAGAACCCATATTCTGGCCACCAGACAGCCAACAATATGCTTCACGCCCCATTTGCCTCCAAAGTTATGAGCTTCCTGTCAACACTCAGAGTTAGTCTGAGTTTCTCATGACAAAAGGGCTCCCAAATTATTCTCCTGACCAGATAGCTGCTGTTTCGAAGTTAATTCTAACAGCAAGTGCATACATTATGCACACGCAGGGAATCAAAACCCCCTGAAAAAAATTATTTTTCTTGAAAGTTAAAAGATCCCACTTCTACCCGGGGCTTTCATTTCCTCTCGCTCAAACGGCGGTTCTATTAAAGCCAAATTACACCACAGAAATGACTGTGGAGTGTACATCAGCAGATCAATTTATTTAATTAGCCCGGGTAATTATAGAGGAGTGAAAAATGCCTTGTGGTGGGAACGAACACAGATGAGTGGGGACTGGAAGACGGTGAAAATGTGATCCCCAGTCAGGGAGAAGCTCCCCGTGGCACATGGCTGGGCAGCCTCTGCAGGTACTGAGGGGCGTGCGCCCAACCAGCCTGGCTCCTGGGGTCCCACCAGACCCAGAGATCCACAGCCGTGGTTTTTAGACCATTCAGAGGTTGGGAGGTTTTCTTTTCTTTCTTTTTTTGTGGTAAGAATACATCACCTGCAATCAACCCTCTTAAAGTTTTAAGTGTACGATTCAGTACTGTTAACTACAGACACAGTGTGGTACCACAGGTCTCTAGAACTTACTCATGTTGCATAACTGACACTTCCCACCCATTGAACAGCTAATTCCCATTCCTCCTTCTCCCAGCCCCTGGCAACCACCATTCTACTATCTGCTCCTAAAAGTTTGACCATTTCGGATTCCACTCATAAGTTGGATCACGGGGCACCTGGGTGGCTCAATTGGTTAAGCATCTGCCTTCGGCTCAATTCATGATCTCAGGGTCCTGGGATCGAGCCCCACATCGGGCTCCCTGCCCAGCAGGGAGCCTGCTTCTCCCTCTCCTGCTCCCCCTGCTTGTGCTCTCTTTCTCTCTCTCTCTCTCTGTAAAATAAATAAAATCTTAAAAAAAATAATAATAAGCGGGGTGCCTGGGTGGCTCAGTCGCTAAGCGTCTGCCTTCGGCTCAGGTCATGATCCCAGGGTCCTGGGATCAAGCCCCGCATCGGGTTCCCTGCTCAGCAGGAAACGTGCTTCTCCCGCTACCATTCCCTCTGCTTGTGTTCCCTCTCTAGCTGTGTTTCTCTCTGTCAAATAAATAAAATCTTAAAAAAAAAAAAAATAAGCGGAATCATCTGTCATTTGTCCTTCTGTGAATGAGTTATTTCACTTAGCATGATGTCCCTCAAGTTCAACCATGTTGTTGCATATGGAAGGACTCCCTTCTTTGTTAAAGCTAAAGAATATTCCACTGTAGATAAGAACTGTTGGTGAGGATAGAGAGAAATCGGAAACTTTGTGTACTGTTGGTAGGAATGTAAAATGGTTGGGCTGCTTGGAAAATGCTATGGAAGTTGTTGAAAAATTTACAAATAAAACTACTATATGATCTAGCAATCCTGCCTCTGGGTATATATACCAAAAAACTAAAATCAGGATCTCAGAGCGATACCTGCACTCCCATGTTCATTGCAGCATTATTCACAGCAACCAACGTTTGGAAACAACCTAAGTGTGTCTGTCAACAGATGAATGATAAAGAAGAGGTACTGAGGTTTTTTGTTTTTTTTTTTTTTTTTTTTTGAGGTTTTTAAAATAGCACTTGGTGTAGGTATTTTTACAAACTGGTTCTTTCCTCGGAAAAGGAATCTTCATTCTTAACCAACACTCAGAGAGCACATATACATTAAATACATTTATTGAGTGCCTACTGTTTGCATAATTGCTTATTCCACAATTGCCTTTGCTGTCAGGCTGTAGTCTCTGTGTGTATAGGGAAAGGCAAGGATTAAAAGCAAGCACGACAGAGATAGATGGCCTGAATGTGAGCCTAAGCTCCACCACTTCCAGGATGTATGAACTTGGGCAAGGTGCTCAACCTCTCAATGCCTGTTTCCTCACCTGTAAACAGGTGTGATAATAGTGCCCACTTCACATGTCGGTTGACATGTTGAAATAAAATATTATTTGCAAAATGCTTCAACACAGTGTGTGGCACATAGTAAGATCCAATTGCTAATCATATATATATATCCAATAACACTTGCTGGATGGATGGATGGATGGGTGAATGGATGATGCATGGATGCAATAAGATGAAATGAGATAGGTGAAAGGATGGATGTGTGGGTGTTAGATGAATGGGCAGATAGCTGCTGACTGGGAGGACGGATGGATGGATGGATAGACAAATGGATGGATAGATGGGCAATGAATGGGGCAGCTGGATGGGCTGACAGGTAGACTGATGGGTATAAGGGTGGGTAGGTGAGTAGATGGATGGGTTGATGGGGGTACATGGGAAGACAGGATAAAATGAGGTAGATGAGATGATGGATGAGTGGGTGGCAGATCAAATAATGGATTGACAGACAGATAGATGACTGGGAGGATGGACGGATGGACGAATGGATGGATGAGTATAACAGTGGGTGGGTGAGTGGATGGATGGGTGGATGTGCAGATGAATGATTGGGTGGATAAATGACTGGAAGGGTGGGTGGATGTGCAGTTGGGTGATGAATGAATAATATTTTCTGGTGTACGGTGTCAATAAGAAGACATACGACATGATCCTTACCTTCAGGGATGATTATTTTCTCTTCTATGTGTCTAGTATATCTTTTATAAAGAGGTTTCTTTGTACTTTGACAGAAACTAATAATTCCATTTTATACAAGGTGAGAGAATGGCTCAAGGAATATGGGTTCATGCATTCTTTCAACAAATATTTGTTGAGCACCTACTATGTATCAGACACTACAGGCACAGACACAGCACCAAAAAACAAACAAAATCCCTGCCTCCAAGAAGCCTATACTACAGTGGGGAGAGGCAGACAATAAAGGATGATAAGGAAAATATATAATATATAAGATAGTGAGAAATTTTATGAAGAAGCAGGAAGCAAGTAGAGGGAATACAAGGTACCAGAGGCAGATGGAATTGCAATTTTTAATAGGGCACCCAGGTATGGTCTTACTGCAAAGATGTTGCTTGAGCAAAGATCTAAAGGAGGTGAGAGAGCAAGCCAAACGGGTTGAGCTTTCCCCAAAGCTCTGGGGAAAGAGCTTTCGAGACAGAAACAGCAGCACATGAAAAGCCAGATACCAGTGAGAAGGTACGAACTATGTGCCAGGTCCTATTCTAAGTGCTGAACATACAATCAAATATTTAACCCTCACACCAGCTCCTGAGGGAGTTGCTGTTCTCATGCCCACTCTGCAGATGGGAAAACTGAGGATCAGAAAAATAAACGCTCTTGATGAAAGAACTGGAACTGGGCCAAGGCAGCTCACCTCCAGAGACCATGTTCTTCACCATCATAGCCTTCAACAAGTCAGGGTCATGCCTTAAAAAGCGGCAAAACCAGGACTCGGTCTAATTCTTCTCCCATGGTATATTCCACTCCACTGTGCTGCATTTAAAACCCAGGAAGAAGGCAAGACATGCACACAGGAAAAAAGCAAATGACAAATGCAAGGGTCAAGCAGGAGCACCAGATGAAGCATGACACGAAGCATGACATTTGTTAAAGAAACAGAAGGCCTTTGCTCTAGCTATCATCTCTTTCTGCACACGACCCTCTCCTCATCCATCACATGAAACCCTATGCAACCCTTGGGACATGGTTCGGATGTCATCACTTCTCTGTAGTTCTCTACAAATTAATTCTTACCTCGATTTTTCTCCCATGACAATTTCTATAGTGATAATGATTTAAATCAGACACTTTGTGGGCGCTAAATATGTGCCACACATGTGCTCACGAATTCTGATCACAGCCCTAAAAGACAGGCACTGTTTTATTCCCCATCTCATAGCTGAGCTTCCTAAGACCAGAGACTTGAACTGACACAAGGACACACAGAGAGTAAGGCAGATTCAGGATTTGAGTTCTTATTTGCCTCCAGAGCCCTTGAGCTCTGCAGAGGTGATGCAGTTCGTCAGTTAACTGTGTGCTTGTCTGTTTCGCCATGTTGCCAACTCCTGTAAGGCAAAGAGCCTTTGAGCTTCCAAATCTCAGCACAGATCCCAAAATGCACCAAGCAAGCATGGGGTGACTATCCTCTGCACCACGCTGCTCCTGTGTCTCAGAGGAAGCAAGTTTCCACAGTAGTTTCATATGGGCATAATTAGCAGGATTTCTTCCACTCAATATGGTTGAGGAGCTTCTGGAAGGTCAAACTATCCAAAATATCACCCTGCCAGCCCCCCAAAGTGTCATTAATATCGTCCCTGAAAGTCTACGCATTATGTTCAGAAGTCCCCTTATTAAAATGTGAACTAAAGTGGGGATGGGGGTTGTGTGTGATATATTAACCCAGTGGCTTCCATGACATTCTTTCATGCATTGGAAAGAAACTACCTACACGAGTGGGTGCACTAGAAGCCCCATAGGCAGGGGCAAATACAGACTCAGTAGTTACATCTTCTTAATGCTGCTGCTTCAAAAGAACAAAAATCCTCCACTGAGAGGCAGGGACACATAGCTGTGGATTGTGGAACCACAAAATCTGACCTGAAGCTCATAGCATGGATGTCGGTGAAAGTAGAGGATGGTCGATCAACCCTGACACATTCTGCAAGGGTAAATATACATGGGGGCCTCAGTTTGGGTCTGAACAGGATGTTTTGTGCTATCTTGTTTTGAGGGGCACTGTGGGAAGGAGAGAAATGAGGAGAATAGAGGAGAGGAACTGGGCCTTTTTCTCAAGGAGCCCCTTGGCCTGTCTTGGATTTGGTAAGACTCTGGGCCCCAGTGGAGCTGCTGCATGGCCTAGAAAAAGTACAATGAAAACTACAAACATATTGGTCCCCTCTCAGTACAACACAGCCCTGTCTCTCATTTCAAGGATGGGCAGTTTAAGGAATAGCAAGAGGCAGCCCCCCTTGGACATGGACAGAGATATCCTCACAATGGTGACCGCAATGAGCAAGAAGGTGAATGGGCATTTATAAAACCCAAATACTGGGAGAAAGAGAAATTTTACAAAGAGTGACCTGGATGTCCCATGTACATAGATTGAGGCAAAAATATAAACTTGAGGTTACTAATATTAACACATCTCTATCAGTATCATCAGTGACAAAATCTGGAGATAGTGTATAATACTATTTCCTTAAAAGCTCATGTAGTGCATACTAGGTATTTTTCCAAAGGATACAAACATAGTGATCCAAAGGGGAAACTGCACCCCAATGTTTATAGCAGAAATGTCCACAATAGCCAAACTATGGAAAGAGTTCTGATATCCATCGACAGATGAATGGATAAAGAAGACATTATACACACACACACACACACACACACACACACACACCATGGAATATTACTCAGCCATCAAAAAAAATGAAATCTTACCATTTGCAATGAACTTGATGGAACTAGAGGGTATTATGCTAAGTGAAATAAATCTATCAGAGAAAGACAACTATTATATGATTTCACTCATATACGGAATTTAAGAAACAAAACAGGATCATAGGGGAAGGGAAGGAAAAAAAAATAAGATGAAATCAGAGAGGGAGACAAACCGTAAGATACTCCTAACTATAGGAAACAGAGGGTTGCTTCAAAGAAGGTGGAGGGTGATGGGGATAACTGGGTGATAGGCATTAAGGAGGGCACTTGATGTAATGAGCATTGGGTATTATATGCAACTGATGAATCACCGAACTCTACCTCTGAAAGTGAAAATATACTATATGTTAATTAATTGAACTTAAATTTTTAAAAAAAACTCATGTAGTGCAAATGCTTTTTAGATAAAGTTGAATATTGTTGTTTACTTTTTTCAATAAAGTTATATTTTGCCAACAAAAATTATACAAAAGCTCAATGGCTATAATTTGGAATGCAAATAAAATCCATATCAAAGTTAGGGATTCCAAGCAAGTTTCCCCAACATGACATGCTGTCAAGATGTTCTCACGATGGAGATAAAATCTCCATGAAGGAAAATAGCCTTTTAGGTATGAAATCTGTAAACCTAAATGAGAAAAAAATATAAAAGGACACTGAACTGGTAAGTTTTTAACTGGTAAGGAGGTGGAGGTATTTAAGGAGGAATAGGATGGGAACACCACACTTTTACTACATGGGAAGATTTTTTTTTTTTAGCTTGATCTCCAGTCAGGTCATTTTGGGACCCAAAAGGAATGAGCCTTACAAATCCTACCAACGACACAGATGATGTAGAACACAGAGCTGTCCAAAGGACATGGGCACTCGGGTTAGTAAGAGGGGAAAGTTGCAGGCCATTAACACAGAAAACCCAAACCTAGTGCTAGGTAAATAGCAGCAGATGTTTGCAGACAGTGTTAGAGGAAAACAAACACCCACAGAAATACTGATGATAAAGACTCAGCTCTTAAGGTGAACCTTTGAACAAGTGACTGATACAGATACCTTTATTTCTCTGAAAACAGCAATAGGATCCTGACATAAACATGTGTACACCACTCCAGCAAAGACGAGCATGGGAAAGAAGAAGTTTATACTGTAAAAGATATAGCAGGACACACCAGACCAGACCCGAAGAAAGACTAATCTCTTAGTTACATATGTTCAGGAATTTTTACCATTTCCCTAAAGAGAAACAAGCATACATTTATATCAAAAATCCACTGCATAGAATACACCCTATAAAAGTAAGTACCCCTAAGTAAACTATTTAGTAAAATGTATTGGTTATCACTCCAGGATATGAGTATTATAATTATCAAATAACCCTTTTACCATCTCTCAAAAGTCCTGAGTTGAATAATCCTCCAAATATTATTAGATACAAATATAGGAAACACGTAAACCTTATTTCACTATTTATTTGAGGAACTAGCACCTAGAGTGTATTTGTATCAGTGGGATTCATTTGGATGAAAGTAATTTTTAAAATATCAAAAAAATTAGAATATTAAAGAGAATTTAATGAGTCTTTAACTGAAAAATAGAGTCGTAGGACTCCAGGTATGATTTGATCAAGCAACAATATCACCAAACACTTTTCTCTCTCTACCCAGCTTCTTGGGCACCAGATGGATATCAAAAGCAACTAGGTCCACATGCTTCCTCACTTGTACCTATCAGGGGAAGAACAGAGTCCTGAGCCTCGCTCTGATTGGGCCATTCTAAGTTGTATGTCCACTCCTTATCAATGCAATCATGGAATGCCATTGACTGGTATGCTCAACTCTGAACTAACCATTGGGGTACAGGAGAAGGAATTAGCCATATTCTTGGTCCAATCAGAACTCTTCCCTAGTTATAGGGTTAGGGACACACGCGCGCGCGCACACACACACGCACTGCATGGTTCTTCATACGATAGAGGGGTAATAGGTGTTGGAGAAACCACCATATGTCTATAATAAGGAAAATCAAGGAAGTAGCTCACTATGCTGGAGGTTGCTTTACCAATCCTAATTAGGGTCTAAACGTACACCGAGGAGGCCAAAAGAGATGAAATGAGCTTTGCGAGTAGATGACTGCTCAAGTATTTCTTCACAATGCAGTCTAGGTCCAACTCTGCTTCCCCAGGGCAAAAGGGAGAACTGTTCTCAAGGGCAAGTAGGAGCATGTAGCATTTTAAATCCCTTCCCTGTTCCAGAGCTTGAGTAAAGAGCTCTACAGGCACTGCCTCATTTACGCCTTGCAAGAACATTATAAAGTAGGAAATGTTGTTCTCCTCATTTTACAAATATACCAAGGTCCACACAGGTTCGATGAAGTTCCAGGGTCTCAGAAAAGGAAGGGATGGAGTATAAGCCCTCTGTATCTAGAGTCTAAGGCATTAACCACAAACACCACTACCTGCAAGGAGTGTCTTCTACAAAAGGCTGTATCAGCCCTTCGCCTTTAACAGAGTCACTCAAAGCCTATGACTTGTCACCATGGTGGATCCAAGTTTCTAAAGTCAAGGCTGCTTGAGTCTTCCCAAATCTCAACAGATGGCTATAGAGCCCACTTTTGGAGCTGGCGGTCACACTGGGCATTAGCAACACAAAGACAGACAAGAACACAGCAATTGGGAGGTAAAAAATTATGCCTGTCCAGTAAATCAACTGTGGCTTTTATTTCAAAGCCCCAAGCTTTGAAATAAAAATTAAGACAAGGGCTACACCAAAGGACATAAACAGCATTGTGCCCACCACCAACTCATTTTCCATGCAAAAATAAGGGACAGGTCTTGGCATGTTTTCTTACCAAAAAGCCAGTTCAAATCTCACCTCCTTCAGAATGTCCTCTATGACTACAGTTCAGGTAGAGAACCTTCTCCTTTTGAAAACTCTTGTAGACCATTCACCCAGCAGCTACACTAGGGTGCCTAACTGGCTTCACAAACTGAATATGGCCCAGAAAGGGACATATTCTCCCTGCCCCAAAATGTCCCTCTTCCAGTCTCCTCTATCTGCCCAATGGCTCAAGCAAGACCAGATGCATAATGTGCAGGACTGAGGGCAAAATAAAGTTCAAGAGCGCCTGTTTGAAAATTATTAAGAATTTCAAGATGGCAACAGCAGAGCATTAAACCAAGCACCAGGTTCTTCTGAGAGCCAAGGCCCCATGCCACTGCACAGTTTTCATAGCCATGAAGCTGGCCCTGGGCTCAAGTCAAAAACCTATGAGAGGGCGCCTGGATGGCTCAGTCGTTAAGCGTCTGCCTTCAGTCCAGGTCAGATCCCAGGGGCCTGGGATCGAGCCCCGCATCGGGCTCTCCGCTCTGCGAGAAGCCTGCTTCTCCCGCTACCATTCCCTCTGCTTGTGTTCCCTCTCTCGCTGTGTTTCTCTCTGTCAAATAAATAAAATCTTTAAAAAAAAAAAAAAAAAAACCTATGAGATATGTCAGTTTCTTTCCCCATCCCACATCCAATCTATCAGCAAGCTCCAATTCTAAATATATCCTAAATCCAACTACTTTTCCACTCATTCCATCACGACTGCCTCATTCTAGCTACTATGAGTCACTCCTGGACTGTACTGCAACAACCTCCCAAGTGAGCTCCTTCGTTCTCTCCTACCCAGCACCCAGTGTAATTGTTCAACATGAATCAGACCATGTCATTCCCTACCAAAGACTCTCCAATGTCTTCTCATTGGGCTTAAAGCAAATCTTAACTGCTTATCATGAGCTAAGAGGCCCTGCACAATCTCCTCCTCGCCACCTCCTCCAGCCTCATCTTCCCCCATGCCTCTTTCACTCACCCTGCTCCAGCTGCACTGGACTTCTTGCTGGACCTCCAACACATCAAGCTTGCTTCTACCTCATGGTCTTTGCACTTGTTGTTCCTTCCACCTAGAAAACTCTCCCCCTGATATTCACATGGTTGGTTAGTTAGTTAGTTTGAGGTTTTGGGGTTTTTTTTGCTTAGTTGGTTGCCTTGTAACATATAGGTCTCTGTTCACTTGCCATCTCCTCAGAGAACACTGCCCTAAAACCTTTTCTAAAATAGCTGCTCAAAAAAAAAATAAAATAAAATAAAATAGCTGCTCACCTCTTTCTCTCTCTTCCCACTTATCCAGCTTTATTTTTCTCCTTAGTACTTACAACTAACTGGAATTATATGATTTGTCTACTGTGCTTGTTCGCCATTTTATGTCCCACACTTGAGTAGGAATTTGACCTGTCTTGTGTATTTACTCATAACTGTGTCTCCAGTACCTTGGACAGTTCTTGGCATATGGCAAACATTCTATAAATGAATTTAATTAATTAATTATATACTGCTTAGTTGTTAATATACTAATATACTATTAGTTGCTATTCCATATCTATATGCCTTTTATATATAAAGTTGATTTATATCAACTTTAGTGGAAGCTACCTGGGGACAAGGGGCAGTTCAAATTTCTAAAACCTTCAAAACAATGAACTCAATTCCACCTATAAATTAAGATGCTTCATAAGTGTTTTCATTAACTATTACCAAAACTTCTATTCTCCTAGTTTAGGAATAACAGATATCGTAACTCTCAATTACACACTCATGGCAGGTATCAGTAATAGATCATAGAAATCTTTCCCACTAAGCCAGGACATACCCCTCAGAATCTCTCTCAAAACAGTCTTCCAAGAAAGCTTGAATAATGGTAGGAGTTTATGCTTAAGGCAGTATTGTTTTGGCACCTCTATTCTAATTGATAATACGAGGAAACAGATCTGAAAATCACTAATCCAGTCCAAATGTCTCTCCTCGCTCTGGTTTTTAATACATGGTCTTCTTAACAGGCAAAGGACAGTACATTAAGGCAGCCATGCAATATGCTCTGAGTTTATGGACAAACAAGAACAAGCCTTAGATGTGGAAAATCACCTTTTGTCATAATTCAACTTACAGTAAGTTAGACTTCTGCTGAAGAACTTCACTTAAAGAAAAATGCCAGAAAAAATAAATGGGTGGCTTACAAAGCTCAGATTCCTTATCTCAAGGCAATTCAAATCCAGTTCCATATTGATTTTACTGGCTGGTACTGCTTATTGGGAAAACAGACTATTTCCCTTTCCCAACTAATTTCTGAACAGATTGGAATGTAAACCTAGCACCACTCCAAGATCTAATCTAAAGATTCCCAAGGTTGCCTGAAATTTTGTGCGGGGGTCCAATCCTTCAGCCTCCCATCATCCTACAGCCACCTTAGGTCCTGAGGTCTCTTCTCAGTCCTCAGGCAAGGAAAGCTCTCCCACTTAGCTTCCTAGACACCCTGTCTGAGTTTTAGTGCCCCATACCAGAAAGTTCATGCTAACCTCAAACAATTTGCTCTAAACATTTTTTCTGAAGACTCACTGGCAGGGCTGGCTCCAGCCTTTGATGAAATCTAAATTCTTTGCCGTAAACTAACATGACTCTGGTCTCTTGATGATCATTGACTTTATTAAGACCAATTGGTTGAAAGTGACAGAAATCCACCTGAACTGGCTTAACTTAACATTTTATGTTAACAACACAGATATAACATACTAAATATTATGTAACAGTAATATCTCACGCAACCCAATGACACGAGGAGGCAGACAAAATCCAGGAAGAACTGGAAGGTGAAGCTGAAAAGCTGTCACAAAGGTTACTCTCACCATTTCTCTGATATCAAACAACCTTAAGTTTCTGCTTCCTCTCTCCAGGTCTCCTTCATTTTCTTTCTTCAAATCAGTTGTCCCTGTTTCTAACATGGAAAGAAATGGCCAACCCTCAGCTCTCAAGCTCACACAGAGATGCAAGGCAGAAAATAACAAGCATCTCTACTTCCCAATTACAAATGCCCAGGAGGGAGAACTTATTGGTCCAGCTTGGTCCATGTGCCCATCTCTGGTCCAATCAGCTATAGCCATGAATAAAACCATGCCTACCAAGATATATCAAAGGAGGTGATGTTCTCACAGAAAAGGAACTATGGCCTGAGCAGACTCTTCAGAAAAGATTAGCAACAACGATAGTTGCCACCACCATCATTCCAAAAGCCTCCCTGCCTTATGTCACCCTCTGTCCTTACTAATTTACAGTAAGTTTATAAATTATTGATATTCCAAAAATCCAGTCCCTTCCTTGCCTTCTCAGTTTCTATCTTCAGTCAGCAGGCCACTTCCAGTTCTCCACTACTTGCTCAGCCACAGAGCCCATGAGTCTGAAGAAGAATTCATCTCTTCCAGAGTTATATTATCAATTCATTCCATTGACTCATATAACCTAGAGGCAAGGTGATCACGGTTTCCAAACCAAACACTCAACAGTATTTATTAAGCAGATATTTATTGAGCCTGCTCTATACCAGCTATTGTCCTAGGAACTAGGATACAACAGAAATATTAGTTTACCTATTCTGATGAGAGGCCATTTCTGCACTTACTTATGTAAAATAAAAAGCTTGTAAAGGGCCTATAAATTAGTCCATGCACTTAGCAAATCACCTTGTCTAAATATATATTATGAAATCAGAAGAGACTGGTTAAATCTGACACATGTGCTCACCAAAACCCAGGTGACACCTGCAAGGAAAAGAGAGTAATCTTTGGGAAATCTCATCATTACGCTTTTACAAAATAGAAAATACCTTAAACACATCCCAACAGGCCACCATCCCTGCATGATAAAAAGAGCTTCTCACAGACCCATAGGCCAAAGTCCAGTTAGGGGAAGTTTTTTTGTCATCTGAACCATGTGCACTATCTAAACCCCAGACTGCTCCAGGCAGCTGTTCCTGGGTCAGCCATCTCCTCACCTCTGCAGAGTGCTCCTCTGCTCCCCACCCACCAGAACAAATATCAAGATTTGGCTGCCTTTCTCCAGCTGCATTTGGAACGCAATTAATTTGGCACCTCTTAAATTTCCCTGTGTTCCAGCAAGGAGGGTACTTAGGTCTGTAGGATATGGCCAATGAGAGAAGAGAGGGCATCTCATGTGTCCCGGTGGAGAGAGGAAATCTATAAATCCATTAGCTATGGCATCTGAGAAGATAAAGAAATCTTTTCCAAAGCCATGAGCACCATTTAAAAGTCCACCTGAGAGATGTGAGCTGAAGGCAAGGCTGGCCCAGGGGCTCATGCATAAAGGAGAGGGGCCAGCTCCTTCAAGTCCCGTGGGGTCTGCAGACCATTATACCCCTTAGGACAGTTATGTTCTTCTTCCACCCTCATTAATGAGCTAGGACTACCCATCTCCAAGGGCAGCTAAGCACACCTGACTTATAAAGGAAGGCAAAGAGAGAGATTGTCCAGCATGGGCCAGGAGGGAAGTTGAAGTATGCACAGAGGCAGCAAGGCAAACTGCTGCCAGCCTATACCAGAAAGGCTGCAGAGGTCAAGCTGTCCACAGTCCTCACGTTAACAACCTATGTGTGCCAGAACCAACTCTGAGCCTGTAGAAGAGATGGCCGCCCCATACGTGCTCTCATCCAATCTTCAGAACAAGCCTGTAAGGGAAGTCCAGTATCATCCCTGGTTTAAAGATGAGAATACTAGGGACTCAGAGGGCCCTGGCTCATCCAGTGTCACACAAATAATAAAGAACACACTCCAGGGGCTGCCTGAGCTGAGAACTTGTGACCAGAGCACTATCTCACAAGTGAGTGAAATACCCAGGAAAAGAATCAGCCTCCAGCTTGCCTCATCTTCCCCCATTTTTAGGGTCTCAGTGCTGCCTCCCTCTGTGAGAGAGCAGCAGGATAGGCATTCTGTCCTTCACTCTTGAGGTCCCCAAGATAAATTTCCAAGCATCTTATAGGACAGATGAGCCCTAACCCAGAGAGCACAGTAATAAGGAGTTCAGATTCTAAGGCCACATTTCCTGGGGTTAAATCCTCATTGCAGTACCTTGGAAAAGTCTGAGCCTTGGTTTTCTTACCTATAGAATGGAGCTAATGAAAACCTGCACATCTCAGCCTGGCCGGGAGGATTAAATGAAACAAGAAATGTCAAGGGTTTGGCAGAATGACTTGGTAGAAGAGTCCATAAATGGCAGATATCATCATCATCATCATCATCATCAACACCCCCAAAATTTCCATCATCTCAGAACACTCTATGATAGGACCCATTCACTCACACGTGCAACAAATATTTACTGAACACCCACTACATGCCAGGAGTAATGCCGCATCCAGTAAGTAAAGACAGATGCAGCCCCTGCCCTCACTATGCTTACCATCTAGTGAAAGAGAAAAAAAAAAAAAGAATCTAATCTGGTTGTTCATGTAATGGAGAAAATAAGAGGACAAAGCCCCAGCTTCCCAAGGCCCCAAATGATCAGAAAAAACAGCCCCCACTCTTCTCTCTCTTCAATCTACACCCCTGGAAAACCCAGGAATCCCCAGATCTTCACCTCTGTCCCATATCAGCAAGCCTTAGGCTCCAGTCCATTCAATAAACAACCCGACAAATAAGCCAAAACGCTAATATCTATGATATACTGTGAATTGCTTTCAACCTGTAAGAAAAAGGGAAAGAACCCAAACTTAAAAATTGCAAAAGAGTGGTTCATTATCCACATACCAATCAATGTGATACACCACATGAAAACAGGAACCATATGATTCTCTCAACTGAGGCAGAAAAAGCATTTGACAAAATACTGCATCCTTTCTTGATTAAAACTCTCCACAGTGTAGAGATAGAGGAAACATACCTCAATATCATAAAAGCCATATATGAGAAGCCCACAACAAATATCATTCTCAACGGGGAAAAACTAAGAGCTTTTCCCCTAAGGTCAGGAACACAACAGGGACATTCACTCTCACCACTGTTGTTCAACATAGAAGTCCTAGCCTCAGCAACCAGACAAGAAAAAGAAATAAAAGGCATCCAAATTGGCAAGAAGTCAAACTCTCACTTTTTACAGATGACATGATGCTCATGTGGAAAACCCAAAAGACTCCACCCAAATATTGCTAGATCTCATGCAGGAATTCAGTAAAGTGGCAGGCTATAAAATCAATGCACAAAAATCAGTTGCATTTCTATACACTAACAACGAGACAGAAGAAAGAGAAATTAAGGAATTTACAATTGCACCCAAAACCGTAAGATACCTAGGAATAAGAGCGCCTAGTGGCAAAGTCAGTTAAGCGTCTGCCTTCAGCTCAGGTCATGATCCCAGGGTCCTGGGATCCCAGGTCCCCAGGATCCCTGCTGAGCAGGGAGCCAGCTTCTCCCTCTCCTCCCTTCACGTGCTCTCTCTCACTATCTCTGTCATTATCTCTGTCTCTCTCCCTCAAATAAATAAATAAAATCTTTTAAAAAAAAAAAAGAGGGGCACCTGGGTGGCTCAGTGGGTTAGGGCCTCTGCCTTTGGCTTGGGTCATGATCTCAGGGTCCTGGGATCGACCTCCACATCGGGCTCTCTGCTCTTTCTGCCTACTTGTGATCTCTCTCTCTCTCCCTCAAATAAATAAATAAAATCTTTAAAAAAAAAAAAAAAAGATATCTAGGAATAAGCCTAACCAAAGAGGTGAAGGATCTGTACTTTGAAAACTATAGAACATTAATGAAAGAAATTAAGGAAGACACAAAGAAATGGAAAAACATTTCATGCTCATACAGTAGAAGAACAAATATTGTTAAAATGTCTATGTTACCCAGGGCAATCTACACATTTAATGCAATCCCTATCAAAATACCATCACATTTTTCGCAGAGCTGGAATAAACAACCTAAAATTTGTGTGGAACACAAAAAGACCTTAAATAGCCAAAGGAATGTTGAAAAAGAAAACCAAAACAGGTGATATCACACTTCCAGACTTCAAGCTATATTACAAAGCTGTAATCATCAAGACAGTATGGTAGTGGCACAAAAACACATAGATCAATGGAATAGAACAGAGAACCCAGAAATGGACCCTCACCTCCATGCCTCTATGGTCAACTAATCTTCAACAAAGCAAGAAAGAATATCTAATGGAAAAAAGACAGTCTCTTCAACAAATGGCATTGGAAAACTTGGACATCCAAATGTAGAGGTTATATATGAAATGTTATATATATAACATATATGTTATATATGAAATGAAATAAATGAAATTACTTCATTTATTATATATTATTATAATTATATAATATATAATATTATATATTAAATATTTATTATTTATTATATATCATATATTATATATCATATATATATCTTACAATGTAAAAAAATAATGTGGTAAATTTACATTAAAAAAATCACTGAATTATACATTTAAAATGGGTAAATTTTATGGTATATAAATTATGCCTCAATAAAATTGTGTAAAAGAAAAAGAAGTTTCATATTTGCTCAACATTCAACAATATTTATTGAACAACTACTATGTGTTAGGCATTCTTTAAGACTTTAGGGGAAAAATAATAAAAAAAGATACAATTCTGACCATCAGGAAGCTTACATTCTAATGGAAAACATTTTCCTATATTAAAATTATCTTCTTGGGCTGAGTTGGCTCAGTCGTTAAGCGTCTGCCTTCGGCTCAGGTCATGACCCCAGGGTCCTGGGATGGAGCCGCACATCGGGCTCCCTGCTCAGCAGGAAGCCTGCTTCTCCCGCTACCATTCCCTCTGCTTGTGTTCCCTCTCTCGCTGTGTTTCTCTCTGTCAAATAAATAAAATCTTTAAAAATAAATAAATAAATAATAAAAAAATAAAATTATCTTCTTTTAGAATACTTTATTCTATTTATAGTCTCAGGTACATAAGACATATAACAGGAAATAAATAAATATATATATCTTAAGCATACCACCATGCTTGGCATACTAGGACATAAGAAGACACAAGGATAATAGTAACATCTTACCTGTGAAAAGCACATCTAGGTTTCCAGATGGTTTCCTACCCATCCCCTGACCAACTCAACAAGAATCCAATAAGGTATCACTCTGGCTCACAATTAAGGAGACAAACACATCAAAGGTATGCAGCTGAGATGAGAATGAAATTATGAGCCAATTAGATGTCACCAGGCACCACACAGTGAAATGCCAAGTGTGTGGCCCAGAAAGTCAGCCTCAGAAAGGTCACCATGGATGGAAGAGCCCCAGGAAGCTACGGGGGGGGGGGGGGGGGGGGGGGGGGGGGGGGGGGGGGGGGGGTCTGTCCCAGAGGGAATGAAAAGAGACATCTGTCCTGAGCCAAAACACATGAAGGGCCTCACATTTAGACTTTCAATATTATCTCCAAATGAGATTATATGGAAACACAAAGATCCATAGAAAGTATTCAGAGGGGTGCCTGGGTGGCTCAGTGGGTTAAAGCCTCTGTCTTCAGCTCAGGTCATGATGTCAGGGTCCTGGGATCAAGCCCTACATCGGGCTCTCTGCTCAGCATGGAGCCTGCCTCCCCCTCTCTCTCTGCCTGCCTCTCTGCCTACTTGTGATCTCTTTCTTTCTGTCAAATAAATAAATAAAATCTTAGGGAAAAAAAAAAAAAAGGAAGTATTGAGAGAAAAATGATTCCATCATCCAACCTTAAGCTTGTGTCCCATTGCCAGACCACATTGTCTGTGGTAAACTATGAAATGATTTATTCTTATGAATCCTATAATTATACTACAAAGAGAACAATTAAATTACATTTATTGTGTTCGTGTGTGAGTGTGCCAGAAGTTTAATTTGTCAAACATATATTTTTTAAATATATTACAGGATTTTTTGTGGGGTTTTTTTTGTTTTTTTCTTTTTGTTTTGTTTTGTTTTGTTTTTTTGACAGAGAGACAACAAGGGAGGGGATACAAGCAGGATGAGGGGCAGAGGGAGAAGCAGACTCCCCACCAAGCAAGGAGCTCAATGTGGGGCTCCATCCCAGGTCCCTGGGATCACGACCCAAGCCAAAGGCAGACACTTAACAACTGAGCCACCCAGGTGCCCCTACCACAGCTTTTTTAATCTTATTTTGGAATTCTTCCTTCCTTCCTTCTTTCCTCCATCCTTCCTTCTTCTGCTTTTTCTCCATCTTTAATTTACTAGACTCCTCCAAGACTGGACATGGCCCAGATGTCTCTGCTCCTACAAGGAGCTCTGGACCTGAGCTGGTCCTGAGAGAGGTGAGAGCAACAAAACTTGCTCCTCCCTGAGAGAATCTAGAGCCCTGGAGGTATCTTGGATTTATGGGGCCTGCAACCAAACCCAGAGGAGGCAGAGAAGGGGCAGACACAGTGAGGAGTCTTTTTCATTGTCTATATAGTCAAGGAATCAGCAAACTTTTCCTATAAAGAGCCAGACAGGAAATATTTTAGGCTTTCAGAACTGATGGTCTTTGTCTCAACCACTCAAGTGGATATTGTATGTGAAAGCAGCCTCATACCAGATGCAGATGAAGGGGCACAGCCGTGTTCAAATAAAACTTTATTAACAAAAACAGACTTTGGATCAGGTTCACTTCATAGACCACAGTTGTCAACCCTTGCAGTTAATGATAATTTGATCTCTCTATCGTGATTTGATTAAAGAAAACTTGCCTCTCCTGGCCACTTAGAAAATAATGGTGCTGGTTTATTTATAGGCACCTGGAGGTCAGGCTATATCTTTAAAGGAGGCGATGATGAAGGGAAGGTAATGCATATAGAAATGAAAACCTGGATGATCCTAGTGATAAAGTAAAGGCATCTTATATTAGCTTGATTAAATAATTATAGTTTAATGCTCCTCTCCTCTGATATTCTTAATTGCTATATTTCATTGCATGTAAGATACCATCAGTTTAAACTGCAGTATTATTTTAGGAACCACTAAAAAAGATAAAAACACTGACAATTAAACTATAACATGTCACCTGATTTGAAATTATATATATATATAAATGGGGGGAGGAGTATGTCTTAGAACCACTGAAATACAGTGTGTTCTTCCTTAATGAACACAAATTTCAAGACCTAGGATTAGATCTCTTTTTTTAAACAGCTTTACTGAAATATAATTCACATAACTTAGAGTATACAATTCGATGGTTTTTAGTATAGTCACAGATTTATGCAAACAACATCACAATTAATTTTAGGATGTCTTCATTACCCCAAAAAGAAACCCCACCCCCCCTTAGCCATCACCCTCCAATCCTCCCATACTCCCACCCTAAGCAATCACTAATCTACTTTCTATCCACCAAATGACAGATGGTGGTATATCAAGATAATGGAGTATTATTCAACAATGAAAAGAAATAAAATATGGGTAGAGGCTACCACATGGATGAACCTTGACAACATGGTATTGAGTGAAAAAAGTCCCATAATATATGATCCCTTTTATAGGACATGTCCAAAATGCATCTCCTTTTTTATGGGTCCAATCCCAACTAAATTTTGAAGTAAGTAACAGTTAGAGACTCATGATATCACATATGCCAGTCATCGGTGTTCAGTGTTCAGAATCAATCTCTAGACAGAGACAAGAAGATAAATGCTACAATAAACTCGTCAGGTGAGAGTAATAGTAAGTAGCAGGGAGGGGGGATTGCAGGAGAGGTGGAAGGAAATGATTCTAATTTCTGTGTCTTGCCTCATACAGAGGCAAAAAATACTGCCTACTGTTGATGAGTAGAGAAACAGAGTGTGTTATCTAAAGCTATAAAATTAATCAGCAGGAAGGAGAGAGATAAAAATGAGGGTGGGAGGACAGATGTAGGAGGACAGAGCATGAGCTACGTCTACACCTTTCATTCCTATTCATGTCGTCCATTCCACAAATATTTATACTGACTTGAAGGCACAAGAGGCTGAGAGTCAATAAAATTTTTAAAGATGATGAAGAAATAAGAGTATGAGCACAGTTTAGACCCATGAGGGGACCTCTAGAACAAGTAAAAGCAAGAGTGGCTAACAGTAGTTCCTGAGGAGTATAAAGATAGGGGTGAGAGGGATATTTTACTTTTCATTTTTTTCCTCCTCTATATCATTTGAATTTTTATTACTATATGTGGGTATTATTTTTGTAACAAAAGAAAATATGTGCATATTCATACATATAATTATATATAATATATAATATATTGCATATATTATTCAATATATATTTAACATAATATGGTAATGTATAATTATATACATTATTATGTATTATACAATCACTAATTATAATATGTAAAATATATCTATTTCTCTGAATCTAAAAAGCTGTCCTGGCCTTTAAAAGTTACCTGTTTAAGAGGAAATGCCTCTGGGTGGGTAACAACCTAAGTGTTGTCATTTAAGCCCTAAAACTTGTTTCGCCCAAAAAGAGCCCAAGAGAAAGGTGGAAGAGATTTGCAGGAGTCAGACACAAGAAAGACAAAGGGAATTCCAAAGATACACTGATCCTAAGTCATTTTGATTAAGGCTGGTCCTGATTTTGGAGCTAATATGAGTCTTTATAATCAGAAACCTAGAAATAGTTTAGATTTTAAACCCTTTCTGTCATAGGATCTGGCATCTTGAGAGGAAGGGAAAATTCTCACTTGAAGGCTTAAGAGGCTTTTTGATAGAAGGGAGGAATTTGCAGACCCCATGGAGAGATGGGGTGGTACCCAAAATAGCCTTGGCTCTCTGCCTGTGTGTCAGTAGCTCCTCCCTGCCCGGTGGACAACTCTTCAGTGGCTGCTAAGAGGCATCACCTGACATGCTGAAAGCCTAAGCGGGGTTGCCGTAATGGCCTCCACTCTTTACCCCATCCTGAAACCATAGCCTTCAGTCACGAGACTTTGTATTTCTCCCACTCAAGAGGTGAAGCCTATTTCCCCACCCCCTGACTTGTGCCTGGCCATGTGACTGGCTTTGGCTAATGGTATGTCAGAGATTTGATGTTACTGAAGGCTTAAAAAGCGTTTATGTGATTGGGCTCTGTCATTACCATAAGAAGAATATGCCCGGTCTAGCCCACTGGTCTCAGAATAAGTGGGGAGAAAAACCAAAGGTGTGGAACAAAACAAATCCCCAAGCCAAGTTCCATCTGGATTATCCCACCCCCACTCGACCCTCAGACCCAAGTAAGAGGAACTGGGTGGGACCTGGAATCAAAGCAGGACCTGCCTCTTTCTTTGGGCCTGCGCAATTTCATCTCTGTGTGTTTCATGTCTGCCCCTCCAATTCCTGGAGGTGAAGATCTGATTGGCCCAGTTTGAATTCTGTGGTCACTGAGGCCAATCACCAGGGGTGAGCTCTGGTGGCCAGCTGGTAACTCAGCAGAGCCTGGGACCAGCCAGAAGTGGACAGAGTTGGACACTCCATATTATAAATGCCATGTGAAGACCTGGGGCTTGGTGCCCCTCAAAAAATTGTGTACTTAATTGAATTAAATAGCCTAAAAAAGCTCTGGCTATGTGTTTGTGTGAATTAGCAATTCTTTGCCATCAAAAGTGAGATTTCCTTGAAGGCACTGTAATAGTTTGCTAGGGCCACCATAAGAAAACATTATAGGTTAGGCAACTTAAACGGCAGAAATTTATTTCTCACAGTTCTGGATGTTGGAAGTCCAAGATCAGGGTGCCAGCACGGATGGTTTCCGGTGAGGTCTCTCTCCTTGTCTTACAGTTGGCCACCTTCTCACTGTATCCTCAAATCATTTCTGTGTTCATCCCTGGTGGCCCCTCTGGGTCCAAATCTCCTCTTCTTTTAAGGACACCAGTCAGATTGGATTAGGACCTAGTTTTAACTTAATTACCTCTTTAAAGACTCTATCTCTAAATACAGTCACACTTAGAGGTACTGGGGGTTAGAGTTTCAGTGTATAAGTTGGGAGGTGGGAGGAGAGAATGGGGGTTCAATTCAGTACAAAGTACAAAGGGCTTTGACTTAGCCTGAGGGATCACTAGCCCCAGGTGCCTGGGTCCTAAGCAACATGGGCTGCATTTGGTTTAGAACTTTCTGGTCCCCACACAGGCCCTTCTAACCTCTAAAAATGTCTCTCTCCCTTTCCCCAGGGATTCTCCCAATTGTTAGAAACAACCACAATCGGAAAGACAAAACCAGAGAAGGATAAAACCATTCCGAAACTGTACTTACAAGCATTCCCAGACCACGGACTTAACAAGGAGATGTTTTAACTATGGATGAGGCCGCCAGGGGCTTTATGAGGGGTGCTAAGAAGAAAATGATCTTCTTGGATTTCATTTTCATTTTGGTTTAATGAGGTAAGAGACTCTCGTTTTGTAAAGTAGGGCAGCTCACTGCCAGAGCAGGGATTTGGGTAGGGGGTGCCGCTCTGCTGTTTCCAAAGTTAGGAAGCTCGGCCCTTGGCATATAGTGGAGAGGTGGGGAGTGGGGTGGGGGTGGGGGGGTTGGTGTTTGCCAATCAGAGTCCTAGGAACCGACTGAGAAGGCTGGGGCATTTCTCTCTGAGAGCTAAAATTAAGCAGTGGCAGCTGCAAAGTTAACATTTGCGAGTTTCAAAGCCAGGCAGTGTCAAGACTTGAATTAAACCAGTGAATGCTCTTTTAATTGGACCCAGCTTGAGACAATTCTGATCATTTCCTGGGACTGAAAGCCTACATCCTATTTTAAACTTGGATTCTTAAGAGAGTGGCCCTCAAACTTTAGACTGCTTTGGAATCACCTGGGAAGCTGTGGGACCGGCAGATTCCCCAGGTGCTCCCTGCCCCCAACCACCCACCCATCGCAGATTCTGCATGTTCCCAGAGCAATTCTTTTGCAAGTAACAGTAAACATTCTTCTCCTGGATCAGGACCCCACCCTCCCCAATTCTGAATCCTTGCCCTATTCTACTTTTCCGATAGCATGGAATCGCTAACATACCCCAACAATCAACATCTACCTGAACCAGAACGTTTGCTCTTCAGGGATTTTTGTTTGTTCATGCTGCATCCCAGTTCCTAGCACAGCACCTGGTACACAGTATTTGCTCGACACTACTGAATTAATTAATTAATTAAAATCTTGAAGCCTGTGCTGGTCTTTCTGCTGAGATATAATATTAATCATTTGGAGGCATGATATTAAAATGGAATTAGCAGATAGTGCCTAACAGGCAGAAAACTTTATTCTATCTCCCCTCCCCCATTCCCTGCCAGATATCATCATCATCAAGCTGCCCAACCTTGAATTAACAGACTGCTTCAAAATGTTTCTCTCTCTCTTTTTTTTTTTTAAGATTTTATTTATTTATTTGACACAGAGAGAGATCACAAGTACACAGAGAGGCAGGCAGAGACAGCAGGGGAAGCAGGCTCCCCGATGAGCAGAGAACCCGATGCTGGGGCTCAATCCCAGGACCCTGAGATCATGACCCGAGCTGAAGGCAGAGGCTTTAACCCACTGAGCCACCCAGGTGCCCCCATGTTTCTCTTTTTTATAGAGATGGATTATCTTTGCTAAACAAACATGCTTATAGACCTCAGAGGAGTACCAGCCCTCTGAAATCTAGCTAGGAAAAGTGAAAGCTGTCTGCTTTTCATTTTCTGTGATCTAAAGTCTAGAGTAGGGATGGAAGGCATGGACAATAGGGGGACTGCCTGTTCACAGCTGATTTGGAATGCCAGAGACAGGGAAAGTCCTTACGGGACAAATAAACGCAAAAGAAACACTGTCCTCCTAAGGTTCCTATAACTTCTCCCTATCCTCAAGTGTGTGGATGGGGCTTAAAGTGATTGGAAGGGACTCGGAAAATCATTTTGTTATTTTTGGTGCTAATAAGACCTTTCTGTAATAAGACTCTCTGAGTCTGGTGGGAGAATGACCTGACTCCCATGTATATGCCAGTTTGATACTCTGCTAATCAAATTCTCTGAATTTACATTACCCCAGGACCCTTGGGACCCAGCTACAGGAGCAGGGTGACTCTAGGGAAACAGAAAAGGTTAAAAGAGTTCAGAGATGCTAGTACACACCAATTAGAATGGCCAAACTACAAAATACTGACTATACCAAGCACTGACAATGACGCAGAGCAACTCCAAGTCTTATGCATTGCTGATGGGGATATAAACTGATGCAGCCATTCTGGAAAACAGTTTGCCATTTCTTATGAAGTTAAATAGACACTTATAATATGAACAGCAATTCCTCTCATAGATATTCACCCTAGAGAAATGAAAATTTGTTTATATAGGAACCTGAACATGAATGTTTAAAGCATCTCTGTGCATAATTGCCAAAAACTAGACACAAACCCAAATGACCTTGAGCAGGTGAATGGCTAAGCTGTGGTACATCCATACAATGAAACAGAGTCAGCAATAAAAAAGAAGTATTGATACCCAACAACTCATGATTCTCCAAGTCATTATGCCAAGGGAAAGAAGCTAATCTGGAAAGTTTACATATTGTACTTCATATATAGAGCATTCTGGAAAAGACAAAACTACAGGGACAGAAAACAGGTGGTTGCCAAGGATGAGGGGTGGAGGGAGGGTGAGACTACAAAGGGGTGGCACTAGGGAGCTCTGGCAGGTGATTGAGCTGTTATGTATCCTGATTGTGATGGTGGGTATACGAATCTACACATGTTTTCACAGAACCATTCATAGAACTGCACATCCCCAAAAAAGTCAATTTTACTGCATGTTAATTCTAAAATTAAATTGAAAATGAATGTGGCAGAAAATTTACTGATTTGAACTAAATTTAGTTTTCACACTACTGTGCAGGAGTAGGAGATTGTCAAATAAAGTCAGTGCAGATACAAAGAATCAAATGAGTCTCCTGTTCCCACTTAGAGCCAGGGTTGCAACTGTGCCTTTTACAACTAGTTGGGAAAAGGTGGGGGAGAAGAAGGGGAGAATACAGAGAGAAAAAGAGAAGATGTCCTAAAAGACCAGTGCTTCCCAAAGCTCAGTGGGTATGCAAATCAGCTGGTGGTCTTATTAAGATGCAGGTTCTGATAAGGAGGTCTTGAGCAGGGTTATGAGTCTGCATTTCTTTTTCTTTTTTTTTTTTAAAGATTTTATTTATTTATTTCACAGAGAGAGACAGATCACAAGTAGGCAGTGAGGCAGGCGGAGAGAGAGGAAGAAGCAGGCTCCCTGCCGAGCAGAGAGCCCCATGCGGGGCTCGATCCCAGGACCCTGAGATCATGACCTGAGCCGAAGGCAGAGGCTTTAACCCACTGAGCCACCCAGGCACCCCGAATCTGCATTTCTAAGGGGCTCCCAGGTGATGCTGCTGCCATTGGTCCAGGACCCCAGAGTGAGGAGTCAGGTGCTGGGCAGAAAGACTGCACTTAGCAAAGAGATTCAACAATGAAGGGGCATATGTATGCAGATCTGCCTGGGCTTCCTGGTAAGTCTTGCCTCAAAGAGTGTATGTGAGAGCATTTTGAAAGCTTTTGAGTGCTGCACAAATGCAACGTGACAGGGTCAAGAAAAATAATGCAGTGTCTACTAGCATCACAAAACTATGTACGTAATGAAGGAGTTCAGACTAAACCCAGCCTAAGCTCAGATCCCATCATGCCTGACCCTCCCACACACACACCCATTTATCCCTTGTCTGTGTCACAGGGACCCTGGTGATGGGCAGATTTTCACAAATCCATCAGCAAGACTGAGCATGAGTAGCTGTGCAGCATCAGGTTTCATAGAGAAATGCTGAAGCTCATCAGTTGGCTCCCGAAGCCCAGGTTGCCTTATTAACATACAAATAACCGAGTTTTACTTTTCAGAGCTTCCAGCACAGCCATGCTAATGAAGTTATTGCTTTAAAAGTCCATCTCCTCTGAAATGTCTAATTAATCTGATGCTCGTGAAGGTGCACAGAACAATGCGTCTGCCGAGCCCAGTGGGGCAGAGAGAATGAGGCAAGGCTGCTGATGCGGGGCCAGATGTTTCAGATGCCAGGAGACCCAGACAATTAACATGAGCAAGGCAGGGAAGAAAGGGCTGTTCCAGCAGTGTTTTTCAAACTGGAGGCCATGACCCACTCATGGGTCATGAAATCAATTCAGTGGGTCATGACCAGCAACTCTTTTTAATCAAAGGGGAAGATAGGAAGGGGAAGAGAATAAAAGGGAAAAATGTGAATTGCATACAGTAAAGGTAAGTATGGTGTGAAGTCATACAATACACATATATGTGTGTGTGTATATATATATATCACATTCTCTGAAATATGATATATAAATATATATACATTATATATAAATATATAAAAATATATAAAATGTGTTTGTTATATATTATATTATCAATATTAATTATTAATATATTATTTATATTATATATAAAAATATCTAAATAAAGATATATAAATATATATATACACACACACATATATATCTCACATATGCATAGACTGAGTCACCAAGAAAATACATTTCTTATAACACACATATGCCACATATATATCACTTTGTTGTATGCCAAGATTGCTCTAAGTGTTTTGAGAACATTAAACCATTTGATCATTATAAGACAGATATTCCTAATGCATTTTACAGTTCAGGAAACTGAAGCACAGAGAAGTAAATGACTCGCCCAGGAACACACAACTAGGAAATGGCGATTTGTGTCTGTCTGATTTCAGAACCTACAATCTTCAACAAAACTCCAGGTCCCAAAGACCTCACACTCACAAATACTCAGAGGAAAGAACCACCTATGCAAGCTGGAATAATAAGAGCTAACAAAAATCACTGCACGGGTGTGTGATTCCTACGCCAAGTGTTCTGCATGAATTATCACAGCTAACCCTCAAAATAAATAAAATGAGGCAGGCACTATTATCCACATTTTTCAATTCACAAACTGAGGTTTGGAGAAAGAAAATGATTCATCCAAGATCACAGAGCTCATAAGTGTGTTGGGCATCCAGGATCTGAGCTGATCCTTGAAGGATGGGGAAGATCTAGAGGCTCAAGTGTCCCATTGCACCTAAGCTCTAAGAGAACAAAAGCGCTTGAGTAAGAGCATATCCAATGCACTAGGAGCCTCTTTGCTTGGGAGGGACGGACCAGTTCAAGCTGCCCTGGAGACCAGCACTGCTGGGGACATAAAGGACGCGTCCCAAGACAGGAGTAATGGCGCAGCAAGAAATATTCAACCTAGACACTGACAATGAGCTTCTCCCCCTCTCCCAGGGAGCCCAGCCCAGCACCCAGACTTAGGGCTCATCCTACTTCCAAATCCTCCCTGTGTGTACACACGTGGAAGCTAGTACACCTCTGCTGTCCCCAGCCCTGGTGCACATGCAGTTGAATTAGAATTGTATCTGATGGGCAGCCTGAAAGACCTATCACACACCCACCTGTCTAAGGTGTTTTCTACTGCTTCTGGCTTTGTTTTTGTCGTACTTTTTCTCAGAAGCTCCCAGAGCTGGAAAGAACCCCAAGTGCTCTTTGTTATGAGCAAAACCAGACCTGGAAAATATAGTTAAGAGCTTGCGCTTTGGAATCTGACACGATGGGGTTCAGGTCCCATTTATGGCCATGGGAAGCATGTGTCACCTGTCTAAGTCTCAGTGTGTTTATCTGTACAGTGGGGATAGCTCAGGACCTACAGTAGGCAGTGTAGATGAAAGTGAAACAATAGAAAATTCTATAAAGGGCTTAGCAGGGTGGTTGGACACTGGTAGTGCTCAGTGGGTGATGAGTGCTGGCATAAGAAAGTGTAACAAGGTATGAAGTCCCTTCTCCTTCTCTCCATGAAGGCAGGCCCAGAACCCTCTTCCCTGACTCATTACAGAGAACCACAAAAGCAGCACATCATGCACGGTCTCTCCTGTTGCCAGTGATCCATATTTCCATTCACCTTAAACTCCACCAGTAGTCCCAGGTGGAGCAGGGGGATGGACTGTGATAGCCATTATCTATCACAGAATAATGAACCACCCCAGAACCTAGTGACTTAAAAAATGTGATATATTATTTCTCATGCTTTTAACCCAGTGGTAACCTGTGTAATTTTGTGCCCCCCACTCCATTCCACCCTGGAGACATTTGGCAATGTCTAAAGACATTTTTGTTACTGACCTCCAGTGGGCAGGGGTCAGGAATGCTGCTCAACCTCTCACAGTGCACAGGACAGCTCCTCTCCCCCAACAATAAGGATGATCTGACTCTAAATGTCAACAGTGCTGAGGTTGAGAAACTGTGTCTGCCAAAACACATCCAGTCTCCAGTGCTTAAATGCACACAAGTCAAGTACAGTGTCTCTAAGACCCAAGAAAGACACACACAGGCCAGTGCAGAACCTAGAAATCAAAACCTTGGGGCACCTGGGTGGCTCAGTGGGTTAAGGATCTGCCTTCGGCTTGGGTCATGATCCTGGAGACCTAGGATCAAGCCCGGTGTTGAGTTTCCTGCTCAGCACAGTCTGCTTCTCCCTCTGTCCCTTCTCCTTCTCATGCTCTCTCTCACACTCTCTCTCGCTCTCTCTCTCTCCCCCTCTCCTTCTCTCAAATAAATAAATAAAATCTTTAGAAATTTAAATAAATAAATAAATAATAAAAACCTCTGCCCACAGACAGAAGGTTCCAGGAGCCATCTGACTCGGCCATAGCAGAGGGCAGCTTGCAGCAGTGGTGTAAGTAAGAGGCAGTGCAGATACTGAGCCAGCACCAGGGAGAATAATAGAACAATGGGCTTAGCTGTACACACACATCCCAGAGTCCCATCATGGCTGAAGCTTCCTAGGGACTCCCTCAGGCCCCCAAATCCCCTCTATCCAAAGCTCATAACGTCAGGCTATGGTCCTAATACACAGAGAGGCCAAAAGACCCCCCTGCAGACTCCAGGCTACTTTCTAACAGTCACACAAGGAGACCCCATGACTATATCTGCCCAGAAACACCATTTCTACATCCTCTGTAGATAGATTCAGAACTAAGTTGTCTTAGGGGCACCTTTCTCTCTCTCAAGACACATTTCACAGACTCTGCAGAAAAAAGGACAGCAAGTCTAGTATCTGAGATGTAACGGGCTTTATGAAGACTCTTGAGCCCTCTAAAAGACTTTTAAGGAAAAGAAAATAGTCTTTGGAGGGTCTTATTTTTTGGATCTACTATTTTCTATTCTGGGCTTTTTATAAACTCCAGAAAATCATTAAACCTGTTCAGCACACTTACTTCTGCTCTCTGCCTAAATACTAGAAGTTCCACATACACACCAACATAGTTCCCAACTCTGTGCCTTTACCTAGAATGACATCCCACCCAATCTTAGCTCATTAAGTCTTACTTATTCTTCAAAATGCAATGCAGGCGTCATCTCCTCCAGAACCCTCTCTGAACTCCCAGAATGGGCCAAATGAATTTCCTTTGTGCCCTCAGAAGCCCTGCACACATCTGTGGCAGAGAGAGAACACTGTTAAGTGTTCATCAAACTCTATTTCCTTTTCCTCCTGGGTGCAGAACTAAACTACATTTCCCAGCCTCCATTGCAGTGGGGTCATATGACTGCATTTGGGCCAGTTAAAAGTGGGACAGACCCTGTTGAAAGATGATGGCCCATGAAAAGTTCCCACACTATCTTCCAGATTCTCTTCCTCTGTTGGACAGATACAGAGAATGCAGCATAGAACACCAAGGCCCAGAGGATGATGTAGGCCTGGATCTTCTTCTGTTTCCAAAGACTGCATGGAAAGCCATTCAATCAATACCCACCATGAACTGTCATGTGGGCAACAAACCTCTACTGTGAAACTAACAGAGATTTTAGAGTTATCATTATAGCAGTTAGTGTGCCTTTCCCCATCTGATACAACATCTCTGTCTCTGCACCTAATATAAAACATTGAAATTGTCCATCTCCCCAGCTGGGCTAGAAACTCATCAAGGACACAGTCCCTGTTGCCCCAGTGGTCCCTCTACCCCCAGCAAAGAACTTGACCCAGAACTGGTGCCCAATAAGAGTGTCTCCAAGAGAGTTCCTAGGACTCCCAGATGGAAGATCATAATCTAGGAATAAAAACAGCCCCAGCATGCCTATGGTTAAAAAAGAAGGAAATGAAAACACCAGTGGGAAAGCAGATGCTTAGAGCCTATCTGGACAGATCTGTAAACCAGAGACAAATCAAGAGCAATCTCTGAGGGCAGTGGATTATTTAGTTATTGGCTGACAATAGTCTCTTTCTCTGGGAAAAATACCCCCATTCTACAGAGGTGGGTCTCTCTCTATTAAATCATATTTGTACTTCACGACCCTCTGCTCTCACCACTAATTATATCTGTGGTGGATATTTAACCCAAACTAGACCAATCCATCTCTCCTTGGGAATCTGGAACTGGGACAAAAAGATGGCTAAAATATTTCAGCAGGGCAATGAAGACTGTGACCTGCAAACACGGACGCTATGGGCCTACATTCCTTCCCATAGACAGGGAACAGAGTAGCCAGTCTACAGAGAAGGAAGATAAAGCAGATATGCAGAGAGAGGCAGAAATGAGAGACAGGAGAAGATGCCAGGTCCCTGAGCATTTTCTAATCCCCAGTCTGGTCCCTTCCAGAGGCCTCCCTACATTGCTGCCCTGGATTCCGGGAGTGTGTATTTTTATTGCTGTGTAACAAGTTACCATAAATGCAGTGGCTCAAAACAACATCCATTTATTTGCTGTCAGTCCTGTAGGTCAGAAGGCTAGCGTGACATGATGGGGCCCTCTGCTCAAAATTGAAATCAAGGTGTTGGCTAGACTGAATTCTATCTAGGGGTATGACAGAAAATCCACTTCTAAGCTCATTCTTGTTCGCAAAATTCGATTCCTTTTGGACTGGCATGAGCCACTCTCAGCAACCACAGGTCACTTGCGTTCCTTGCTGTTAGACCACCTCCATCTGAAGCTAGCAGCAGTGGGCCCAGTCCTTCCCAAGCTTCAAATCTCTGACTTGCCCTTCTGCAGCCAGAAGTAGCCAGTAGGCTACTTTTAAAAGGTTCATGAGATCAGGCCCACCTGGATAATTTCCCTATCCTAACGCCAATTGATTTGGGACCTTAATTATATCTACAAAACCCCTTTACTATAGTAGCTAGATTCACATTTGAATAACTGGGAGAATTCTGTCTACTATAATGGGGAGCTTCAGTCTCCCTGTGATAAAGTCTCTTTTTTGCTTAGGCCAAGACAAATAGCTTTCTATTTTTTCCAACTAAATAATTCCAACAAATCCAGAGTGAAAGGTTGGGGCAGGGCCAGCTTACCCTAAATGGGAAAATGTAAGAAGCCAAATTCAGCAGTGCTGGCCAGGTTTATTATTCGTAGGTAAAAATATCCTGGTTAAAATGTCTTAGCTGGAATCCAAACCTACAGATAAATGTGTGAATTTCCCAGAACATGACTCTGCTCTATTTTATAAGTGTTGAAAGCCTAGGGCTACCTTCATAGACCAGCACTCTCCTGTCTCTTATAAAGCAATACTTAGAGACAGAAAGTAGAATAAGAGTTACTGAGCACCAGGAAGAGAGAAGAAAGGAAAGTTATTGCCTAACAGCTGCGGATAGTCTATTGAGGATGATGAAAAAATTTTAGAAACATACAGTGGTGATGGATGTACAACAGTATGAAGGTACTTAAGGTTACTTTACACTCAATAACGATTTAAATGGCAAATTTTGGATGACACATGAAAAACAGACACATGAAAAAAATGTTCATCATCATTAGCCATCAGGGAGATCAAATCAAAACCACACTGAGATACCACCTTACACCAGTTAGAATGGCCAAAATCAACAGGACAGTAAACAACAAATGTTGGAGAGGGTGTGGAAAAAAGGGAACCCTCTTACACTGTTGGTGGGAATGCAAGTTGGAAAACAGTGTGGAGATTCCTCAAGAAATTAAAAACAGAGCTACCCTATGACCCTGCCATCGCACTACTGGGTATTTACCCCAAAGAAGCAGATGCAGTACAAAGAAGGGCCACATAGACCCCAATGTTCATAGCAGCAATGGCCACAATTGCCAAACTGTGGAAAGAGCCAAGATACCCTTCAACAGATGAATGGATAAAGAAGATATGGTCCATATATACAATGGAATATTATGCCTCCATCAGAAAGGATGAATATCCAACTTTTGTATCAACATGGACAGGACTAGAAGAGATTATGCTGACTGAAATAAGTCAAGCAGAGAGAGTCAGTTTTCATATGGTTTCACTTGCATGTGGAGCATAAGGAAAAACATGAAGGAAATTGTGAGAAGGAAAGGAAGGGTGAATGGGGAGAAATCGGAGAGGGAGATGAACCATGAAAGACTGTGGACTCTGAGCAACAAACTGAGCGTTTTGGAGGGGAGAAGGGTGGGAGTTTGGGTGAGCCTGGTGGTGGGTATTGAGGAGGGCACGTATTGCATGGAGCACCGGGTGTGGTACATGAACAATGAATCTTGGAACACTGAAAAAATAAAATTAAATTAATTGGAAAAAAGTTTTAAAAAATGGTAATTTTTATGCTTTATATATCTTATCACAATTTTTTTAAGCTTAAAAAAAGGAAAAAGCAATATGATGTCTGACAAAGGCAAGGAGAAAAAGCATCCTTGAGGAAATTACACTTGGTTTGAGATTTAAAGAATGAGGAGGAGTAAAAAAAAAAAAAAGAATGAGGAGGAGTTAACTGGGTAGAAAAAGCATTCCTGGCAAAGGGTGGCATGTGCAAAGGCCCTGTGGTGCAGCAAGTATGCTTCAGTCAGCCAGTATGGATGGAAGAGAAAAAACAAAGGGGAAGAGTGGGGCAGATGAGATATCTGATGGTAAAGGAGGGTAGAACTGGAGACTACAGGGGCCAGGCAGCATCTGTCACAAAATTCCACTTTGTCTACCAACAAGTGACTCCAAATTCAGGCGCATGATTATGTATGATGGCCTTCTTTATACTCTGGCTTCGGGGGGTTTCTGAAGGTTCTAGATGATGTGAAAGCACAGTGTTGGACATCCCAGTGTGACCACCTTATGTAGTCTCAGGAGAAAGAGAGGAGTTCCCACTCCTCTACCTGACTACCAAAAGGAACAATGTAGAACCACAGCTCATGCAATTACCTTCCTGGTGCTCTTGAAGAACACGTTCACCAGCAAAGCAAATTTTAAAAGCCTTAAATTAATTGCCTGCAGAAGCACTCACTGCACTTAACAAGCAGAGTCCCTGCTAAACAAATGTCAGACATAATTGGGACTCTTGTCCCCTGCCACCAGCCAGCCCCTGATGTGGAGGGGAGTCTTCCTAGCACAAAACATCTGCAGGGGCAGCTCAAGGCCCAGCTACACAGACACCACAACCCAGGAGCTGCTCCGAAAAACTCCAGTCATTTCAACTCATGGGAACTGAGAAAAATCATAGCAGTGCCCTTTAATACTGTTTATTTAGATCCTGGCAGAGCGGAATTCTAAGCACATCCCTCTGTCTCCATTTAATCACCAGTGATTACGAAGCCTCTGGGGCAATAATGGTGGAATTAAACACAGAAGTGCTAATTCTGACTTAAGACATTTCACCTGGACAGATGGGTGGCCTCCCTCTTTCTGCAGCAGACAGGCCCCACTGAGAGTGAGGCCTACACAGTGCCTCCCACCTTACATCAGGGCCATTTGCCCCATCTGCCCCTAAGCTCTGCAAACAGTTCTGTCTGTACATATCTTTTCATATGTTTTCCCAATAATTCCATCATGATTCAAGAGGTCTAAGAACTCAAATAAATTTCCAAGCAGATAAACCAGCATCTGATGCAAGCAGCCAGTTCCTCAGAATGGCTGGCATGAGAGAGGGCATCTCACGGTGCCCTTTCCAGGGCCACAGCATAACGACTTTTGTGGGCCTGAGCCACTTTGGTCTTCACAGGCTGCTTTTCTCTATCAAATCAAGTCAAAACAAACAAAATAACAAATAATATATATACATGTTTTATATGCCTATTAATTAGATTATATATATATTAGACACATAGATTTCTGACCCATTGATATAAAGACAAATATATCACTATTATATATTGAAATTTTTTTCTTCAACCTAAAAGTTCCTTTTACTTCTTCTTCTGATTTTACAAGAAATTAGAGCATTTTCAGGGGCCCTAGGCCCTGGGCCTGCTGTGCCTAGTAAAGAAGACAGCGTCAGTGCTTCCTTTCTCTAGATGCTCTAGGAAACAGGAGAGGGATGGCTCAAATGTTCCAGAGGCAAAGCCAGCACACACTATGGTTGAGGGCTCTGCTACTCTGCCTTCCCACACTCTTCCTGCAGCACCCTGAGTTGTGCCACCCCAAATATCTCTAACAAACAACAGCTACATATCCACCCACAGGCAGATTTTCTCTTGGGCCAGCAAAACACATGTTCTCAAGTCAGAGTATATTAGACCCCAACTCCATCAAGTACCAAGTAAGTGACCTCAGCCAAGTGACTCTACCTCTCTCACCAGGCCATGGTGAGAGTGGGGAGAATAAGGCACCCGCCTCACCAAATTGCCAGGAAGATTTAATGAGATAACACTTGGAAATTGCTCCAAGAATGAGAGATGGCTTTGTGTAATTATTGGTAGTGTTGTGTCCTTAGGTCATGGGCCCTTCTTGATAATCTGATGGGAGCTATAACCTCACCCAAAGAAAGGATACCCAAATTTTTCCACACATTCTGGGGGAGCCTGGACCATAACCTCCTACCCCCCAGTCTCTAAAACCTAACAACCCATGGATCATCTTCGACTCCATGGGGCCCAATGAAAAAGTCCATATTCAGATGACCCCATTGGCTCTGTAGCAAAGGGCCTGAGGAACAAGGTGAGCCCAGCTGAGACTCATTTCCAGCCTAATCTCCCCTAAAACAAGAATGGCACTAATGCAAAGAGTCACGGTACTATGGGGACAGCCATGTCCAGGGAGCCTTGTCACCTGATCCTTGCTCCCCTCCTCGACTGAATGACCTGGGGCCACCCCAGAAGGCTGCACAGAGCGGGAGGAGGCCCCCTGCACTACAGTGAATAGAGCAACAGACACGCATTCAAATCACACCACTTGGCTGTGCATGACTTTGAACAGTTAGCATCACCACCAGCCTTCATTCCCTCATCTCTAAAGTGGAGACGTGGTATCTATCCTTCAGGGTGGCTGTGAAAACAAAATCAAACCACTTATGGAAACCAACCAGCCAGGTGCCTGGCACAAAATGGAAGCATGTGTCCTTGCTGGGCCAGCCACGCTACCTGACACACTTGGAGGGAAAGTCACTAAACAGCAATCAACAAAAAAATGCCTGCTACTCCTCGTGCCAGAGCATGCTAAATGGAGTCACCCACAGATCCAGTCTGAGAAGCCAGAAGACTGGATCCGATCCTACAGTTTGCAATGTCTGCCTTTTCACTTCTCTGTTCCAGGCTTGCGCTGGAAATACTCTTTGATTTCTCTGTCCAAGGGATCTAATGAAGTTTGACACATATCTGCTGGTCACATGGGCCCTTCCCCGTGGAGCCCAGTGTCAGGCTCTATAAAGGATAACATGCCCCTCTCTGACCCCCAGAGCCTCCTAGGGGGATCTAATGTACCCCATGTCATCTATAATTTAAGTCAGGTCTTCCCAACCTGGAGAAAATCCATTCCTACTTTCAACAGCCTTGGAAGACAACTGCCTGTACGTTCTCAGATGTGCCTCAGAGACCTTCTCCTTCCACCCAAGTAACTCCCAATCATACATACAGCCCAAATTTAATCAGAATCTCCCAAACATGCTTCCTATGTTGGTTATGTCTACCTGGTTATTACTTTTATGTAATAAAATAACCAACTGGTCATTTGTGTAATTCATGTGGGGTTTCATTCATGTACCTCCCCAACACTTACTCAATATCTCGTAGGTGTCAGGCACCACCCTGAGCACTGGGAAATCCGGAAAGTAACCGAATATGGTTCCTGCCTTTGCAGGCTCACAGTTTACCAAGGAGGACAGATGTATCCACACATTATTACAGTGCTGGGGTCAGGAGCACATGACTACGGGAGTCTACAATTTTCCTGTGAGCAACGGGGGCTTGCTAAGGCTATGTCTGGATCACTTAACAAGGAGGGGCCAACATCTCTAATTATTCCCAGTTAAAGATGTAGCTTGTCTACGTGAGTTCCTTCTGAAAAATAATGCAAACCACCTAAGAGTTTATAAACGTGGTTTTAACGCAGCGGAGCCGTGTATGGGAGTTCCAGCTGCTCTACACCCTCACCAGCACTTGGTCTTGTCAGTCAGTGCTTTTCATTTCCACAATTGTACGTATGTGTAGTGGTTTTAATCTGCATTTTCCTAATGAGCAATCATGTGGGGCACCTTTACATACATACTTACTATGACTTGGTTATCTTTTTAATGAAATGTCTAGTCAACTCTGTGCCTATTTTTTTGCTGTGGATTATCAGTCTTTTTCTAAATGATTTATGAGAGTTGGTTACATATCTCAGATATGAATCTTTTGTCAGATAAACATATGACAACGGTTATGCTCTCTTTGTGCCTGCCTTTTTACTTAAAGGTGTCCTTTGATGAAAATAAGTTCTTGATTTCCTTAAGGCCCAATTATCAATTTTTCTTACGGTTAGTGTGCTTTGTTCTAAGAAATCTGTGCCCACCCCATGGTCATGAAAATATTCTGTTATCTATCAAAAATATTATTTTTTAACCTTTCACATTAAGATCTAACATCCACCTGGAATTGATTTTTGGCTTATGGTTTATGTGAGGTAAGAGTCAAAATAAATTTTTTTCCCATAGAGATCATCAGTGGACCCTGGGTCATTCATTTACTGACAAGTGCCCTCTTCTGCTGCTCTGTAGAGCCTCTTTGATATTAAAAAAAAAAAAAAAAGTATACCTGTGTGGGAAAAAATAAAAATGCAAACTACAGATATTTAAAAAGAAATGATAGCTGGTGTCACAACCAAAAATTAATTTCTCAAGTCTGGCAGGACGCTACTATTCATAGACAGTGTCACCCCATTGACCACCAACCCCGCTGTTTATGGGTCTTATAAGTTGAGGATTTATTCTAAGCTTACAGCAGGATGTAGTGTGATCTCTGACCACACATCTCTAGCCCAGCCAAAGTGACCCT
>CM053621.1:3011782-3079046 GCA_028646535.1 Procyon lotor | reverse complement strand
TGGCTCAGCAGGTTAAAGCCTCTGCCTTCGGCTCAGGTCATGATCTCAGGGTTCTGGGATCGAGCCCCACATGGGGCTCCCTGCTTGGCAGGGAGCCTGCTTCCCCCTCTCTTTCTCTGCCTGTCTCTCTGTCTACTTGTGATCTCTGTCAAATAAATAAATAAAATCTTTAAAAAAAAAAATATTTAGGGGCGCCCGGGTGGCTCAGTCATTAAGCGTCTGCCTTCGGCTCAGGTCATGATCCCAGAGTCTTAGGATCGAGCCCCGCATCAGGCTCTCTGCTCTGCGGGAAGCCTGCTTCCCCCTCTCCCTCTGCCTGCCTCTCTGCCTACTTGCGATCTCTCTCTCTCTGTCAAATTAATAAATAAAATCTTTAAAAAAAAAATAAAATAAGGGGCGCCTAGGTGGCTCAGTGGGTTAAAGCCTCTGCCTTCGGCTCAGGTCATGGTCCCAGAGTCCTGGGATCGAGCCCCACGTCAGGCTCCCGGCTCAGCGGGAAGCCTGCTTCTCCCACTATCACTCCCTCTGCTTGTGTTCCCTCTCTCACTGTGTTTCTGTCAAATAAATAAAATCTTAAAAAAAAATATTTAAAAAAGAATGCACATCCAAACAGATCATGTTCTTTCAATGACTCCCTATTACTTTGTGGGTTAACAATTACGAGAGCTCATCTTTACTGAGCATGGATTATCTTACTTCATCCTTATGATACCCCTTTATCTCACCAATGAGAGGTTAAGTGGGATGCCCAAGATGACACAGCTAACTAGTATAAAGTTTCAATCCCTTAACACAAGACCTGTGTGATCCAGCCCCTCCCTCCTCCAGCCTCACTTCCCCATACTGTCACTTGCCTTCCAGGCTCTAGCCACACCAACCTCTTTGAAGTCTCTCAAATTTACTGCATTCCTTTTGACCTCAGAGCCTTCACATGTGCTGTTCCTCACCCTGAAATGCTGTTCCTATACTTATTTATCTGGTTAACACATATCCACCCTCCATGTCTCCCCTTAAGTGTCTTCTTACCAATACTTTATTTTTTTAATAAAACAGCTTTATTGAAATATGATGCACATCCCAAGCAATTTGCCCACTCAAAGTGTAAAATCCAATGATTTGAATGTAGCTGGATGCATGGGTGGCTCAGTCCATTGAGTGTCTACCTTTGGTGCAGGTCATGATCCCAAGGTCCTAGGATCAAGGCCTGCATCAGATTCCCTGCTCTGTGGGAGGCCTGCTTCTCCCTCTCCCTCTGCCTGACACTCCCCCTTCTTGTGTGCTCTCTGTCAAATAAATAAATAAAATATTTTTTAAAAAAATAAAATTCAATGATTTTTAGTATATTCAGAGTTTGGTAATCATCACCACAATCAATTTTAGAACTGATTCATCCCCCCCTACAGGAAGCCCCATATCCACTAGCAGTCACCTTCCATTTCCCTCTCCCCCCAGCCCCTGGCAACGACTAATGTTTCTATTCCTAATGGATTTGCCTATTGTGGACATTACGTATAAATGGAACCATAAAACATATGGCCTTTTGTATCTGGTCTCTTTCACTCAGCATAATGCTTTCAAGTCCCTTCATGTTTCAGCTAATATCAGTGTGTTATTCCTTTTTATGGACAAATAAGAGTCCATCATATGGACAGACCACATTCTATTTATCCATTCATCAGTTGATAAACATGTGTGTTATTCCCACTTTTGGACTATTGCGAACAGTGCTGATACAACGTGTGTACACATTTTGGGTAGGTATGTTTTCATTCCTCTTGGGTATACACTTAGGAGCAGTGTCTGGGCCATATGATAACTGAATATTCAACCTTTTGAGGAACTTCTGTTTAAGGAAGCCTTTCCTGACCTTCCAAGACTGAGGTTCCCTCTCCTCATTTGTACATTCTCTTCACATCCTTTACTTCTTTCAGAGCAGTCGTGACAAACGTATCAATGACCCAGGTAACTCTAGGTTAAAGCCCATAATTCCCTCTAGATCATCAATGTCCCATAGAAATACGATGTGGTCACACATTTACTCTCACTTTTCTGTAGAGGTCACATTTTTTTAAAGTAGAGCAGGTGATTTTAAAGCAGACCAGGGTAATTTTAATAATAACATTTATTTAACCGAATTTATCCACAACCCCATTTCAGCATGTATTACATATTTTTAACAACATTAATGAAACACTTTCCATTATTTTTTATATTAGGTCTTCAAAACCTAGTGTGTATTTTTTTTAGACTTCCTGCGTGTCTCAATTCCTACTCACATTTCAAGGGCTTAAAACCACACATGGCTCAGTCAGTTAAGCAGCTGCCTTGGGCTCAGGTCATGATCCTGGAGTCCTGGGATCAAGCCCCATATTGGGCTCTCTATTCATCAGGGAGTCTGCTTTTCCCTCTGCCCCTTACTCTGCTTGTGTTCTCATTCTTTCTCTCTCTGTGTCAATCTCAAATAAATAAGCAAAATCTTTAAAAACAAAATAAAACAAAACCATACATGGCTAGTGGCTACCTTACTGGAAGGTGCAGCTCTAAACTGTTCACTCCCTGAGGGAGAAACCCTGCCTGTTTTTGCCAACTACTGGATTCTCAGCCCCTGGTACAGTGGCTAAGATGTAACAGGTACCCCATGAATATCTCCTGAATACTGAATAAATGAATCCAACCCAACCTCCAATCCTCCAAAAATACTTTCAAAAACCCAACATGCACATAGATCCACCTGGTGTTTTCCAGCAACTTGAATTTGTTAAGAAAAGGGAATGAAATGTGGAACTCCTGTATGCAATAGTATGGGTTACAAGGACCTTCTACTCTTCAGGCAAACAGTGTCTTTGTTGAGGTCAGAACCAGTGTAACACAGCGCTTTTTAAATGTGACACTATTTCAAAGCTTGAAGTACCTGTTTGGGGAAGCCTATTTAATTTCTTGCCTTTTTTTAGAATGTTGGCTATTACTATTATAAAGGGAAGTAGCTCCAACAAGTAGGTGCACACACACACCTAACAGCAGCTTCTTAAGAGCCAGCCCTCTTTCTGGTGAGGAAATAATAACCAGCAGGTAAATGTCTGAATATATTCAACCATTCTCACTTTCTGCAAAGTTCAAATCTACAATTGATTTACTTTCTGGGCTTCTGGAAACTGGTTTTGTCAAAATTACTCAGGAGTGGATTGAGGCCAAGCATTGCCCCTTAAGGACTTAGGACAAAGCAAGTCAGCCATGGTCAGTGCAGAGTTGGCCATACATGATTATACCTAGACCTGCAAGACAGCAATGCCCTCCCATGGTCCCTCCCCACCCAGGTCCCTACTGCCTGGACTGCAGCCGGAAGTATTCGAGTACAGGTGCATTAAGCAAGTATTGCTGAATTTTACTGGTGGTTAGAGGGTTGCAGTCAATCACAGTACACCAATGGGCCCACTTCTTCACAATGCCTTCTGTCCAGGCCCTTTGACATATGACTTTATAGTTCTTCCCACTAAAGAGTCAGAAAGGACTCCTCTGGCCCTTGATGTTGAGTTTAGTCATGTGCCTTGCATTAGCCAATGGAATGCTGGTCTGTGTTATGAAACCAAAAACTTGAAAAGAGGGTGCTCAATCCTTCTTGCATTCCTATGCTTCTGCCAGCACAATGAGAACATATTCAGGTGAGCCTACTGGTCTCAGAAGAAGATAAGAAGCACCAGGCACAGAGCAGAGCTTCCCAGATGTACCCCGCGTAGATCAACCAACCCTCAGCTGACCAACCCCAAAATCCACAGAAATAAGTAGTTGTTGTATTAAACGACCAATTTGGGGTGGCTTGTCACACAGTACTTCCATGGCAACAGCTAACCAATACAAGAGTCACCGTCCCTTGTCTCTATAGCTTTTAAAAAATTTGAACAGCTATATGCAGATCCCCCATTTGTCTTGATTTATAACAAAGTGAATTGGAGAACTAGTTTGGTCCTGACAATTATCAGTCACCTGGCCAGAAACTAGTTATTCCTTCCTTCTTCCTTATCAATAGAACCCCTATTTTACTCAGGTGCTGAGTTGCCTTGTCTCTTAGGAAGTTTTGGCCCAGCCCCAGGAAATGGTTTAAGCAGAATTTGGCAAACTATAGCCCAGGGACCAAATCTGATCCACTGACTGTTTTTGTAAGTAAAGTTTTATTGGAACAAAGCAATGCCCATTTATTTATGCACTTGTCTACGGCTGTTTTCACACTACAATGGCAGAGTTAAGTAGCTGTAACAGAGGTTATCAGTACCAAAAAAGCATGAAATATTACTATTTCTTACCCAAGAAGTTTGCTGTTCTCTAGTCTAAGGCTTAGATTCTAAACTAACCATGTTACTCAAATGCCCCTTTGCCCTTGTTGTTTTAGGATTGGTCCTGAGACTCCATTCTGACTCTTCTATTGAGGGACTCCCATCCTCCACTTCCTGTCAGATCAGGACTGATATGGCTGAGCTGTAGGAACTCTGCTGGAATTTGCAGCAGAGACTTTAGTATAGAAATGTGCAAGGAGACCCTCCACCCCTTCTTTCTTGCCTTGGACTGTTGTCATGTGAGGACTTCATATTTGGATTATGGCAGCCTCCATGATCATAAGGAGAAAGGCAAAAGCATCACAGAAAAATCAACAAGAAATTCATCATCTCCAGCAAACCCTAAAATTTAGCAAACCCTAGGCCTGATAGAGTCAGCATTTCCTCCTCAGCCCTGCCAATCCACCAACTTGTCCTCTCAGAAAAGGAGTGGGGAGAAACAATGAAAACTCCTGTCCCAGTTCACGTCCAAGGGATCAGAAGTGATACTGGAACTTCCTTCCCCTATAGGTCAAAGAGGGGAATCAAGGACAGTGCCAGGCAGGAGAGATCCAACAACAGATGTGGTGTTTATGGAATTTTGGTCTGTGGACCCAGTTGAAGCTGCATTCCTAGACATTACGTTTAAGAATGGAAATTGGAGTCATGTCTGCTAACATCTTCTTCCCTCCAAAACAGAGGGAATAAATGTTGCTCTACCATGCCTGGGTGTAAGAAATGTCACATTCCTATTTCTGTAACTCCAGTTAAATCTGCTCTGAGTCCCTGTATGCCTGGCAGGTGGGGAATTCAATCTTGTCATTATCGGGGCTTCTTACCCTTCTGCATGAGTTTACATAAGAATTCCTATCCAGGAAGGAGGAGGTAAGTAGAAAAATGCAGAAGTGAAGCAAAGTGAGTTGATCAATGAGTTGACCAAGACCAAGTTAGGGAGTGATGTGACCCTCTCCATCTCCATGTCCCCAAATCTCTAACAAAGTCAACAAAACCCATCAATACTTACTGTGAATGGTTCATGCTTATGGAAATCAAACCAGAAACCAAGTTTCTGATTAACAAAGGTGGGGACACAGGCACCAAACATGGACTTAAGTGCCCAGGAGGCTGGGGAGGCTCTGCGATACTGAGCCCTCACCCCAGTCTCAACAGAAATGTAAGGGATTGACACATCCACGAACCACAGAATTTGAGGGCTTGAGTGCATTGGTTCCTGAATCAATGCCCCTAGGGCATTTCCCAGATTCACCACTTCCTTCTGGGGCTATCAACAACATATTTCTCTAAAACCTCAGTTCCTCATCTCTAAAGCAGAGGTCATATTATCTACCTTCTCAGGAAGTTATTGGGAGATTAAGAGATGGCATTCACCACAGCACCTAGGACAAGGCAAACTCTCCCTAAATACGAGCCATCTCCACCTTGACCTCTAGGTCTCAGAGAACAGAAGGCTCCCCATGGACACAGTGGGCCCCAAATCAGGCTGAGTAGCAGAATCTCTTGGGGATACCCAAGCCCTGCCCAAGAGCTACTGAGTCAGAATCACTGGAGGCAGGGCCCAGGAATCAGTATTTTTAAAGCCCACCAGGTGATCAATAGAACAGCAACTTGCACTTTTTTTTCACATTTCTTTTATAGTTTTTTACATTTCAGTCATTTTTAACATATTCACAGATATGTACAACCATTACCAGAGTCAACTTTAGAACACTCCATCACCGCAAAAAGAAGTCCCATATCCTTTAGCTATCACCTCACCCCTCATCCCCACACCCCAGGCCTAGGCAACCACTAATCTACTTTTGCCTCTATAAATTGGCCTATTCTAGACTTTCATATTAATGGAATCATATAATACTTGGCTGTTTTGTGTCTGGCTTCTCTCAGCATAATGTTTTCATGGTTCATCCATGATGTGTCAGGTATCAGAACTTCACTCTCTTTTATGGCCAAACAATATTCCACTGTGAGGGTATACCATATTTTGTGTATCTATTCACTTGTTGATGGGATCTGAATTCTGTCTATCTTTTGGCTATTATGAATGATACTACTCTTAACATTCATGCATATTTGTATGGACCTCTATTTTCATTTCTGCATAGACATATCTCCAAGGAAAATATACAAATGGCCAATAGTACATGAAAAGATGATCAACATCATCTGCCATTGGAAAAAATGCAAACCAAAACCATAATGAAATACCACTTCATACCTACAAGAATGACTAGAATGAAAAAGATAGGCAACAGCATGGGTTGGTGAGGATGTAGAGAAACTGGAACATACACACTGCTGTTGGGAATGTCAAATGGTGCGGTCACCTTGGAAAATAGTCTGGCAGTTAAATATTGAGTTACCATATGACCCAGCAATTCCACTTGTAAGTATAGAACAACCTGGGCTCTTATAATCTGTGGGAAATGAACTACTAGTACTTAACAAGAATAAAAAGAGGGAGAAGAAGACAGAAATGGGAGGTACAAACACAGCCTTCACAATAGGAGCTCATTGCTATTTGCCTTTCCTGGTGAGAATATCTCACTTTGATAAATGATTCTGGGGTTAAGACACAATTATTCATAAAATGTGCTCTCTCAATGACTTCATCAGCTACTCACCAAAGAAACCACCCTCTATGTGGCACCTGGGTGGCTCAGTAGTTAAGTGTCTGCCTTCAGCTCAGGTCATGATCCCAGGGTCCTGGGATCAAGCCCTGCATCGGGCTCCCTGCTCAGCAGGAAGCCTGCTTCTCCCTCTCCCACTCCCCCTGCTTGTATTCTCTTACTTGCTCTCTCTCTGTCAAATTAATAAATAAAATCAGGAAGGAAGGAAGGAAGGGAGGGAGGGAGGGGAGGGAGGGAGGGAGAGAAACCACCCTCTGTTCCAACCCTGAGGAAGATGTGCTGGATTGGACTTGGTAAGCTGTGTTAAGTTTGATCTCTGTACTTTATGATAGATGGAGGGGATTTCCTAGAGAAATGTTGACTGTTGAATTTTTTATTTTGTCCACATTGACTTTAGAACCTCCTGCATAAAGCCTGACTTTCCTGTACTTTTTATTGCTTCTAAATAAATTTCTAGTTCAACATATTCTAGAGATGATTTGCTAAGAAACAAACAAAAATGTTAAGAATATGAGCATAGTTATACTATAGAGTTGACATAAATTGCATTAGTATATATGAAACACAATACATTTTCATGTGTGATGAAGAAAGAGTGTCTTCATTCTTACACAGACGGCAGGAAGAGGGCTATCAAGGCACTTGCCCAGCAAGATCTTGGGTTCGGATGTAATTTGTGTTAGGATAGTCATCTTTGATGGATTCCATGTCTCAAGCATCTTTTTATTCTTCTCTCTTGGCAAGTTCTAGGTAAACAGTGGTACCATATATGTTTGTTGAACGAGCAGGAGAGAGATGGCAACCAGCAGTTCTCAAAGTGCAAGCAGGATTCCAGAAACTGTGGGTAGTTATCTCCAAGACATTGTGGCCAATTTCTCAGTCTCACCATGATTTATCCATCTCAACTCAAACCCTATGTGTGGTCCTTGTTACAGAACTCATGCTTATATGGACACATGTGTGCTGGAGCCTGAGTTGCATGGACTGCACAGAGTTAAGCATTTAGATCCATTTAGAAAAATCCATTTAGAAAAGCTCCATGCTTTGATATTTCACTTGTGTTACTGCTCCTGCCTTCAGGTGGAGGCCTCCTCCTTCCATGTAACTTAGCAAAGCCCAGTGTGTGCACACACATGAGCACACACTCCTCTCCTTGGCTGACACTCCGAAAGGGTCACCTTGGGGGATCCTCATGGTCATCTGACAACAGTTCAATTAAGGTGATCAGTCTTTGTGCCAATCATTTGATTCTACACATCATTCCTCTTATGACTGATTTAAAATGTTTTATTGAATTATAGCATACACACAGAAGTATACAACACAAGAAGACAACTCAAGAAATTTCTTAACAAACTGAACATACTCATATAATCAACACCCAGATCCAGAGACAGAACATTAAAACCCCTCCTAGGACCCCCACCTCATTTTTAGTTACTGTTCATCCCGACTGCCAATTCCCTCAACTTGTGTCACCTGATTCTGTTTTATGTTAGGCAGTGATTCTCAAATGGGGACAATTGTGTCTCCCAGAGAACATCTGCCAATGTCTGGGGAAATTTTTCCCCCAAAATTGGGAGAAGTATCTTACTGGGTAGATACTTCTTACGTATCTACTTAAGATATTCTCACGTATTCTACTTAAGATACTTCTTAAGCATCTACTCTATCTAATGGGTAGAGTCCAGAGACCCTGCTAAACATCCTACAGTGCACAGGGCAGTCCCCCAAAAGGAAAATATCCAGCCAAAGAGGTCAATAGTGTCTCAGGTAAGACACCCCGATGTAAAGAGACCCACCCATACATTATCAATTGTTTTGTGCTTGTGGTCGATTTTAGCTCTTTGATTCTGATCCTTAAATGGAAAGCAAAAATGTCATTTGGGGGGGCACCTATGTGGTTCAGTCAGTTAAGCGTCTGACTTGTGATTTTGTCTCAGGTCATGATCTCAGGGTCATGATCTCAGCCTGCTTAAGATTCTCTCTCCCTCTGCCCCACCCTAACCCCTGCTCACACACTCTCTCTTCCTCTTTCTCTCAAGAAAAAAAAATCATTTGGAGGCAGGTAGAATCCCAAAGAAACAAAAAACCCAGAGCTGCCCACAAAACATGGTGCCTTTCGAACTGAGATTTGATTTCTCAATTCTTTCTTTTCTGACTTTTGAGTGGTTTTTATAAAAATGACATCGATTGGGGCTCAAGGGCCTAAGATTCCCACAAAAATGAAGTTCACATGGGAATTTTACACACACCCACACAGGTACATATGTCATTTACATTCAGACACCCACCCACAGGCACACACACCCGGAGACATACACACCACCAAGACAGAGAACGAGCTTCATGGTCCCAGGAAAAGGAGAAATGAATGAAGGAGAAACCCTTCATTCCAGGGAGGCATTTACTTATTTAATTCAGACTCCAATAGTCAAGCTGTTGCTGAGCCCAGCTCTCTGTCTTCCCCCTCTAGGAAAGAGAGATGGATTTTTTTTTCTTTACTCAAGAATATAGATTTAAAAAACAAACACTTCTGCATCTCAAAGCAGGCTGTACTTCTGGAACTGCACATATTGATCAGCATTTTATTGTCAATTTTCTTTTAGTTGAAGTGGGAAAAAAATATAATCTAATTATGTGTTTAGTGACAGTTGGGAATCAGTCACACTAAATCCAACTGAGTGTGTTTGCGTGATTGAGGTGTTTAATTTGGGGACAAGGAAGCAGAAGCATTGGTCGTGTTTTAATGTAATTAGTACAGAATACCCCTAAAGGGCTGAAGTATCACAACAGCACGAAGCTCATTCTGAAGTAAGAAGGGCTTCTACCTCCAGAACTGAGGCAGGCAGGTATGTAGCTGCATGCACCATTTAAGCCATAATGTTTTATCAAAGTCTCTTCAAGAGCCCGTGGAATGTAGACTAGGAAAGACTAAGATACTCCACGTCTTGGCTATGCTTCTATAAAGGGAAATAACCTCGCCCTTTGGATATCCCACACTGTGGCTCTCTAAGCTGCTGATTCCCAGATTTTGTTATTTCATAAACCAGTAAAATATTTTTTTAATTTGGGAACCAACAAAAGGTTACCTTTGGGGGCTCGGGAGAATAAGAAAGGACTTTTGTGTGTGTGTATATATATATCTCACCATAATCAGTCAAGCTAAATTAGGTTTTGCAGCAATAACAAGCAACTCCTAAGGATTCATTTTTCTCACTCATGGTACATGTGCATTGCATATCACAGAGTAGGGAGTGAAGGGGGCTTTGTTTCCACATTGTACTTATCCTAGGGTTTAAGCGAATGGAGGTTCCATCACCTGTCAGGGCAGCAGAGAGATGGTGCTGGAAGACCATGCACTAGGAATTAATTTCTCAAAGTGACACACTGGTTTTTGTTCAGTAGATGAAGTATCTCCTTCCCTAAACTCAATCCTAGTTACTCATATACACTTTCACAGGGGATCAGATGGTACCTATGCCACAGGAGAAATCAAAATGGCCTCCATGGCAGTGTTAAATGGGAAGTGAAAACTGGAGTTCAGTTAGCTGAGGACCACACTGAAGCATCTCCCAAGAAAGCTTTTGGCAGCTCCGCACATCCATAACCTTGCTGCGTTTCAGGGCAAGGCCTCTGCTTAAGCTGAACTGGCTTCCATTAGAGTAAATCACATTGACTCACAGCAAATGCAGATGAAGGACAAAAGGTTCTTCTGAAAAAGATTCACCTCTCTCTCTCTTTCTCTCTCTCTCTCTCTCTCTCTCTCTCTCTCTCTCACACACACACACACACACACACACACACACACACACCCCTCCCTCAAGGCTGACCCCATTCCGCAACCAGTGTCCTTCCACTGAGCACCTGGAAATCCTGGTTCACTGATGCAAACACGAGCAAGAGATGACCCTGATATCAAGGAGCTTACAGTCCAATGGGAAGAAACAGACTTGAGCACAAGTGAGGGTAATACAAGATGGAGGAAAAGAGACAAACTTAAAATTTGAGATAAGTAACCACTGAGGACTATTTCCTGAACTGGGTCCCTGAGCCAGAGTCAGGCCAGCTTCATGAGACTCACCTGGGGGCTTTTGTAAACATAGATCCCAGCTGAGCCCCTAAACACCAGTATTTCGGGAAAAGAGCCCCAGAAATTGGTATAATTAATAAATAGCCTCCTGCACGTGACTCTGATGCTCTAAGGGTTAGGGCAATAAGGAACTATGGAAAACACCAAAGAAGGAGCTAAAATAAACCCATAAATGTTGACTACTGTGTTGACTACAGTGTCAATATCCTATGTATATGAACCCAATACTTAGAGTAACCCTGCAAGGGAAACATTTGTGAGACCTAAATGTGGGCTTTGTTAGTAAAGAGTCAAGCACCTAGAATACTGGAATCCTGCTCTGCTGGTCACCCTCCCCACACAAGAGCCAGGTGAGAGTACTCTTCCAAGTTTTAGTACAATATGTCTTATTTTCCAAGGTCACTTGGAAATGTTAAATAACCTGCTCAGGTTATCAAAGCCCATAACTGATAAAATCCAGGGTTCAAACCCAAATCTGCCTGACTCCAAAGATGTTTCCACTTGCTTCAACCCTGGAGCCATCCTGGTTGTGGAGATGACAGAATCCACCCAATATCCACTTTTGTTTTTAGGTATTGTCTAAGGAGCTTCTGCAAATATTTAGATAAGGACGGTTTCTAAAAGAACCTGAAGTCGTTCTGCCATTTAAGAACCTCCACAGTCAGGGAGCCGGGAGTCCTGGGTCCTGATCCTGTTTCTGCACCTGCTTTAGTTTTCCTTGTGTGTATAACAGCAGCAACAATCTTTGACAAATTCCCTCCCCCACCACAGACACAGAGGGTTAACTCCATTGGTATTTTGAATAGATGGTTTCAGGGTCAACGATGATTTCACAGGATAGAAAATATCAGTCACAAAACACTCTGCATTCGAATAGAATGCTTTCATTTTAAAAAGGCCCTCTATTGCCATCTAATCTTATTCTCCCGACAGTCCCAGAAGAGAGGCAGGCTTGGTATTCCTGACTCCACTCTGCAGACAGGAGACTAGGCACAGCCCTCCCAGATGCCATAGAGGGAGTATAATGACAGGTGAAGGCCAATGTCATTGCCAGCCCATTCCCCCAGCTAATAGCCATTCCTAGATCTTGTGGACTTCCAGCAGAGGGTACAGAAGGGCTGGGTCACACATCTCCGCCAGTGGGGACCAGGACCGAACACGGCAAGGCCACACACTGTCTGTTATCTCTCTGTGAGATGCTAATTCCTAGCTACGCTGCAAGTCTCAGCTGACACAGCAAATCCTCAGAGAACATTTCCCTGAACCTCCAAGATTGGGCCAGAGTTCCTCATAACTGTCTGGCCTTCCCCTACTACAGAACTTATTACCCTACAGGTTGTATGGTATTGAAATACATATCTGCCTTATGCTCACCATGTTATCTGCAGCACCTACAAAGATTAATAAATGGTAAAACATAATGTCTGTTGAGTATGAATGATACCCTTTTTATGTGGCATCTTATGTAATCCTCACTATATCTGCAGTAGTAGGAGCTATTAAAAATCAATTTGCAAATGAGAAAGTGAGCCACAGAGAAGTTATATAACTTGCCAAAGGAGCCAGCTAGGAAGTGGTGAAACTCAGTTTGAGACAGGGACAGTTTGAGTCAGATTTCAGAGCCGGTGTCAATCACTAGAGTCGGTGTCTTCCTAGAATCTACCAGATAATTCATAAGCTTTTGTTGAATAAATGAATGGAGGTACACGTGGATGGATGGATGGTTGGATGGATGGATGAATGAATGGATAGATGAGTGGATGGATGGTGAGTGAACAGATGGGTGGATCGGGATCGTGGGTATTGGTGGACAGATGGATAGATGGATGGATGGGTGGATAGATGGATGCTGGAAAGGAGGGACTTGAGCAGCACTGTTTGCCATTTTTTCAGGGTCCTCTAAAAAAACCAAAGGAGTTCTCTCCACCTATAGGTGGGTGGGTGGGGGGCTTGCCCACGAAACACCACTCATTTTGGATAGTTCCCAGCTGCAATCATTGCTCTCTGAACACTCCCTTTATTGATTAGGAAACTCAAAACTTGCATAGATAATTAATGCAAATTACAGCTATAACTGAAGGTTGTCGAGCTGATAACAATTGGGTAATCAATAATCAATAACTTGGCTATATCACACTGCTGCCATTCCAGGCAAGTTCCACTGAAGAGTACTTTAATCTTTCCATCAAATCAAGTAGGCTTATCAAGTCTTCCCCAACTATGAGTAGAAGGAGGGGCTTATCAAATACTCAGAGTCCACCCTGGCAGGCTCAATCCCTTTCTCTACCTGGGCCTGACCCTCAGTTCTGAGACTCCTTCAGTCCTCCAAGTCAGCCCTTATTCCAGCCTTTGGACTGACCCAAGTGACTACCTGCCTATCAGATATCTTCACCTTTCAAGGCTTTCCTTTAGTCTAGCCTTCACCAAAGACTGGAATCATTGTTGACAAAATCCAAGTCAACCTAGATAAGGAATAGGTATAGGGATCAGGCCTCAGTTCATGGAATCAAGTTCTAGGCCAACTTAAAGAAAAGAATCTGAATAACTGTCAAGAGAGGCAGTGTGGACTTTACATATCTAAAGCCGGGGAAGGTCAGGGGGCCATGGAAGACCACAAACTAAATATGACATAAACTGTTTTTTTACAAAATTGTAAACAACCATTCTCCCACACTAATAACTGTGCTTCAAGTATTAATAAGGCCATTGATAAGGACAAGTCAGAAAAATGGGGCATTTTATGCAACCCAGGAAAGAAGGTTCATAGACTGGTGCATTCCTCACACCATCTCCTGGAGGACTTTCTGGGATTCTGGTTTCATGTGTTCTATGCGTTCTTTCTCATTTCTGCTGTTGGAGAGCTGCCACAGTGAAGTGGTTAATATTATGTGCCCAGAGAACAACCCAGTGGGTTCAAATCCAGCCCCGCCTCTGACTGTATAACACCAGGCAAATTATGAAATTTTCCTGGTTCTCCATTTCCACATCTATAAAATGGGATGCTTTGTGTTGCCTGGGTGGCTCAGTCATTAAGCATCTTCCTTCAGCTTGGGTCATGATCCCAGGGTCCTGGGATTGAGCCCCACATTGGACTCTCTGATCAGCAGGAAGCCTGCTTCTCCCTCTCCCACTCCCCCACTCCCCCTGCTTGAATACCCTGTCTCCTGTGTCTCTCTCTGTCAAATAAATAAAGAAAAATTTTTTTATAAATAAATAAATAAATAAATAAAATGGGATGCTTCATTCATTAATCAAATTCTATCTGAACACATGCTAAACACCAGAGAAAATGTGAATCAAAACCAAGCATGGACCCTGCGCCCCATGCTGATTAAGAGCTCAATTATTCATTAAGAAATCATGCCAAAAAAAAAAAATAAGTGACTATAGTTGGGCCTGGACCTACAAGAGAGAGACACGTAATATTATGAGAACAGATATCAGGAATTTGCTGTGACTCAGTCAGTGTCCCCTGAGAAAGTGCTAAGGCAGCCTGCAGATGAGATGTTTACCAGGTGAAGGAGGGGGGCAGAGAGCAGGATATGCAAGCCCCTGTGGCAGAAAAGACTATTACAACTACAGGAGCTTGAAAGAGACTAGAGAGAGCAAATGAACATGCAGATAAACATAGCACCAGACTCATGAGAAGTTGCAACAAAACTGAGACCCTGCCTGCAACAAATTCAATAAATGACTAAACAGTGATTTCTTCTAAAATGGGAAGGATAAGGTGACTTATCCTTGATGGTATTTCCCATGAAAGCCTTCTATGGAGTCAAGAGGCCACATTGAACATCCTCCTTGACAGTCCCCCAGCCAGCTGGACACAAATGCACCCTTGGGTTTGTGATACCTGGGGCAGGGCCCAGGATGATTTCAGTCAAGATCAAATATCAAGAACCACACAAAATCTGCAAAAGGGGAAGAAGCAGCTTTCAAAACTATGGTTGGTTTCTACTGAGAGTCTTTCAGATGGAAATTAAGCAGCTCTTCACCAGCGCTGGAGAGAAGAGCCTCTTGCCGCCTGAGAGAAAGAGCTGATGAATCAGGCACACTGGCGGATCAATCAGTCCACGCGTGTGAACAAGTATATGGTGGAAATGAAGGGCTTTATTTGTTTGGCAAAACACGATGTGGTTTAATCGCCAGGAGGGAGGAGTGTCTAGAGTGGCAACACAGCAGCTGTTGGCTAGGGTTTTCTAGAAGGGGGAGGCAGTGAGGATGAGGGCTTCCGTTCATCTGCAGCCCCTTGCAGAGAGAGCTGGGGAAAGCTCTGCAGCCATCTGCACGCTGTTTGCATCTCATCTGGCTGGGCAGCTGTGCTCCAAACAAGGGTGGATGGGGCAGCTCTTGCCCCTGCGTTTGGAGAGAGATGGGAAGGAAACCAACAGAGGTAACAGGGAGACAGATGCTAGGAAGCACTGTCTAGACCTGGGGGTTTGAGTATCCAACCCATCAGCCTCTAGGCCACTAAGGCAGCCAAGGAAGTTCTTCTCAATTGATGCCCATCCTTGTGCCTATAGACAGTCGCTCAAATGGAGACACACCAACACACACTGACAACCTCCACGCAGAGTTGCCAGATGTAGCAAGTAAAAAGACAGAACACCAGTTAAACTTGAATTTCAGATAAACAATGAATATTTTTATGTCCCAAATGTTGCACTGGGATATACCTATACTAAAAAATTTGTTAATTGAAAGTCAAGTTTAACTGGCAAACCTAGTCCTGCACAAACACAACCTAAGACTTGGAAACTTACAGAGAAATACACACACACACACACACACACACACACACACACACACACACATACACACACGCAGCTTCCAAAGTGAAGGAGAAAAAGCAAGGTCCAAAATGGGGGTCCCCACCCCTCCACACTTCCCTGTCTTCTGTCCCTGGGCTCAGAATAAGCCAAGTCCCTGCCAACTTGGAGTCACTGGCATCCAGGTCCAAGTTGGGAATGGAAGTGCCCAGATACAGCAGGATGCTGACCAGACCTGCCTAGGCCCCAGCTTCTCGACTCTGGCCTGAACGACACAGCAAACTCCTATGGGCCTTGGAAAGTACGGGAAAGGGGCAGGGGGCTCTAAGACTAGAGAGTCATCTTGGAATCCTCCAGCTGGGGACCTAGTGGGAGCTGTTTCCTTTGGTCTGCTCTCACTGTCTCTGTCCTAATCTCTGTCCCTGCCATTCAGTCACTGGCTGAGCATTTTCTAAGCAGCTACTAAAGGCCTAGTACTAGACTTAGTACTGAAGACACAGCCCCTGGTCAAACCACAGTCTGGCTTACTCAACACTCAGCAATTACCCCCAGCACTTGCTTGAATGTGCACAAGCCAAGCATGTGGAAATGATGGTTACATCACTGATTCCTCCTAGCAGCCCAGGGTGGCAGCCTTATTATTATATTATTATCACCACTTACCTTTGAGGAAACTGAGGCCAGACAGCTCAAGGACACACAGGTGGGGAGTGGCAAGGCCTGAAGGAGTCAAATGCCAACTTTGGAACTTGCAGTAATATCACAAAGAATTTTTGGGAAAGTTAACTTTCCCTCCAGTGTGGGGCCACCTGCCAGAGTTGGAAACCAGAGTCCCTGCTGGGGCTGGCATCAGGGTGTGGACTGATTACGTGAAAGTGAGACAGAGAATACCATTTTGGCCAATGCCCTTAGGCTTTGGGGGATGACTCCTGTAGAGGATGGCACCATGGAGAGCCTTAGGGAGCTGACGGCAGGGGAACATACTTAACCAGGATCCAAATGCAGTACTGATCATCCTCTGACCTGGATATCCTGTCCCTGGGAACATCTCACAAAAAACCTAGGCACAGAACATCAAGTGATATGTGCTGTAATATTCATTACAATACCATTTCCAATAGGGAAGAAGTAGAAACCATGCAGAGATCTATCAGTATAGGGTTGGCCTAAACAAAGTACAGTGCACCCAATGTTCACAGCAGCAATGTCCACAATAGCCAAACTGTGGAAAAAGCTAAGATGCCCTTCAGTGGATGAATAGATAGAGAAGATATGGTCCATATATCTTTTATTTATGATGGAATATTACTCAGCCATCAGAAATGATGAATATCCAACTTTTGCATCAACATGGATGGGCCTGGAGAAGATTATGCTGAGTGAAGTAAGTCAAGCAGAGAAAATCGATTATCATATGGTTTCACTTACTTGTGGAACACAAGGAATAGCATGGAGGACATTAGGAGAAGGAAGGGAAAAGTGAAGGGGTGGAAATCAGGGGGGGGACAAACCATGAGAAGCTGTGGACTCTGAGAAACAAACTGAGGGTTTTAGAGGGGAGGAGGGATGGGTATGCCCATTGATGGGTATTAAAGAGTGCGTGTATTGCATGGAGCACTGGGTGTTATACATAAACAATGAATCTTGGAACACTACATCAAAAACTAATGATGTACTGTATGGTGACTAACCTAACATAATAAAAAAGAATGAAAGAAAGTACAGTGCATTCACACAGCAGAATAACTGTTCTGAAAGGAAGGTGGAGTCCACATTCCAACATGAAATGATGACAACAATATACATCATTGAGTTAAAAGGAGGCTTTTCCAAACAAACAGGCAACCCACAGAATGGGAGAAGATATTCACAAATAACACTACAGACAAAGGTCTGATATCTAAGATCTATAAAGAACTCCTCAAACTCAACACTCACAAAACCAATAATCACATCAAAAATTGGGCAAAAGACATGAACAGACACTTTTCCAAAGAAGACACACAAATGGCTAACAGACACATGAAAAAATGTTCATCATCTTTAGCCATCAGGGAGATTCAAATCCAAACCACACTGAGATACCACCTTACACCAGTTAGAATGGCCAAACTAAGGGTTGCAGGGGGTGGCAGGGGAAGGATGGGGTGGCTAGGTGATGAACATTGGGGAAACTATGTGCTATGCTGAGTGCTATGAATTGTGTAAGACTGATTCATAGACCTGTATCCCTGAAGCAAATAATACATTATATATTAATTTAAAAATGTATATATTTAAACAGAAAAAAAAAAAAGAATGGCCAAAATCAACAAGACAGTAAACAACAAATGTTGGAGAGGGTGTGGAGAAAGGGGAATCCTCTTACACTGTTGGTGGGATTGCAAGCTGGTGCATCCACTTTGGAAAACAGTGTGGAGACTCCTCAAGAAATTAAAAATAGAGCTACCCTATGACCCTGCAATTGCACTACTGGGTATTTACCCCAAGGAAGCAGATGCAGTACAAAGAAGAACCACATGTACCCCAATGTTCATAGCAGCAATGGCCACAATCATCAAACTGTAGAAAGAACCAAAATGCCCTTCAACAGACGAATGGATAAAGAAGATATGGTACATATATACAATGGAATATTACGCCTCCATCAGAAAGGATGAATATCCAAGTTTTGTATCAGCATGGACAGGACTGGAAGAGATTCTGTGGAGTGAATTAAGTCAAACAGAGAGAGTCAGTTATCTTATGGTCTCATGTGTGGAGCATAAGGAAAAACATGGAGGGCATTGTGAGAAGGAAATGAAGGGTGAATGAGGGGAAATCAGAGGGGGCGATGAACCATGAAAGACTGTGGACTCTGAGCAACAAACTGAAGGTTTCAGAGGGGAGAGGTCGGGGGTTGGTGGTGGGTATTGAGGAGGGCACATATTGCATGGAGCACTGGGTGTGGTGCATGAACAATTAATCTTGTAACACTGAAAAAATAAAACATATTTGGGGGGGGGGAGGAGGCTTTTCCAAACAATAAATACAGCATTATCCTATTTTTGCTTTTTTCTATTTTTATTTTTAAAGAGATTAAAATTAAACGATTTATGTGCAGATATATGTGTTTACGTACACACAGAGAAAGGTGTGGAAGGATATACCTCAACCCATCTCAGTGTTACTTCTGAGAAGCAAGATTGAAGAGAAACAGATAAAGGAGAAGTTTTGGTTTTTGTTTTCTACAGAGTGGTATTGTTTAAATCCTTTATAATGAGCAAATAATAATTTGTATTTTTAATAAGCAGGACAAAAGCCAAAAAATTATACTCATATAACGTAGACTCTTTATCCAGCCTGATTCCTACACATCAGGGCTTGCAACTCCATCAGGTGGACACAGAACAAAGAAGCAAAAAGAAAAATGAAGAAGGCAGTCGATTTTCCCTCCCAGATACCTTCCAATTCAAGTGAACAGGTTTCCAAGTCACAAAGTCTTTCTTATCCAGACACATGAGACACAAGCCCCAAAGCAAAGGCACAAGCCCTGTCCAGGTTTCTCCAGGGCAGAGGTCTGAGATGCAAGGCAGGCCTGCACACAGTCAGGGATGGAGGCCTGGACAGGAGGAGGCACAGAGCCAAGGAGATCCCTCACGGTAGGCCCTGCATTCCCCAAAGACCGCCAGACCTGGAGCTTCACAGAGCCCCCAAAAGTCTGTTTCTATGACACCCTGGAACATAGTGAGAGGAGTCAGGAAGAAGGAAAAGAAGCAAAATTCAAAAAGCCCAGACACACTTGGACTATGCTAAAGGTGTCTGCTCTTCTCTCTGTTTTTGGAAATTCCAGCTTTCTCCTTTGTGCCCTTAAGGTCCACGCTCTACACACCAGCTCTCCTTTTCTCCTGTTTGCCTCTACCATCCTTTCGGAGCCTCTTCCCAGCAGCTTTTCCCAGGCCTCCTCATGCTCTGGGGCCACAATTTCAGATCTCCAACCTGCCTGGGACCCCCACTCTCCAGCTATTGAGGTACAGGATGTCAAACGTAGCCAAAATTCTTTGGAGAAGCAAAGGCAGGAGCCCTATCGGCTGTGAGTAAACTGACAACTTCCTGCCGGGTCTGAAAAGAAGGGAAAAACCATGGAACAGTCCCATGAATACAGGGCTCTCAGCAGCCTCTGGAGACCTGTGCTGATGGTCAGAAGTCCCGTCACCTCCATATGCAGTTGCCTGCAAGGAGGGCCATGCAGGAAGCTCTGTGTTACTCGGAGAACAAAATAGGGAAATTAAATGCACCATTTGCTTATTAGTGAGAGCTTTTCAGGCAGATACTTAAATATGTATGCCTAGATATTATAAAACTTTGGGGGGAAATGTTAATTTCAATATAACCTGAGTTCTTATGCTTGCAAAAACCATCTTTTTTTCTCTCTCTCTTCTTGGTGATTTGGAAGCTCTGTACCCCAGACTCATAGCACCAAGATAGTTGACCTCACTGGATTTGGGCACCTGAGCAAAGGGGCCCCAAACACTTCCCAGGGACTCATCTCAGGGAAATTCTTAGGAAGGGAGCAAGTAGCTATTCCCCACCCCTCTTTTTGGCCTCCCCCACCCAAAAACTGCATGATACTAGCCTGGTGCCCTATTACAGGCGTGAGCAAAGCCCACTTGGAACCCCAGTCCTGTTCCTGACATCAAAGACCCACAAAGTTGAGAGTGGGGGATCTGCCACCCGCTCCTCTGGAGTCCTGCAAGTTGAGCACTTTTACTGCAACCCCTCCTCAGAGCTGCATACACCACCATTGGACACCTTGTGGGTGCAAGGTCCCTTAACCTGAGACTCTTAGGATAAATATTTTTGGCTTTGTGAGCCACAGAGTCTCTCCCAACTACTTAACTCTCCCATTCGAGCAGGAAAGCAGCCATAGACAATATGTACGTGAATGGGTGCAGCTAGGTGCCAATAAAACTTTATTTACAATCACAAGCAGGGGGCCAGCACTGGCCCATGGACCAGAGTCTGTCTCTACCACAAGAGTAGGGTCTCCAAGAGAGCAGGAACCCACCTTGTAGACCAGCACCTAGACCGGTACCTAGCACATAAGAGCTGCCCAAATACTTGGAGAAGGAATGAAAAGAGCCCTCAGTATTGAGAGGGTCTCCCAATGGCACCATCTTAGGCCAAGAAACACTGCCAGGGCAGGGCTTTCCACTACGGCTGGGTTCTTTTCCAAGGTACTGTGGAAAAGTGACAGCTGAGTGTAGTGAGGAGAACAGAAAGCTCTGGAGTCATGCACACATGCTATAGTTTTGAAAGAAAATCAAGACCATGAGTATCCCGTGTTTCAGTGCACACATCCCAGCTGGGTGCTGAAATGCTCAGGCTTAGGAAGAATCCTGGTACCCCCACAACCAGCCTCCTTAAAATTCCAGCAAGAGCCCTTGAGCATGATATGTTAAATCCAACAGGCTCTCTTCAACACAACCAACCTTCACCCTTCTCTCCTCCTGTTTGTGACATGTGGCTCCTCCACATGTCCTCTGCCTGATGCTCCTTTGATCCCTCTCATGGATTCTTCTCCTATCATCATTAAGATTTCCTTGGGCTTATACCAAAGCCCCTCCTCTTGCCCCTCCACTGTTTCTCCAGTCAACCTCAGGTGTTTCCATGGCCCCAACTACCATCTACATTGATGATTATCAAATCCAAATCTCTAGTCCCAGACCTATCTATCCTGTTAGACATTGTCACCTGGGTCTGAGAGCAAACTCAGCCAGAGTCCAAAATCAAATTCATGGTCTTCCCTGCCATTCTGGAGGTCAACCTGACCCTGCTTCTTTCTCACTGCCATACCAAATAGATACTTAAGTCCTTACTGTGTTTTATAAGCTTTCCTCTGTTTAGGCATTCAACTCCACCCATTACCATCACTACTATCCCAGCCACCAGAACCCTGGCAGAGACCCCTGTCCCAGTCCTAATCTGGTCTCCCTCCTTCTTCTTCAGCTCCAAATCATGTTCTCAAGAATACAAAGGGACAACAACCATCTCAGTGAAATGAAGAGAATCAGGAAGACACTGGCTGGCGGTCTGTGTCTTTCCAGCTGAGCAGCCCAAACCACACTCCGGTTTGCCAGCACTGGGGTTAAATATTTCTAAATTGATTAAAACTAAGGGCTACACAGCTCACAGTCCAAAACTACTACAGGCACAGAGGCACCTTTCTCCCCAGAGTGGTCTGAACTATCCAGTATATGGCCTATACGTCTCTGTTCTCACTGAAAGAAATGCCCTCCATGCCTTCTTCCTCCTTGGAGGACCCTCCACCAACCTGCACCTCACTTTTGGCCTTCGGAGGACAAGGGAACCTCCTATAGTTTCTCACTTGCAATCCTCAGATGCTTGCCTCACAGATTGCAGGAGAGCCCATGCAGCACCGTGTTCCAGTGGGTGGCCATGTCTTCACGTCAGCTTGAGAGATTGTTGCCAGGGAAATATCTATATCTCGGCAGAGAGAGCTTCAGTCCTCTGGAGTCCAGCTGTGTTCAAATGGGAATCCAGAAACCCAGATGTTGGTCCAAAAGCCCCGTCATGGCAAGCCAGCTTTGGAATTCTCCAGTGTGGGAGTAAACTGAGTGCCACCTGCTCTGACTACCCACACCCCTGCTTCCGAGAATCCAGGAACCAGAGAACCAAGGAGAAAACTGGAGGGAAACCTAAGGTTTAGATGGATGATATTCCCCCCGCTTGTACCTCACCAAATGGATAAGGGGATGGAAGACAGAATTTGACTCACCCAAATAAGTAAAAATGGAACTGACCATTTGTTCTGTGCTTTTCTGTATCTAAATGCTATGCTAAGCCTTTTCCATTTGTTACCTTGTTATTGTATTATGTGCCCACACAACCTTCCACTGAGGTTTATTTCACTATTTCCATTTTATAGATGAGGAAACTGAGGCCCATGGAGGTTATATAAATTTCCCAAGGCTACATAGCTCATAAATGGGACAGCACGATCCAAACTTAACACCAATTCTCTGAAACCTTTTTGTAAGTATAAACCATTGGCTTTCGGACAAGGTGATTTCATCTGCATCCTCCCCAAGCCCTAGATATTTGACAGTGTCTGGGGAGCATATTCAGTTGTCACACTGGTGATGGAGAGGCAGTGTTAATGGTGTCCAGTGGCTATAGGCCAGGGATGCTGCTAAGGACAGCCCCCCACAACAGAGAATGATCTGGCCCCAAATGTCACTAGTGGGAAAGTTGAGCTACCCAGGTGAAGACCTTCACCAGTGTGAAGGGAAAGACACTGTAATCTGGACTCCTCTCTATAGGGGGGACTCCTCCTGATGATAACCTCCCTATTCTGGTCTCAACCCTGGGGACTCTTGAATGGGGATTTCATTAGGGGATTTCAGCTCCACCCAGCACAACCCAGAAGTCTATGCCCAGCTTCCTGATCTTGAGCAAAACTGAACAAACAGCTAATGGTGATAACCAATTACCTAGAAGAGATCCTTCTCTCCCCCTAGGAAGAGCTGCAGGCCAGAGTCACCCTGGGGCCACTTTAAAGGAGCCAATAAAGGCTCTGGGAGGATTGGTTCTTTGATGCCTTCTCAGCAGCCCTGGTCCTGAAGGGGGCAAAAGGAGTCTGTGAAACTTATGATCCCTGATAGGGGATCAGGCCTCACTAGGCACATACCCTCCTCCAGCCGCACCTCCAATGGGACTCTGCACTAAGATAGCTCCTAGGGCCTCATTTTACCTCCTAAGAGCACCCCATAGCAAGCACCAGAGGAAGCAGCCCCCTTCCCCTTCAAGGAAAGAGCCAAGCCTAGGAGCCACTCATAGGGACAACCAGTCACATGTAAACTTCAGCCATCCAAAGCACCAAACCCAGTGAAGGGAACGAGTATTTTATCTTTTAAAAATGTCTAGATACAACATGGACAGGGAGGTGATGCCCATGCAGCTTCTGCAGAGAAAAGCCCAAAATGATCTGTACCTAAAAATAATCTGCTATTAAAGAACAAGGATTTTTTTTAACATTTTAGCCAAGCTAATGGTCTACACAGACAAAATTTCATGAAAAAGCATTCCATTCTTCTTGATCCATTTGGACATAGTCTGTGAGTGAAGAAATAGGCTCTCCTCAAAGAAATAGCTGCTGCTCCTGGCATTAGCCCGAAACTGATTCCTGGGTTCTTTAAAGAAAATATTCTTATAGAAACTACAAAGGAGGAGAAATCTATCTGTTGGACACTCTGAGTAGCATAAGCTTGGCCAACCTTTAAACTTAAAAACCAAGACGCCATTGCTGTGAAGGGCCACTTCCCCCAGAAGATCCACATATCCCAAAAACAGGAAATTGGATTCAGAATTCAGGAAAGAAGGAGAGCTTCTGTCCAGTTATGACATAATCCTTCAAATCATGAGATCCCCATTTCCCTTTGTGAACCAAAAAGTTCAGCGGGGTTTCTGCCTTTTAAAAATTTCATCACCTGCCCGTGATTCCTTAACCTTCAGATGGCATTTACCCCCAGAACCAAAGATGACAGCAAGTAAGCTGCATGGAGCAAATTTCAGTACACATTGAGCACATACTATGTGCCGGGCTCAATGCTAAGCGCTTTCTATAGATAAACTTTACTTAATCTTAGGGATAATAACCCAATGAAACAAGGCCTATTGACATGTGCATTTCACCAATGAGGACACTAAGTCTCAGACAGGTTAAGTAACTTGCTCTGAGTCACCCAGCAAAGGAAGGCCAGAGCCAAGATTCAAACTCACATTCTTACATCCCACTGCACTTGGTCACTTCCTTGCATTCTCATATCATGGTCTTTGGCAAAGTCCCAAGTAATGAAGGAAGTGATGGTTAGAGAGAGGAGTTTCTAACAGTAAAAGTTTCAGAGCACTGCCCTGCCCCCATAATCATGTTTTTGACCCAGGGCCTCTCCTCTCACCACACTGCGACACATCCCTCTCACTCTTTCCATGATGTGTCCCAATACACCTTCCATAAGGATTATCCTTCTCCTGGCAGCTCAGAGAGAAATTCACCTGGTTCTAGTGTCCAGGTGGCCCACAGTCTGAACACAATCACAACCATAGGGAGGTGAAATCTCTAAAGCAGAGCCTGGGAGCAACCCCACTCTGGGTCAGCTGGGCTTTGATGCAGCCTGGTGAATGGAGGCAGGCTGCAGCTGCCTCTGTGGATTTGGAGAAAGAATGGGAACTCTCTCCTGGGGCTTACTAGCCACTAATCAAATTTTTAAGACAAGCTCAGCCAAAAAAATGGTCAAGAATAAAAATATGTGGAAGAAACAAAAAGGTCAATGCCATTATCCATTAAAAACCCTCAAGGTGGCAGCCCTTGCCATGGGGACGGCTATCCAGCCAGCCCTCATCTGTCCTCCAGACTCATGTGCTCCCCAAATGTAAGGTCAGCCAGGTCACGACTGGAAGATTCAAGAGAGGAAGCAGAAAGCGGGAACCAAGGGGTCAAGCTGGCCTCAGAGTTCTACCCCACACATGCCCAGTGACTCACGTAACCATGCACATATGCAACAAAACCCTGTCACGCGTACCCTCGGCCAGCAGGGACCACAGCCAGGTAGCATCTGAGGGGATGCACAGAACTTTGACTCTCTTTCTCTCTCAGAAAGAATAAGGAGAGGAGAGTGACTTCAGGGATGGAAGCCACCTGCCTTCTCTCAACTCTCACTGCCCAACCAGAATGGGGAGCAATGACAGAAGATGCCGGGCAGGTGAGGGGCATGCGGTGAGCTGCGGCCAGCCTACATGCTGACAGGGCAGGTTTGGCAGAATCTGGGCTAGGGTACTTCCCACCCGAGCCCCTTACCAGGTGAGAGAAACAAAACCCGTAAAGTCCCAGAGAGACACCTAAAACAGCACTGCCCAGGAGGGAGCTGAAGGTTGAGTGCTGCTCAGAGCCCTCCTTCACCTCACCTCCTTCCCTTTCTGGGGGCCCCTTTTTGGCTAACCGCAGAACCCACGGGTCTCCCAGCCAGATACGTCGACAACGTTGTGGGAGAATCAGCGAGTCAATGCTACACAAACAAGGAGGGGGTTGCCACCAACAACCAAGCAGCATCTAGTTTCTCAGGAGGTCCCCACGAGCTGTCACACCGCGCCTGCCCGCAGGAGTTGCTGCCCAATTATCAACTTGGACCTGACGGGCCGACGGGGAGCATCCTGCCCACCCCACCCCACCTCTAGCCCCAGTCCCTCCTGCGCCCCCGCTCACTTACACCTCTGCCTTCGCCACCTGTCTGGGTGCCGGTCTCTTCCCTGCCCAGACGTGGCGCGTCTTCTCCTTCCTCCTGCGCTGCGCTTCCTCCCTCCAGCCCCAGCTTCAATCTCTTCTCCTCCGGAGGGGCATCCTCCTCCTCCCTCCTCTGCCGGCCATCCCTGCCTCTCAGCTTGCCCGAGTCTTCGGGGCTGCCAGAAGGGCTGGCCATGGCTCCAGGGGACTCTGCCTGCACTTGGGGAAGAGAAAGGACTCGGCAGTCTCCCGAACCCAGCGGCCTGTCGGTGGGAGATCGGGCTTCTGAGCGCGGGCTCGGTGGGTTCGCGCGGCTCGGCCCGGAGCTGGGCTCCTCCGTGGACCACTCCTGTCTCTCTGCCGCCCCCTTCTGGCTGCTCACGCACACCGCAGGCACGCGTGGAAGAGGCCTGCGCTCCTCTCACCTGCCAGGGGCCAGAGCTGCTCTGGCAAAGCCCTGCTCCCAGGTCGCAACCCCATGGTCTCCCTGATCAGGGAAGGGAGAAAGAAGGGACAGACAGGGGTCCACTTCTCCAATACCCTACAAGGACGGACACCTTGGTCTTTGGTACTATCCGGCATCTTGAGTGATTTAGAGGCTGCTCAGAACAGATAAAAAATTTGGCCTGGAGGGTGACCGGCTTAATGCAGACACCAGCTTTCAAAGCTATGCTTACCTATCAAGAATATTTATTGAGCATCACTATGGGCCAAGCACTGCCCTGGAGGAGGGGATTATAAAAGTAGTGACCATGGCAGGCATTGTCTCTGCCCAGGTGGAGCCCAGTGCCTGGTGGGGTAAGTGTTGATTGATTGGCATTGTCAAAGGGGCAAAGGGCTGTGAGAGAGGACTACTGGGAACAAGGGAATCTAAAACAAAAGAGTCTCAGAAGGCCTGGGGCTGGGGGACGGGCAGAGGAAATGAACACTGACTGGAGATAAACAAGATGAGCAGTTCTCAGCCAGGTAAAGGGTGTTCCAGCAAAGGGAATAGAATGTGCAGAAGTCCAGAGGCTGGGAGGAAGGCAGCAAGAAGCCTGTGTGGCTACAGCAGGATGGGTGAGGAAAGAGAGGTGTGGTGGACAGAGAGGTTGCCGGGGACCAGACATGCAAAGCTGGACCAGGTAGAAGACCACAGCAGGGACTCAATACAGCAGGAGTGCTGATGGACAAAGGGAGGAGACTTCTTTTGGAGGAGAAATATTTTGCAATGATGGATTGATAAATCTAAGTGTGCCCAACATGCCCTTAAGATCAGTGTGGGACTCCTTCCTCAGCTGTGTTATAACAGTTGAACCAGGAGGTATTTTTATGAACAATTAAGGGTTAGCACCGTGTCCAGGGAGGGCTGGGTGAGCAGCAGGCTTTTATGGTCCCTGAGCTTCTTCAACAAAGCACAGAGATCATGCTGCAATTTTCTTCTTCAATTTTTCCGCCACTAAGCCCCTTTAGGCAGTCACTGCCTCTGCCTTGTTCATGACTTCATTCTGAAAAGCTGTCAAGGTAAGCGGCCCATAGTAAGTGCTCAAGAAACATTTGTTGCATGAGTAAATGAATCTGCTCCTGCCCAGGGTTCTCTGTACCCTACACATTCCCCTTCTTGATCCAGCCCCTTCTTCTCTCTTCCATCTCTTCCCTCCCCACCAGCACAAATAATTCTACTAAACATGGGTGGGCTTTGAGGCCCTCTTATATTACCTTCCATCTAAGTCTCACAACAACCCTGTTATTAACCCAAATGTACAGCGGTGGAGACGGAGGTATAAAGAGGGTAAACAACATGCCCAAGGCACCGTATAGTGGGAACTGCTGCCACTGAACTGGGGTCATTGGATCCCGGCGTGGCAGAGGCCAAGCGGCAGCACTCAACAGCCAAAGGCAAAGTGGACGTGGTTACCATGGTCAGTACGGTCAAAGCAGAAATCAGGATAGTCCAATGCACACTGGCAAGTTGGTCATGGTATCCCTAGAAGTGAAATAAATGGGAAGCCTACTGAATTCTTACTGATCTGAATGAGCAGAAGAATTCTAGGTCAAGTGAACAAAAGTCTAACTTGAATCATAAAAGCAGAGTCATGACCTCCCTCAATCAGTTCCCAAACTTGAGCCAGCTTACAGACCCACGGAGGCTGAGTCCCCTTGAGGAAGGATCTTGGTACACTGCCAAAAATTGTATAATGTTCATCTTTTCCCCAGCCTTTCCCATAGGTACCTATGGCCTTTTCCCAGAGTGAATGCATTGAGGGAAAGGAAAAAATCAGACATTTATAGGATCACTGGCCATAGGCTCTAAAACAACACTAATTCTAAGGGACCCAAAACATCAGTGGGGTCCACCAGAGTAGGGCTTATGTGGGTCAGATGACCAACGGAGTTTTAGCTCCACTGTCTCACAGTGAGCCCAGTGGGACTCCAAACCCATTCTGTGGTTATTGTACCACAATGGAGCTGGGATTCAAACCTAGGGGTCCAACTGAAAGACTGTGCTCTGAACCACAAAACAGTTTGACATTTCAAGTAAGAAAGTATAATTCATGATTCTTGTCTCCACACTTCCAGCTTGCCCCAAAATCATAGTGTCAACCCCATTTTCTGAAGCATTTGAAACTAGGCAGAAAAATTAGGGACAATCAAAAGTTACAGGGCCTAACATCAAAAGAAAAGGCATGCGTTTACCAAGCCAGTTGGGCCTAGATCCTCCAGGGACCATTCTTCAACTTTCTAGCAACTTGACCAGATCTGATGATGATCAATGTCAGGGAAAGGCCAGAACACAGATAAGTTCATTTATACTCACCTGGGAAGGTGGCTGGCCTCAGGCAAAGGCGAGTCAGCATGTATAGAAGTGGTGAGGGCAAGGGATGTGGCCAAAGGCCCCAACGACATTGGCTATGGAACCTAAGCCTGCTGTGGTCAGCCAGCTCCAGCCAGACAAGGTAAGTAGGGTAGTGATGGGGAAGCTCCTTTGGTGGGTCTCAAAGATGTCCAGATTCTCACCCTTCCACAGTGGGGTTTAAGGGCAAGTTAGTTCAGCTGGACTCTGGGGACAGAGGCTAATTGGAATTCTGGCCTCACTCTTAGCTGCATAACCTTATGCAGGGAAATTGACCTTTGGGAGCTTCAGTACCTCATCTGTAAAATGGGCATAACAGTACCTCATGGGGATTATCGTGAATTGAACAAAATTGTGCCTACAAAGCTCTTAGCATGACACATAAAATGTGCTCAAAATGAATGTGTATCACCTGAAATTAATGTAACATTATGTGTTAACAATACTCAAATTAAATTTTTTTTTAAAGAAAAGAAAGCGTGTCCACTTTTAACTGTCATTAACTCATGTGCTGTTCTTATAGGGAAGGCAGGTCTGGCCCTGAAGTTGGAGGGTCCTAAGGCTTCAGACATGATGGTTGAGAAGAGGGAGACTGAATAAGGAGGAGACTGACAGCCAAAGTCAGGGAGTCAAAGGCAAGAGCCAGGGGGCAGGAGGACAGCCACCTCCCACACTTGAGCCATGTTGGCCAAAGAAGCTCAGAGTCTGACACCTTAGGCTGGTCATGAAGTAGGGCATGAAGAACATATACCCCATAACTACTCTACTAAAACCTCTCTTGTAAACTTCTAACCATTTGGGAGGTGTAGGGAGGAATTCAGTTGTTAGGACCACCATCTTCCCACTAATGCCAGCCTTGGGTTATTAGCTGAGGGCTAGAACTCTATCAAGGTGAGACAAGCATCACCCAAGCTCTCACCCACCTAAGCTATCCAGGCACTGACCCCCAAAAGGGCAGATCCCTGGTTCCAAGATATTGCTGCTTCTTCTCCAATGAGAAACCCCAACAGGAAGTAGTGACCCCTCCAAACCTATAACTTTTTCAAGCAATTGCACCACAAGCCATGTAACTCCTTGTGCCACCTACACATCACTTACAGTATAACCATTGGCTATCAGCCACGACCCCCAGTGTCAGCCATGATTCCCAATGTACTGAACCAAAGAGTCAAGATTTGTGTTGCTTTGCACGACTGCTGAGAATCCCACAAATGCTATCTTACTTCCCATCAGGATCACTAGGACAGGATGGCTTTCTCCTCCCAGACTACATACTCTTAGGTGGCCATGTATCCTCATTTATAGTGTCTCAGCTTTGACTTCATTCGGAATGTTTGAGTATCTGTGTGTCTTGCACCTTTAAGTTACACAGGGACCCAGAGCAACCAGAGCTATTAACAAGCTTTCCATCTGCCCCACTATGAGGGCATAATCCTGCTGGTGGTTTTTTCTTATATATTTCCTTTTTATATTATCAAGATGCAAATGATATGCCAACAAGTCACCAGATTCCAAAATGTGACTTTTTGCCCATCTCTTATGGGTTTTTTTTTTTTCTCCTCCTCCCAAGGATCATTGCAATACAGCTCTGCATCTACTTAAACAATCCATAAACAGGGCTTCTGAGGGTGTCTCCCAGACTCCCCAGCACCCAAATTTTTCCTTCCTCAGTTCTGAACCAAATTAGTGAGAAGGCATCTGCCAGGACAAGAGTGAAAACATCAGACATCAGTTTTTATCTAAACCATTCCTGCCAGTCCTTCCTTGAGGCATCTTGAGCATATGAACATTTATCTTGATTATCCAAATCTCCCCTCCTCTTGATCTTACTAAGTGGGTACGCACTGTGTCCTATTGTTTCTGCCACGAAGTGCCGATTATTGCAAGAGCCTTTTAATATACACACAACACTTACAACAAAGACAAATCCCTGCCTTCTCCTTGGCACAACTGCACCATAAATTGCAGAGTTTAGAGAAGGTAGCATTAAAGGCAGCACCACACAGCCTGTGTGCACGAGAGACAGCACTGGGAGAGGAAGATGGCAGGACCCCCACTCCCAACACTATCATCCTGAGCCTTGAGACTGACCAAACAGGGCCACAGGGCAGTCATGGGAGCGAGTACAATAAGTCCCAAAGTAGGCAGGGGTCCCAAGCTCAGAAGCTTCTGGACAGATCCCCAGTCAAGTCTAGGGCCCTCAGACTCTCGATATCTCACAATCACCAGAGCTTGATGCTTAAGATCTCATTTTTGTGTGTCACCTTTTTTTCCCAGAAAACTCTCCAAAATTCATTGTGTGAAGGGGAGATTAAGAAGAGTTTTTATGGGCAATGGGATACAAACCCATAATAGCTCATGAACTGTTGAACCCACTAAAATTACATGTGCATTATTTCCATTTTTCTCAGAGAAAGATACAGTTCTGCATTCAAATTAACAAAGGGTTCCGTGATCCCCAAAAAAGGCAAAAACTACCAAACTCTGCATTTGCTCTGATATTTAAGATAGTTTGATCTTAAATATGACCAAGAAAAGGAGAAAGGCGGAAATGTCATTATTTGGATGCCTCTATCACATGAGGCACTTTATGTAAAGTATCTCATTTCTTTCTCATACTAACTGTATGAAGTAATTATTAGCAGCAGCCTCACTTTTCAGATAAGACTGAGGACAGAGAGCACAAGTTACTCGTACATGCCATCCAGTGGATAAGAGCCATAGTAATATTAGCAAAATAACAAGGGCTGATGTTTTTGAGTGCTTACTAGGCATCAGGCACTGTTCTAAACACTTTATGTACGTTAGCTAATTAAATCTGCACTGTAGCCCAGGGAGATGGATATTATCATCCTTACCGTTACTGTCCCCATTTTACAGATGAGGAAGCTAAAGGTTTGAGAAATCACACAATCAATCCACGGTCACCCAACTAGTAAGAAATGGAGCTGGGACTTACACTTCAATTGTCTGTCTTGAGCCTGTGCTCTTAACCTTCAGTGACATCACCTCCTAGAACTTTCTGGTGATCCCTGGAAGATCAGACTGATTGGACTGTTTAGGACCAGCAAAGGCCACAATGTGTCCTGCAGTAATTCCAGGGTTAACATTACCAAGAGCTCCATCCTCAATTTTCTCTTATGTTCAAATACCACTTACCACCCAGGAGCCTCCAGACCCATATTCATAACAAAACAAAAGGCGAGGAAAGCCCACCCAAGACCACACTAATTAGAGGAACTGAGGTTTGAACCCAGGTATGACTATTTCCCAGGGCCTGAGCTTTAAGCCATGAGGCAGCTCCCCAACAAACATCTTAGCTTCCTGCATGGAAAGCCCTGGGCTTGGTGGAGGACTACGAGGTCCCTGGAAAGTCCCTGTGAGGCACAGAAGGTAAATAGCAAGTCCCCGATCACCTCAGAAGATTATACCAGAGAAAACCAATCAGTAACCACGTGGGTTGGGAGATGCCCCTGATTATCCAAATAGAGTAGGAATTTTCCCCATCCCTTGGGCTGAGAGTCAAACACTCCTGAGACAGAAGTGTCTCTCATCTTTCCTTCCATCGAGCTGCCAACCCTCAGCGAAAGTCCCAGTGGGCAAGGCCACCTATATTTGTGTCCCAGCAACACTGCCATGCTGTTCTATAGGCACGAGTAACACTATTTTCTGAGCAGTGCCTCTAATGTAGAGTAGAATCCATCTGAAATAATCACCTCTGTTCTTACATACGTGTACACACACACACACACACTTAAGGATCCTGGGGAAGTGAAAGGAAATGCTTGCAAAAAAAAAGGTATGTGTTGTCTCCCCATCATGGACCTATGGCACTTGATCCCTCAGCTAGGTAGGAGTCATTCCACTGCTGTTGGTATGCAAACAACTTTTTCCTGTCTGTATACTATTCTCTCTCTCTCTCTCTCTCTCTCTCTCTCTGCCCGCCCCCCACCTACACACACTACTATTTCCTCTCTTCCTCCTATTTTTATCAACACATAATCCCCAGTAACCAGAGCCACATACCCTTTTCCTCACTGGCTGGGTCACTGATTTCAAATCCCTCACAGCAGGACTTGCATGTCAGCACCACGGCAAGAGCAAAGATACCCTTTTCCTTCAGACCAGAGGATAACTGGATTTCTGACTCACCCTCTCTCTCCATCCATTCCTCTCACTTCCTCTTCCTCCTCTTTTCTCTACTCTTCCTTCCCTCCATCTCTCACCCCCCCCTTTCCCTCTCCTTCTCTACCCTTCTACCTAACACTGCTTGAGCACACCTGTGATGATGTCAAAGTTGTGCCCAAGGAGAGAAGTTTCTATGACAGATACAGGGACACAATCCAGCTGGCGGAGAAAACACAGCTTGTCCCGGTTCCAGGTACAAGCACCACCTGGAGATACCTTGTCTCAGCTCTGACATCTGACTGATTTGGGCACTGAGCCCTCTAGAAGGGACAAGGGATCAAGAGGGTTAAATACTGAGGTCCAGGGGCACCTGGGTGGCTCAGTCGTTAAGCGTCTGCCTTCTGTCTTCCGCTCAGGTCATGATCCCAGGACCCTGGGATCGGGCCCCACATCGGGCTCCCTGCTCAGCAGGAGGCCTTCCTCTCCCGCTACCATTCCCTCTGCTTGTGTTCCCTCTCTCGCTGTGTTTCTCTCTGTCAAATAAATAAAATCTTTAAAAAATAAAATACTGAGGTCCACACTACACTTACCCGTCCAGAGCAGGGAAAAATACTGGGGGAATAAATGAGCTAAGAAGATTTGGATTCTTTCTCATCACCCACACTTGCTACCATCTCTTAGTTGCTACTAAGAAAGGAGAGTCTGTGTTGTATATATCCAACTGTGTTGTAACAGGCTTTGTGTGTACATATATGCTGTAGGGGAGGCAGGAAGGGTTAGGAAAAAAGTAAAGTGTCTGTGAATAACCCTAGCAATAGGATGGGATGCTGGCCAGATCAGTCTGAGAGGAAAGAAAAGGAAAAAAAAAAAAAAAGCAGATGTTATATACCTGGGAAGAGGTTCATTACCCTGTGCAAATAATTTTAAAAGAGCTAACATTTTTTAGCAATTTATATAGCCAGGCACTGCCAATTGCTTCATATGCATCATGCCCTCCAATCATGACAATTCTGAGGTAGGCACCATTCCCATTACACAGATGAGAACCCTGAGCCTCAGAGACATCGAGTAACTTCATCAGAGTCACACAGTCACCTAAATGACAGTCATAGCATGAAAATAAAAAAGTAAAGAGGAAGCAGGTTTAAGGCAAAAACTAGTCCAATGCAGAGAAATTCAATGAGTTGGGGTTTAGCAAGCTTAGAGACTATTTTTTTCCCCTATCTTCCGATCTCAACAAAAAAATTTCATAAAGACAATGCTGATGAGTTCTTCTCTATGTGTATGGAGTTCCAAAAAAAAGGAAAGTGACTTAAATCAGAACATAAGTGTTTTTAGTTGGATAAATGATAGACCTTGCTGTCAGCGTGCATATTTTTTTTAAAGATTTTATTTATTTATTTGACAGACAGAGAGAGATCACAAGTAGACAGAGAGGCAGGCAGAGAAAGGGGGGGAAGCAGGCTCCCCGCTGGGCAGAGAGCCCAATGCGGGGCTCAATCCCAGGACCCTGAGATCATGACCAGAGCCGAAGGCAGAGGCTTTAACCCACTGATCCACCCAGGAGCCCCCAGCGTGCATATTTGAAGTCAAGTCATAGATGCTGAGATGCAAACAAGAGAGACAAGAGAGTTGGGAGGCTTGAATTTGAATTCTTAATAACTTACTTCAGTTTACTGGGTCTTAGTCTCCCTCCACACCCCCTCTCCAGCTGCAAAAAAGGAGGGGCTCTGATGAGTTACCTGATGATTAGATGATTCTTCCAATTATAGCAGTCGATGTTCCCAAAAACTGCTTCATAAAAAATCCCCCTTTCCTTCAAGAGCCAAAAACAAAAAAAAGCAATGGACCCTCCCTCCGTACCCAGGAGCTTAAGGAGCAGGTACCAATGGGGGTCATGTCTGACTTCAGTCCCCCAGGAAAATACTGAGTCTGTCCAGAGTGCAAAATGCCCCCCTAGTTCCCTCTGAAGCCAGTCACACAGCTGCCCCCTTGCAGGTGTTAATCCATCAGCTGGGTTTCCTGGGGAAACAGAACTCATTCTTAAGCTCTCTTTTATGGCTTTTACCCAGAATTGATTTGAATAAATCAGTCTAATGCTTTCTCTACAATGGAACCAATTGTAAAAGAGCTTTATTTGCTCAGCTTTGAAAGCAGGTTGGAACTGACTTTTTCCCATTCCAGGGCTGATGGAAAAAAAAAAAAAAAGAAAGAAAGAAACATGCACAGTGAATCTGACAAAGGGGGATTCCTTGAAAGGTGGAGACCTGATGCCCTCCCAGGATTCCCCAGCAAAGGGGTCCCCTGCAGGACCCACCCTTGGAGAAAGAAGACAGAAGTGACTAAATGGGATTTATCTACTCCTAATGCTAATGCCTTGAGATGCTACCTGCTGTGTTCACCTAGAGGCTTGAGGAAGCAAGCCTTCCCTGAAACCCTGTTTCCCTGGTTCCTCAAAAGGACACAGCAAGAGCTAATATCCATTGAGTTCTGCCAATGTGCCAGGGACTGTACTGAGTCTCAAAGGCACCTCCAGCTCAACAACTCCCAGTGACCAGGCTTTCTTTCTATTGTGCAAAGGCCCCCAAAGTCTCACCTGCCTCAGAACCTTTGCATGTGCTCTTCCAGCTGCCTCCTCCCAATTCCCTACACAAACCCAGTTCTGCAAGACTGGCTCCTTGTCTTCCTCCATATCTCTTTCCAACGCCACTTCCTCCTCAGGGTCTTCCCCAAACAACCCAGTATGGACCATCCTGTTCTTTTATTTCTCTGTATCATAGCATCTCCATAGCATAGCAGCAAGACTGTGTCTTGTTTAGGGATACAGGTTTGGGATCTGTGAATTAATCCTCACCTCTCTCATTATATGTTGATTTTGGGCAAATTAATTAATCATTCTGTGCCTCAGTTTCCTCACCTATAATGTGAGGGTCATAAAAGTGCTGCTGTAAAGATTAACTGAGCAACATTCGTAAGGCACTTAGAAATGTGCCTGGCATATAGCAAGTACTCCATAAACATTTCCTATTATTTGCGCTGTGACTATTTGATTCACATCTATCTCCCTCCTCTGCACCACCCCCCAGCTGAGCCTGTGTACTCCAAGAACACAGAGCATGGACATCCTGGTCACGACAGCTCAGGGCCCAAGTTCAGTGCCTGGCACACTTGGGTACTAAAAAAATCTTGTTGAATGAATGGAAATTTTATTTGTTTGCTATATCACATATAGTGGTATATCACACATAGTTTACAAAGGCAAGGCAGAAACGGAACTGATTTTTATGATTTTACAGATGGAAAACTAAAGCTAGAAATCTTGATTTATCCAACCTAGCCTATCAGGTGTCCAAGCCAAGTGAGAGTTCATGTGGCCAGCACAGTTTCCACTAGAAGACAGAATACAGAAACCTGGGGGTGCCTGGGTGCCACAGTTGGTTAAGTGTCCAACACTTGGTTTTGGCTCAGGTTGAGATCTCACGGTGGTGAGATCCAGCCCCTTCTCGGGCTCACAGAGTCTGCTTGAGATTCTCTCTCCCTCTCCCTTTGCCCCTCTTGCTCTCTCTAAAATAAATAAATAAATCTAAAAAAAAAAAAAACCAGAGACACCTAGGGCTACCCTTTCTCCCTCTGGGACCTGAGGCCACCACACCACAGCAATACTGATGTAATAGCACTATTCAGGGCTTAGGAAATGAGGCTTACAGGGCTGCTGGCAAATATGCACTCCCTACCCATCCCAGGGAATCCTGATGAGCTACAACATCAGTCCAAGGGATCAAGCTGATGGTGCAAGAGGGGGACCAAGGCAGTGATACTGAGGCTGAGGATGCAAAGGTTCAGAGGGTCCTCACTCTCAAATGAACATGCCAATCAGAATGCCTCTCAGGAAGTGGTGTGGCCTTTATAACCAAGCAGAGGTAGGAACCACATATTCTTTCATTCACTGTTATGCCCAGCATTCTTGCCAAAGAGCTGTCATTGGTAATTATTTGTTGAGTGAGTGCATGAATAAACTGATGGTTGGATGACTAAATCGCAGCAGTAATGATAACCCTTATTTGTCCAGCTTCCTCCTTCCTTTCTCTAACTCCTAATTTGAGAAGGTAGGGCAACATAATGGCTAAGAAGGCAGACGCTGAAGACAGACTGCCTGAGTTCAAATCCCAGCTCCACCATTTACTGTGTGACACTGAACAAGTTACCTAGCCCCTCTGTGCCTCAGTTTTCCCGTCTGTAAAATGAGAGTGTTGTGTTAATAATCCCTTCCTAATGAGACTGTGAAACTTTGATGAGATCATACACACAAAGCACTTAGAACAGTGCCTGGCGTGCAGGAAGTGCTCAAAATTAGTCTTAGCTGTTCCTGTTACCATACTGGCTTTTCTTTGCGAGTTTATTATTTCAGCCTTATTTGATTTGTCTCTTGCTATAAGCTTCCTTGAGCCCTTTTGGGGAAGAGGCAGAACACAAATCAATTTAATAAATGAACTACTCAAATATAACATTTACAGGGTGGACTTAATCTAACAGATTTTCTCCTAATAAGACACACTTGCAAATTAAACTGTCTAATTTGGTAATATATTTCAAAATGTTAAATGCTCATACCCTCTGCCCCAGAAATCTCACTTCTAGGGATTGATCCTAGAGATATGCTCACATGAGTGAGTCAAGATGGTGTGCAAGGAAATTCACTGCGACATCATTTGGAAAAGCAAACGACTGGAAACAACCTACATGTCCATGCATGGAAGATTGCCTAAATGAATTTATGGCATAGCCATAAAGCAGAATATATGCAGCTACTGAAAAATGGAGCAAACTTTTATGCACTGACGTGGAAATATCTCCGAGACATATTGTTTATGAAAAATGTTGCAGAATATGATAAAGAGCATGCTTCTACACACACACACACACACACACACACCACTCATTATCCACATTTTACGGACGATAAAACAGACTAAGAACCCTAAGGTCCTATGGCTACAAAATAATAACCTAAACTCTTATCCACTCTGCCTCATAACAGGGTCTCAGCACAGAGAGACACATGGGAGATCAGAGCACTTTGAAGGAGCAATTCTGGTCACAGATAAGGAGAAACTAAAACAGCCAAAAGTGCTGACATCAGGCAGAGGCTAGGGGTATGAACTGCCTCTTTTTTCTAGGTGCATTCTAATACTTCCAGTGGCTCTCTCTTTCTGAATTCAGCATTTAGATGGCACTTCCCAAAATGTGTCATTCTCCACAAAACAAATACATAAAATAAAAAGATTAAAAATGCATACTATGCAACATCTTTTCGGTCCTAAAAAAGGAGTTCTGATGCATACTACAACATGGATGAAACCTGTAGACTATGCTTGGTGAAATAAGCCAGATCCAAGAAGACAAATAGTGCATAAATCCACTTATGTGAGGCATCTATCATCGTCAAATTCACAGAGACGGAAAGGAGAATAGTGGCTGGGGAGAATGGGAGTTAGCATTTAATGGGCAAGGAGTCTCAGTTTGATAAGGGGAAAAAGTCCTAGAGATGGGTGCTGGTGATGCTTGCACAACAATGTGAATATATTTAATGCCACTGAACTATATACTTTAAAATGGCTAAAATGGTACAGCTTAGGTTATATGTATTTTACCAAAAAAAAAATTTTTATAATGTTCTAGTTTCCTAAACCCCATGGAAAATCCATGGAAATCCATGGGGAAAGAACCTGAGGGAGATGGGTGGGATCAGTGTTGAAGACAAAGGAGACTCAGCTCTGTGTATCACCCTACCTCCTGCCTTCAACCTAGAACTGTTGATCGAAACTCTTTTGTTTTTATTTTCTTGGAGAAAACATTTCATCCTAAATCAATGGACCCATGACAATTATAAATTACCTTCAGATGTATTCAAAAGACCAGTCAGTGGCCTCGTGACAACGCTCACGTGTTCCAAATTCACATTCTCCTGCTCCAAGCACATTTTTCACACAGTAGGCATTTCCACTCTGCCACACAGTTCTGGTTTGGGGTGCTTTGAAGGATGTATGGCTTCCCCTCACTACATCACGCTCAAAAGTTTAAGACTGGGTTTCCCAAGCCCCTTGGTTTAACTCAGTGACTGATAATCCACAGATTCAAACAATTTGTTTGAACTCTGTATTAGTTTGGATGCTCTGGGAGACAAGTAGCAGAAAATCTGGATTCAAGCTGGCTCACCCGAAAAAGGAAATTTATTCCTTCACACAAGAGGCAGGCCAGAGTTAGGGCAGGGCCCAGGTGCCTTGTGCATCTGGGTAATTCCATCAAGATTCCAGTCTCTTTCCATCTCTCTCCTCTACCAACCTCAATCTGCACTGCATCTTGAGGCTGGTTCATCTGCTGATCACCGGATGGCTGTGATGGCATTTGGGGCTCCATACTCCAGTTTCCCATCCAGGAAGATTGAGGAAAACCCCTCTCTCCTATGCATGAAATGTAAATTCCCTTCAGCACAGTCAGGTGAACTTTAGGACACACTGACCAGACAGATAACAGTCACCAGAGTAATGACATGTACCAATTAGCCTAACTCAAGAGCCAGCAAATTATAGTCCACAGGTCAAATCTGGCCCACCATCTGGTTTTGTTAATAAAGCTTTATTGGAACACAGATATGCCCATTCATTCCTAGATTGCTCATAGCTACTTTCTTCATACAATGGCACAATTGAGTAGTTGCTATGGATACCATATAATCTGCAAAGACTAAAATAGTCACTGTCTGGCCCTTTACAAAGAGTTTGCTGGCCCTGGCTAAACTGGTCAGATGGGGCATAATGGATGTTGGGCAGTCAAGTCTAATGCCCACCACTTACCTGTTTATTATTTTCAGCCAATATTATCCCTTAGACTAACAAAGTTCTCTCAGTTTATCACCCACTGGGTTAAAAACAAAACAAAACAAAAATTTCCTTTTGTTTGCTCTAGTTTCTCTTCAAAAGAGAAAAAAAAGTTTCTTTTTAAACTTCAAGGCATATAATTTAGTTCTCTCAATCCCAGATTAGGTGAGTAAGTGTGTATAAGCAACCTGATATACTAGGATGCACACAGGCTATGGAGTGAGTAGTCAAGACAATAGCCAAGTGGTGGCATTGTGGTGTACATCTGATGATACTGCCCACCAAGCTTCCGTTCTCTTTTCTCTTGATATGGTCACCCCACTTTGCCTTGAGAGCCTGTATCCATTGCCTATAATTATATATCAGACCAAAACTTAGTGACTTAACAACAACAATTTATTTTGCTCACAAATCTATGGTCTTGGCAAGGCTCAGCAGCAACTAATCTCTGCTCCATAAACCTCAACCTGGTTAATGGAAAATTTACTTTCAAGATGGTTCGTTCACATGGATGACAAATCAGTGCTAGCTGTTGGCTGGGAGCTCAGCAAGGCTACCAACAATGGACTTCAGTTCCTTTCCATGTTGTCCTCCCCATGAGCTGCCTGGGATTCCATATGAAATGGAGGCTATGTTCCATGATCAAGGGTCCCAATAGCAAGGAGGAGGAGAAAGCTGTATCACTTTTTATGACCTAGCCTCAGAAGTGACAGAGTGCTGTTCCCAACATACTTATGTGTCCATGTTCAGGGGATGCAACTTAGATCCCATCTCTTGGTGGACGGATGAGAAACATTCTAACTGGTGCTATTACATATTCTTTTTCTAATAAAAACAATTCAGCACCATGTTTTTTTGTTTTTTGTTTTTGTTTTTTGCCTTACCTACTGAAACCACACTCCTTTTCTGGATGGAATAAATCATGCATAACTTTCCAGACTCAACCAATATATTCATTAAGACTCTTTGACTAGCAAATAACAAAAATACAATGCAAACTAGCTTATATTAAAATGTTATTGACTTATGTGCCCAGGAAGTTTGAAGGATGGTCCTAGCTTCAGGCTCAGCAGAATCCAGGTTCAAATAATATCATCAGAGCTCTGTGTATGTCTGCTGTTTTATCCCTCAGCTTGGCTCTGCTCTATTATCAGACAAGCTTGACCCAGGCGAGCACAAAATGGCAGTCCACAGCCCCAAGCCTATGGCCCACACACAGCTCTCAGGACCAACTTACCAAAAAAGGCATCTTTCCCCAAATCTCTAAGAGAAAACTTGTGGGAAACCATGGTTGGCCCCGTTCTTACAATATGCTCACTCAGAACCAATCAATAGCCAGCAGGATCAAGCCCTCTGACTGAACCACCTTGAGTCACAAGAATACCCTGAACTACATGAACTAAACAAGTTTGCTCTGAAAGTGGGAAGGAATGGTTCACGAAAGGAAGAAGTATAGATCTATCCTTTGTACATATCCTTTGTTGACAGTGGTCAACAAGCACATCTGAAAAATCCAGGAAATCACAAAGGATTCTAAGGTGGCAAACACTGATGCTCTAGCACTCCAAAACTTCTAGGGGACTGGCAAAAAGAAAAAAAGAATATTTGATACCTTGAGATTCCTCCCCTTAGCTTTTCTCTACCCAGACTTGAAGAACTACAGCTTTTCCCAAATTCCAAAACGACAGCTAGGCGAGCTGCTTGTTCGTTAGTTGGTTTTGATTTAATAAAGAAAGATATGAGCTCCAGGATCTCTTGGGAGGCTGCCAGATAAAGAGCCATGCAGCTAAAATTCATACGTGGATCCCACACTCATGACAAACACAATCATGGCTTTATACATCTTTTGCATCAAGAAACAGTAATCTTTCAGTAAGTTTGAAATTTCACTTGCTGTATTTTTCTCAGCCTAGTCACTAGACCTTCAAAATTAACCTGAAGATACTCCTGAGTTAGTAGGAAGCTCAACGATATTTTTTTCCCTGACAAATCCATGTACTTCAGTTCCAACTATCTCTGGGAATACAAGGTGACTTCTTGTTGGGAAAACACTGCATTGGTCCCTTCCATAGTAAGGGCTATTGTTTATCTTATATAGTGAGGTTTTTCCAAACCCAAGAAAGAGAAATATGTCCCCTTTGCTCCATAACCCAAGAAGAAAATAAAATACAGATTCTCACAAATAGAAGAAGGTTGAATTGTGTTTGTTATTCTCAGCTTCGAGGCTGCATTGATTACTTTTAGACCAAAAAAAGAGTTCCATTTCTAATATACAGTCACCCTACACCAGATTTATATACTTGAGTTTAAAGGAAGCCAAGTAAAGTTATCTGTTCTTGTTGTACCTGATTAACCTCAATACACAAATCCTACAAATCAATAGTTAATTAAAAATGTGGCACTGCCTCCGTAGTTACCTCATCTCTCTGCAAACACTACACACCTTGCGTATTATTAAGCTAAAAGCCAGGGAGGGCACCCTTGAGGGCAGTGCAGAATTATATAGGCAAGAGAAAAAATGGATTTCCAAAATATTTCCACACAGGAAACTCAGATGTAATATTTTGACTATGCTTGGGGCATCCCATAGAAGCTGCCTCATTTGGTCTTCAGAGCTTCCCGAGTCTTGGAATCATTTCCTCATCTGGCCTTGCAGACAATATCCTCTGCATATTTATGGTTTGTGAAGATGCTCCCATGGTAATTTGAAGTACTAGGTTTCCATTTTCAAGCTGTCTCCAGACTAAGAACCTAAGAACTTGCCCTGATCTCATATTCACTCACACCTTCAAAACGACAAATAATCAAGAACAATAAGGCAGAACTGATTTATCTGTTATTTCCTGGTTACTGGTAACTTTTTGTGGGTTTCTTTGTTTTAACTTCACATTCACTCCTGCCATAACAAAATCATATATTTTACTGACAAACGTATCAGTGCTCTGCCTTATTCCAAAGAGGGGTTGAAGTGGCTAAGAAAACAGTGCATTGAAAATAGCTTTGTCAGAGTCATCCATTATGGTAGACTCAATTCACAGTGATTTCTCCTGATGGCCTTCTCTGTGCCTCCCCAAACTTTCTTCTGCGAATAGGTACACCAGCCCTACCCCTGGACTCAATCTGGACCAAGCATAGTATCACAAACCCCTGCTCTACAGGTTGACAAGTGCCCAAGGTAAGGTCCATTACAAATGCTTCCTGCGAGTTTTCACATTGGAGCTGATAAAGGGAAGTCAGTTTTCTTCCCGTCAACAAAGGCATAGGATGAATGGCCAAGACACTTCTGCCAGGATCCCCACCATATACAAAAAATCCATCTACAGGAGAAGGAAAGAAACCAGGATATAGAGGTGAGAAAGGAGGAAGAAATGGGCAAGTGAGAGTTGTTCCATGATCTGGCTATGTCAACCAATATTTTCCCTTTTCTGCTTCAATGAGTTAGATGCAGAACCCTGCAAGAATACCCCATGAAGTGATGAAGACAAATACTCATACATCTGGCCTTTACTCAGGTCAATGGTCACATATTTTATCTGACCGTTGACACCCAATTTAGCTGACAGAATCCCAAAGCCACAACAATCTCACCAGCCAAAAGTAAAGGCCGCTGGTTCCTGTCCCTCTGTCCTCCTCACTGTAAGCATTGCAGAAGACTGCACTCCTATCTGTAAACCAACTCCTACCCAGGAAGCCAGGCAATCAGAGGCACCTAATCACTCCTCTTGGACTTCCTGGGATTACGGGTCTGGGAACATGGGTGTGGCACCTGATGAGTACCAAAAGAGAAGCAGCATCCTGGGAGGCAGAGAAGCAATGTGGGTATCCAAAGAGTCTAGGCAGAAAGAAAGGATCTGAGGATCACAGGGGAGGGGGATTCAAAGAAGAACAGGTTGGGGGTAGTCTGAGAGGAATGAGATAAGGTCATGGCTGCAGGCATCCTCTAAGGTGGCATAGGCTTTGAAGATGTCAGCCCCATTTGGGTTAGCAAACCTGAGTATATCAGCTGTTCCTAAAAGCCACCTTGCTGCTGTAGAATGATTTGTATGGTGCTGAGATAAGGTTGGGGGATCCACCTGAATGCCCAACAAGCCACAGCCTTCTCAGTCTTTATTAACAATAGCTGACATGATTTTGAGCACTTCCTAGGCACCAGGAACTGTGACAACAGCTTACCAGGTATTATATAAACTAATTTGTGCAATAGCCCTATGAGGTATGGATTCCATTTTTATTTCCATATTACAGATGAGGAGGCTATAAGATTGAGAAAATTAAGTCACTTCTCCAGGTCATGCATGGCACAGGCAGTCCAAATGAGTTCTTTCCAACTCCAAAGCCACAATGCCAGAGAGTACTTCTGCAGACTCTCACATCTCTCCCCCCAAAAGACTGGACTCTATTGCCCTCAACCACACCTTCAAGGACTGGATGATATCTTTTCCCCAATTCTCACACCACCAAAATTGGATCAAGTATTGGTTCAAAATTGTGGCTGCTGGCCTCACCCCCACAACTTGACAGCCTTGGACAGCATCGCCGGCCCAAAGCCACCTTATGTTCTCCATGCCTCTCTGTACACAGTAACTGAGAATGCGGGTGTTCACTATCCCATCATTAAAGCCAACTTGGTATTCCCAATCCCACTCTGCTCATTCTCCCTGCCCTTTCCCATCACCCCGCCCCACGAAGGTCTAGAATACCTCACTCACATATTGACAAAGGGTCACAGTTTTCCATCTCAAGTTCAGAGTAAAGGTCTGTGTGCTGGGCACAAAGGAGAGAATGCTTGGGCTTATATGCAATAAAATGAAAGTACAGAACAGAGGAGAAATAAGGAAGACTAGCCCTGAAGCTGCACCAAGTCTCATCAATGACAAATGCTATACACTCATGTCAGGAAACCAAAGCTATAAAAGCCACAAGTGAATTAGGAAGGAGTCCAAAGCAGTGATGTCATGTGAGAACATCTTTGTGCAGCATCACTGCCTTGCAACGAGGCTACCGCTTACCTCCTGGTCAAAGTTCTCAGACCCTGATGGTGCCTCCCATCAGGAGAAGAAGGTGGAGAAAAGACAGAAATGAATTCTGGAGTCACTACTTCTCTCAAGGAAGCCAGGGTAGTCAGGGAACACAGCTACACTCTCATTCTTCATTAAACACATTCCAAGAAAGATGATAGTGGACACTTGTCAGTCTATGGCTGACACTCCCATTAGCATCCTGACCTGTCTTTGGAGAGAAATCCTCATTATACACAGTTTTGGCAGGGGTTAAATCCCAAACCTATTTCCTACTGCCAACCCCCTTCCCAAATACCCATGAACTTGCTACCAGGGCTTTGAATCTTGAGAAAGTCTTGCAAAGACAGGAATCGGTAAAGATAGCTCCAGCTGGCTGACTCCAACTGCTGCTGCCCTCCACCTGCCAAACCCCTCCCCACCACACACTCACATTTTTGCTTGTTCCCCAAGCCTGGTCCTGCAGCTGCCTGTGGATTCTTCAAGCCCCCAAGAACCTTGCAGTGAACTCCCTTTTTGCTTCATAAACAGGGTTTTTTGCTGTTGCTTGCAGCCAAGAATCCTAACTGATATACACTTCATTGTGTTCACTGTGTTTTGTTTTCAGAGCCAACAGCCCTGAGGATATTTCTAACTGTGGGCATGCCTACAATTCTATAAAAAGGAGCTAGAAACTATTTAGATGCTTGTCAGAAAGAAGCACCTACAGATGTTTGGAGGAAAGTTATACTATAATGATATACTGAGTGAGGCCCAAATATGAGGTCCCCTCTTTTACACCTCAGGATCTTTGCACATGCTTTCCCTGGGCTTGCCTTCTGGCTAGTGCCCACTGGTCATCCAACTCTCAGACTAAATGTCATTCCCCTAAGAAAGCGATCATAATTTGGTCATCGTATGTTGACTCTACTTAACATCCATGTGCCCCACTTGACTGTAAGCTCCAGAAGGGAGGAACCAGGGCTATTTTTCTCACCACTCTCTTCCAACGCCTATCATGGCCTGGCATCTAGTACCAAAAATATTTGTGAAGGAATTCACAGTCACGGGATAGAATCGCCCATTCAAGTTGTTGTTGTTGTTGTTGTTGTTATTTAACCTTCCTGACACCCACGAAGTAAATACTGCCATCATCCCTATTTTACAGGTGAGGAATCTGAGAAACAAGGAGAATAAGAGATTTGTTATAAGTCACCAAGAGGATATAGGATAAAAACGGGATTTGAACCCAGGCATTTTGATTCCAGAGTCCTCTTAATTGCCTGAGCAGGGACCTCATGCAAAGCAGATGTTCTCATTATCTCTTGTTGTATAACAAACCCTCCCAAATTTTAACGGCTTTAAAAAAAATACATCATTTGTTCTGCTAACAAATCTGTGATTTGTGCAGGGCTCAACAGGAAAGGCTCAGCTATCAGCTGGGGTTTCTTGAGTGAGGTTGGAGGGACCAATCTCAAATAGCTCAATCCACGGCTGGAGAGTCGATGGCAGTGTCCTCTAAGAGCTCAGCCGGGGCTGTGGGCCAGAAGCATCAGTTCCTCCACATGGGCCTTGCCATGGACCCCTTGGGCTTTCTTGCAGCATGGTGGCTGGGTTCCAGAAGTAAGCATGTGAACAGAACCAGGAGGAAGCTAGAAAGCCTTTTTTTAACTCACCCAAAGTCAGAGAGCCACTGCCACCACAACCTATTTGTGGAAAGAGTCAAATTCAAATAGAGGGGAATTGTACTCCCCTCTGTGGGGGTAAGACAAGCTTCTAGAAGAATCCATAATATGGGAGAGATTAACATGGCCATCTTTAGAGAATACAATCTGCCACAGCAAACAGCATATTGCATGACTTCACCAGGCTGTCCTACACTTACAAATGTTAAAATAACCCCCTACCCACAACAACCCACACCAGGGGACCCCAACTAAGAGTTCAGAAAATCACTACACTCGGAAAGTAAAAACCACTCATGGGGCAGGCATGGAGAAGGGAGTCTTCCCCCACAATATTTACATATTTTCACTTAATTTCCTTACAATCCCTGAAGCTCTACTAATTAGAAACTCATTTGAGATAACTAGTAACCAATTTAAAAATGCAAACACCTCGGGGGCTAGCTAGAGTCCTCCAAACAGTCCTGTAAATTGGTTTCATCAAGGATTTCCTCCTACCCGCTGCTGAGAGGCCTTTTTGGAAGGAGAGACTGGGGGAGGGTTATGGGTAACTCTGCCGCTTAAAGCACTTCTGGATAGAGAGATGGGGTAAAGAGACGAATGGAATTCACCAGAGGGGTCTGAACAAGCGTCCTGTTTGGGGCTCTGCAAATATCGCCCCAATCAGGCTACAGGATGTGGCAGCAACTTTTACACTCAGCCACTCCTAGCAGGCCCAACCCCTTTTCAAAACACCCTTGCACAGCCGTGCAGAGCGGCCAGCTCCACTGGCAGCCGGCAGAGCCATAACTCACGCTGTCACCACTCCCCTCAAACCTCTTCTGTAAGCACTTTTAATCAATGTAACAGGAATAAACATTTGCTGCAGAGTGGCAATATGCAATGGGGAACGTAACATGGTTCCCGCTTAGCTCAGAAAGCCAGACCTTCTGGCTGTTGGCACCTATGAGAGCCCACAGGAAAAGCCCTCCATCCCAGCGTTGCTGCTAGATTGGGCATTTTCCCCAGTGAGGTGAGCTTCTCTTTCAGTTAATTTGTGCTCTGAGGTGCCATCTGTCAATGACTGTTATCCAGTTGACTTTTCAAAGCAGCACTTCTCTCTAGATGGTCACCAGCCCCACTCTACAAGCCTCCAGGTGATGTCAAACTTCAGTGAGAAAGCAGGTTTCGGGATGGATTTCAATTGAGCATCCTAGAGTCTCTGCTTGGAGATGAAATCTTTTCTTTCCCAAACTGTGGGCTAAACTCTTGTTTATAACCTGCTTTGGTTGTTGGCAACTTGGAAACTGATTTCCTGTGGAATCAGCAAGAGTGATGCTGTGGACTTGGGTCTAGCAATGAGGTTTATGATTAACATTACCTAAGGTTGAAACCTAAGCTAAGCACTAGTTCATTTCATCCACCTGGGAGCCCTACAAGATGGATATTCTTGCAATACCCACTTTATAAAAGCAAAAACAGATCTCAGAAAGGTAGAGTAACTAATCCAGTCACATAGCTAGTGAGCCAGGATTAGAAATCATTCTTCTGAAGCCTCTGTTTGAAACCATTCTGCTCCTGGGATGCACACAGAAGTCACCCTCTCCATGTTAGAGAGGAAGGGAAGAAATAGAAGTTGAGGGGCTCAGTGGCTTAAAGCCTCCGCCTTCGGCTCAGGTCATGATCTCAGGGTCCTGGGATCAAGTCCCACATCAGGCTCTCTGCTCAGCAAGGAGCCTGATCTCTACTCTCCCTCTGCCTGCCTCTCTACCTGCTTGTGATCTCTCTCTCTCTCTGTCAAATAAATAAATAAAATCTTTGAAAGAAAAGAAATAGAAGTTGATGGCGTTAGAGGAGAAATAAAGCAGGTGAGAGCATAAAAATAGGTGAGGGGGTGGGGAAAGTCATAGCCTGTTCCTGAGAAGCATCATGGCCTTTCCTCCAAAGACAAACCATGTGTACGGAAACCCAAGGACTCAGATAAAGAGGCAACTTGAGGGAGCAACAGCGTGAAAGCTGAAGGGAATCATGGTATGCCTAAGCTGGCAGTCTTGTTCTCAAGGGCATCTGTAAGGCAGTGGGGGGTTGGGGGAGCCCGGGATGAGGTTCTCAGACTACTTGCATCAGAATCCCTAGGAGGAGGGCTTCTTAAAAATGCAGGTTCCGAGGCCTCTGGGTGGCTCAATGGGTTAAGTGCCTGCCTTAGGCCCGGGTCATGATCCCAGAGGCCCGGGATCGAGCCTCACTGCAGGCTCCTTGCTCAGCGGGGAGTCTATTTCTCCCTCTGCCCTTCCCACTGCTAGGGCTCTCTCGCTCTCTCTCTCTCTCTCTCTCTCTTGCCTTCAAATAAATAAATAAAATCTTTTTTAAAAAAATGAAGGTTCATGTATATGCATGAACCTTAAAAATATTTTGTTAAGTGAAAGAAGTCAACACAAAAGGCCACATATTATATGATTCCACCAATATGAAATGTCCAGAACAGGCATATCCATAGGGACAAAGAGCAGATTAGTGGGTGCAGGTGGCGAATGCCAAGGGATGAGTGTGGGGTTCCTTTCTGGGGGAACGGAAAAGCTCTGAAACCAGACAGTGGTGATAGCAGCACAACATTATGAGTGTATTAAATACCACTGAACTGTACACTTTCAAATGGTTATAAAGGTAAATTTTATGTTATGTGCATTTACCATAATTAAAAATGTAGCTTTCTAAGTTTCATAATTCACTTAACAAATACTAATGGTAGCATACTACATGCCAAGTGCTGTTCTGGGGTGCTTAAGACACAGCAATGAACAAAAAAAGACAAAAATTCTGCTCTTGTAGTGTTGACGTTCCAGTGGCAGGAAAGGAAAGTAAGTAAGATAAATGCTTTAAATGTTTATGCATTAGAGATGAAAGTGAGGGGCAAAGTAGGGAGAAGGATCGGGACTATTGGAGAAAGTGTGGGTAACATGATTTTAGACAGGGAGACTAGGAAAAGCTTCCTGAAAGGTGATGTGTGAGCAGAGAGCTGAAGAGAGAGATGGAGGGAGTCATGTGGGTGTCTGAGGAATGGCATTCCAGCCAGAGCAGAGCAAGAGCAAAGGCTCTGCGGCAGGAGCAGGCCCAGGATAATCATGGAACAGAGAAGAGGCCCCTGTTGCTGGAGCAGAGGGAGTGATGGGAAGAGCGGTACCAGATGAGAATGGAGAGGAAGCAATTAGGGGCCAAGTCATACAGGACCTTGTAGGTCATGGTCAGGACTTCAGCTTTAACCCTGAGTGAGATGGGAGGTGCCAGAGAGTTTGGAACAGGGGACTAATATGACCTGACTTCTGTTTTAAAAGGATCATTCCAGCTACTCTGTGGAGAATAGACTCTGGGAGGGCAAAGGCAGAAGCAGGGAGACCAGCAAGGAAACAGAGCTGTGATCCAGGTGGGACTGAGTGATGGCTCAGTCCAGGCTGGTGCTGAAGAAGGGGCTGGATCCTGAATATATTTTGAAGATGGAGCAACTTATTGACTCTTTAAAAGTAGGTCCCAGGAGTCAACATTTGTAATAAGCTTCTTAGGGGATTCGAATTCAGCCTGAAGTTGAAGAACTTCAAGTTTAAGCTAACCTTCTCTTTCATATTTTCAGAAGAACCTTCTGGATTTTCTCCAAGTCAACTCAGAATAGATTCTAGAAGGACATTCCACAACATCTGAACTTGTATGCACGACCCTAGAGCAGACCCTAGAGCAGACCCTACAGCAGACTTCACGATATGTGAGAAAAAACACAAGCTTTTAGTAGAATGTCAGGTGCTAGAAGTATAACAGTGAACAACCATGGGCCCTTTCCTCCTTATGATGAGGGAAATAAATCATTTGCAATTCAGAGTATAAAATGATATGATAAGAATTCACATGGGGAAGTGGGAGCACATGGAAAGGGCACCTAATCTAGTATCAGGTGGTCAGAAATATTTCTCCCATCAGATGACCCTAAGTTGAAGACTAGAAGGTGGTAAGAGTTAGTGAATAAGGACAGTGGCAGATAGTTCCAAGGATAGGGGCAAACACATACAAAGCTTGAGAAGTGAAAGAAGTTCATATAATTTTAAGAGTAAAAGTTAAGAATACAGAAGTTGGAGCCAAATCAAAACAGCTCTTGGGAGTCATGTTTATCCTGTGGACAAAGGGAGCCAAGAGATGTCTTTAAGCAGAGGGTAATGATCCTCTTTGTGCTATGTGAAGAGAAGTCTGGATGGAAGATGGATGGGAGGGAAGGAGACCAGGTGAGAGTCTACAAGAACCAGGTAAGACGAGGTGTTGGCTAGACAAAGCCTGTGGTGATACAGTTGGAGTAGAGAGGATGGATTTACTTGATAGAGGAGTGGGGAAAAATGCAGAATGGCATCTAAGTTTTTCTGGAAAATTCATGGATGGTGGAGTGAGTTGGAGCAATTGAACTCAGGCAGAAGAGGAAATCAGGAAAGAAGAGGTAAACTGAGGTCAGTGTAAGAGGTACATCCAATTGGAGATGAAGACCGAGTGCACAGTTGGATATGCCAAAGCAGAGCCGTGCATAGAATTCTGAAATGTAAATAAAGACTGAAGGAACTTTAGAGTAGGGGATCCCTTTGAAGAAGGTGAAGAGGAATAAACATAGAACCTATGGGACAGGTGAAGGGGAGAGACTCATGATTAAAACCAGCCAACCAGAGGCATCTGGCTGGCTCAGTCAATGGAGCATGTGACTCTTGATCTTGGGACTGAGGATGAGCCCCATGTTGGGTGTAGAGATTACTTAAAAAATTAAAAATTTGAAAATTAAAAAAAAAATCAGACATCTTTCCAGAAAACACAGATTGGAGGTTTCCTCACTATAAATTATTCAGGACCATATTTAATATCATATTCAAAAATAACTGCTGGAAAGAACTCAAAACATGTAATGCTGCTTAAGAACATTTAAAAAAAAAAAAAAAACAGGAGTTCGGCTATTGCACAGACCTTGAAGCAATTTTCCAGCTAGTGTCTATCAAACAAGAATCTGTTCTGACTCAAGAGGGTGTCACATCAAGTGTAAGAATCCAATTCCATTGTCTGTACAAGCCTTTCTGCCAGGTACAAGACCCTAATCCAGCTGAAGTGATTTTCTATTGATTAACAGGCTGGGAATACACAGGTTGTTGGTTTTTGAGGTTCCCTTTCCTGGGTCTTGATGCCAGCAGTGAATAATTTTCACAGAGTCGAAAAGCTCCCGACCATCAAAATAAAAATGACACTCAGTCATGAAGGAGAGAGATTATAGGTCAATCACCTTGATTATTTTTTAACTGTGAGGCACCATTAATGTTACTGAATAAGCAAATCTGTTTGCATAACCAGATTTTTATAGGCTACTGGGAATAAAGGTTTTCCTAAGTGGATGATTTGTACAACGATAGCCTTTGGGTCTCTGATGGAACAGCTCTGATGAGGAAATGTTCCTTTAATTATGTGGAAGGCCAATTACCATGTTATAGCCACATTGTTTTGCAGATTGCATATAATTTCGCCATTTTCATAGCTTCAGCACTATAATTCTGGAGAAAACGCAGGCACCAAGAAGACACTTGAGGCACATTATGCTGGAGATGAAGATGTTTTAGCGAATTCAATTTAAGCTACAACATTAAAGTTATTTTGTTGAATAAAACATAACGCAATAATGAGCTTGTGTATGTCAACTCTATAGTGGAGGTAATAATAGCTAGAGAGAGACCGTCCCCTCTCCCCTTTCTCGTGCTCATTAGAGTAATAGATAATGCTATGGAGAGAACCTTTCTCTAATATGTGCTTCATCTCGGGTTAACTGTGTTTCCTGCAACTGTGCTTCATAGGGGAAAAAAAAAGTAAAGGGACTAATTTGGGTACCATTCACAGAAGTGCTACTACTTGATGTTTTTTATCCACTGAGATTTCTTGTTCCCAATGCCAGCCAGGAAAGGACTTTCTTGAGAAGCACAAATTAATCACTATCTTTATGAACTTAACAATGGGAGTTTCGTAGGGAGAAACTGAAGAAATCAGTAGAGCGAAGATAAAAAAAAAAAAATGATGGCAGAAAGCAAAACTATTACACTGTTGGTCTCAATTCTTCCACTAATTAGTGAAACCAATGACTTCCCTCTCCAAAATTCAGTTGTTCTTATCTGCAAAATGGAGGAGTGTGAGGGTCTTCAAGTCCCCCTGAAAGTACTACCATTCTATGACCCCATCTCTCTATAAAATACTTTTCATTCACACTGGTAGGGATCTTGACTACTTTGCCAAGAAGATACAATAATCATCCAGCTGAATATACCGAACAACATAGCCTTGGAACTACCTAAGCAAGAACTGTGAAAGCTATATGGGAAGACAAGACAAATCCCCAAGAAGAGAAACAAATGTTGGGCCGCCTGGGTGGCTCGGTTGGCTAAGTGGCTGCCTTTGGCTCAGGTCATGATCTAAGTAAGGGTCATGAGATCAAGGCACATACTGGGATCTCTACTCAATGGGGAGTATGCTTCTCCCTCTCCCTCTGTTGCTCCCCCTGCTTGTGCTCTCTCACTCCTGCACTCTCTTTCTCTCTCAGGTAAATAAATAAAATCTTTTTTTTTTTTTAAATATGTTTACCACACTTTCTGTGTGCCAGACACAAAATTGTGTCCACCGCACTGTTTCTCTTACTGGATAAGTAGATCATTTCCCAGTCTCCCTTGTGGTTACATTTGGGACCACGTGACTGCATGTCCACCAATAGGAATGTGAGAAATCACATGTCATTTCTCCTTTTTTTTTAAGATTTTATTTATGTATTTGACAGAGAGAGAGATCACAAGTTAGGCAGAGAGGCAGGCAGAGAGAGAGGGGGAAGCAGGCTCCCTGCCGAGCAGAGAGCCCAAAGCAGGGCTCGATCCCAGGACCCTGAGATCATGACCTGAGCCGAAGGCAGAGGCTTTAACCCACTGAGCCACCCATGGGCCCCTCACATGTCACTTCTGGTCCCAGATAATTAAAGGCAAGTGTGCGCTCTCCATGCTTCCTCTCTTTACACATGGCTCTAAAAATGTAAAAACTCTGAGACGGCAGAATTACAAAATGGAAACCTCCAAGATCTCTGAAACACTGACTTGCACTGGACTGTGATGTGGGTGACAAATAAATTATTGTGGTGTGAAAGCTCTGAGATTTCAGGGCTTATTTGCCACAGCAACATTGTCCAACGTTACCCTGACTGACGTATAAGGTTCTGAGAGATGTAGCAAACAGAGAAAGAAAGGAGACTTCAATTATACTGCTTACCTTGACTATACATTTAAAAATTAAAACTCCCAGGGTGCCTGGGTGGCTCAGTCATTAGGCATCTGCCTTCAGCTCAGGTCATGGTCCCAGGCACCTGGGATCAAGCCCCACATAGGGCTCCCTGCTCAGCAGGAAGCCTGCTTCTCCCTCTCCTACTCCGCCTGCTTGTGTTCCCTCTCTCGCTGTGTCTCTCTCCGCCAAATAAATAAATAAAATCTTTTTAAATAATTAAAATAAAAAAGAATAGAAAATTAAAATTAAAACTCTCTCCTAAAAAGACAGATCATCCACATGTGTTTAAAGGATACATGACATATTTGTGAAAAGTTGACCACATATGAAGCCATGAGAGAAGTCACAACAAAATCCACTACATAACTGGTGTTTTACAGGCCAGATTTTCTGACCATAATGCAGCAAAATTAGAAATTGACAGCAAAAATATAGCTAAACAAAAGCACACATTTGGAAAATTAAAAATATCCCTCTGTATAAGGCATGAGTTAAAGGGAAATCACAATAGAAATTTATATATATATATATATGTATATGTATATGTATATACACCACTTTTCATATGAATTTGTTCAGCCACTTGACTTTTGCTTTCGTCATGTTATTCTAGGGGCAGTGGTTGCTCATTACACACCTACTTTTTTTTTTTAAGATTTTACTTATTACTTATTTGACGCAGAGTGAGAGATCACAAGGAGGCAGAGAGGCAGGCAGAGGGAGAGGGGGAAGCAGGCTCCCCGCCGAGCAGAGAGCCCTATGTGGGGCTCCATCCCAGGATCCTGGAATCATGACCTGAGCCGCAGGCAGAGGCTTAACCCTCTGAGCCACCCAGGTGCCCCTACACACCTACTTTTATTAACCTATAATTGATAAGAACAAACCTTTTCCAGAGAGCTAAACACTAAACTGAATTTGCTGTTGCAGCACAACCATGAAAGGAACAACCATGTGTTATTGGGGGATGGGGAGCAGGATCGGGAGTAGGTATGTACACACTTGCAAACTTGTGCAATGACAGAGACAAACAATTGCTGAGGTAGCTCTTTTGCTATTCCAAGCATCCAGACAGAAACTGAAAGTCAATCACTGAGCCATCTCAATACTTTCATTTTATTGTAACTTTTGGCAGCAGGTCGCAATCAAGAGGAAGAAAATGCAGTGATGAGAGCATAAGGTAAGGTATACGCGTGTGTAAAAGAAACTGGTGAGACCAGATTGTATATTTATCTCTCTTTAGCTCCTCAGGCCATTTGTCTTAGAATACACCAAGTGGCAAAGTACAACTTGTTCCTGCATCTATCCCTTGCTCCTTGCTCATGTGTTCCAGACAGACAAGGCCCTTTCTAGGAGCCACCATGTAGGTCATTCCTATGTGACAAGTATGTGCTTGGGAAAGCATGTGCAGGAAAGAACTTTGGACGGTGGTTTCCTCTGGGAAAGAGAAATGAGATGGGGTGGGGTGGTTTAGCTATATCTCTAATGTCATTTCCTAAGAAACAAAAGAAGACCTGAAGCAAATATTATTAATTTATGTTGTTAATGGGGGTCTGTTGCATTATATTTCCTTATCTTCTTTTCTGTATGTTTGAAATATTGCATAATTTAAAAGGAAATTAATAAATTACAAGAAAAATGAACTTCAAGAAATACTTAAAAAAACTCTTTTGGGACAATATTCGAACTGACTTTGAAGCAGACCCAGCTGGGAAAGTGACTGAGGAAGTGTGAGAACAACTTCAAGGAGGGGCCCCCAGGAAGACATCTTATGTGGCCCTATCCATCCTGCTGCAGGTGCACCCAGCATCCAGAAGTCCTACAGCTGGCCAAGAGTTTAATTCTACAATGGAGTTTAATTCTAGAGTATCTGGTTTGAAGTGCATTTATGAACTCCATGGTCCATGTTACAACCACACATTTAACAGTGGATGGGAGAGAAATAAAGCATGGCTCCGGAAGGAGCAGGTCAGCAGCTCTGCTTCCCCTGCTGAGGGCTGCCAGAGCACACTCACGTGCCCTCGAATGCTAGCTCCCCCAGGCCCTTTACACTCCTCGACCTACTCCGGCCCCATCCTGATTTGGGGAGAGGGTCTTTCAGCACTCTGGGAATGAGCCTGGAGCACTTCTGGATCTATCTTGGGCACCCGAAAGGCCCAGGTGGTGGAGCACCCTCCCTTCCCACATATGAAACACCAAACTTCATCACAAATTTCAACCTGAATTAGAATATTTCTAGGTAGGTTTTATAATTCTAGCTTAAAACTGATCATTCACTCCCTCACACTTTTTTTTTCCTGTCTTCTTGGAACCAGTTGAATTTCTTTTTTCTTTTTTTTTTTTTTTTAAGATTTTATCCATTTACTTGACAGAGAGAAAGAGATCACAAGTAGGCAGAGAGGCAGGCAGAGAGAGGAGGGAAGCAGGCTCCCTGCCGAGCAGAGAGCCTGATGTGGGGCTCAATTCCAGAACCCCAAGATCATGACCTGAGCTGAAGGCAGAGGCTTTAATCCACTGAGGCACCCAGGCGCCCTGGAACCAGTTGCATTTCTAATGCAGCTTCCTTACAGTCATGGTGCCTGGTTCAGGGTCAGGCAGGAGGTAGCCAAACTCTCCCCATGCTGCCTAAGGCTAAAGGGGTGGGAATAAAAACAAAAGTTTACGGCTAAGGCCACTGACGGTGTCCTGGATATAACAAACAGGAAAATCATGTTAATCAAGGAAACAAAAATCCCTCTAAACTCTGTGATCCTCTTTTTTAAAAGGATCATATGAACAAAAATAAGTTGCCTAAGCTACCGCTCTCAGGATAACTGTTGGCCTTGTCCACTTCAATATGCAGGTGCTGAAATCAGAGCTCCTTGATCCAGTTATCACTCAAAAAATGGTGACTGAGCACCTATCATGCGCCAGGTATCCAGTTCAGGCACTGAAGACAGAGCAGTGGGCAAGAGAGACAAAAATCATGGGTTTCATAGGACCTACAGTCTAGTTAAGGCCGACAGATAGTGAACAAGTTAATATAGTAACATGTTATTAACTTATCATGGATGAAATGTATTACTATGCAGTCATCGCTATTTAATATATAGTAATGTAATAATATGTACATATAACTACATATTGATATTACATGTGTAGTATATACATTACATATAGTTAGTAAGTTTTAAACACTAAAGGAGAAAGTAAAGCATGAAAAGGAATAAAAAATGCCTCAGCTGAACAGCCAGGGAAAGCTTCCATGAAGTTAAGGATGACCCAGAAGACCAGGGTCAAACTCTGAAGTTCTCCTATGGAAAGAGTATTCCAAGTGGAAGACCAGCAAACTGAGTGCACTGAGGTTTCATTTGTTGTAGGAATCACCGGGAACAGGGGAGGGAGGGTAGAGTAGCAGGAGGTGGGAGACTTTGCTTTGGCCCAGTGAGATGGAATCACTGGAGGCCTCTTGAGCACAAGAGTGACACATCCTGGCTGCTGCATGTGAGGGAGGACAGAAGCAGAAGGGTCAGTCAGAAGTCGCTATAATAAGTAGGAGGAGGGATGAGGTAGGCCTAGAGCAGGGTGGTAGCTGCGGCGGTAAAGGTAGGGAGAAGCCCTTGGGAATTGCTGGTTCACCGCTAGGATGGGCAGGGTAACATAAATCTAAGGAGAGATTTTTTTTTTTCTATGTCCTTTCAGATTTCTGTAACTTCTTTTTCTCTATCTTGAAATTGAGCACAATATCAACTTGCCTGCTCCTTTGGGATGTTCCATTAGATTCAGTGACCTAAAAGGCTGCCAAAACTCAGAGGAGGAGCTGGCTCTCATGATATTGAAGGGAGGATAACTCACCATCCTGGTCACAATGTCATAAACACCATGCCCTCGAATAAGAAAGAGTCTGTCTCCTGTCAAGATTATCAGTGGTGGAGAAAACTACCCCTTCTTCACAGAAAGGCAGTCTCCCCAAAAGCCTGATCCTGCCTGGATCCTTTTTTATTATTCTTGGAAAAGTGGTGTGAAAATTTGATAAGGCAAGATTTCAAAGTTCTGGTATTGTTACAGAAAAGGCTCTCACTTGCTGATAATGTGCAGATATGGCAGGTCAAAAAGTACTTTTTTATTGCTTCAGAGCGCTCGCTCAGTATCAGAGTTCCAAAGCAGCTGGCTGAGTCAGCTCATTCCTAGCCACTCAACCTTCCAGAACATCATCTGCACAAATCTGCAGAGCAATGCTGATTTCTGAGATCATCCTCTGGATGAAACCAAACCATCTCAGAGGGCGGGGTGGGTCAGCCACTATTGCCACAACAAAAGCGATAATAGTGGCAGATGGCAGACATCCAAGCTCTCCCAGGTGGAGGGTCACTCTCCTAGGAACACAGGTGTTCTGAATGTAACATCTGGGAAGGATTCTCCTCTATGTTGGATCGTGCCACAACAATCTCATTAACACATGCTACCACGTTTCAAACTTTTAAATCTTTCCTTTGGAGTATGTGATGTCTGGGTTTTACTTCTAAATAACCAAGGCACTGGGGGCAGGAAACATATGGGAGGTATAGATCAAACAAGATTGGCCATGAGTTAATAGCTGTTATTGTTGAACTGGGTGATGGGTACACAGTAGGCCCTAAACTATTCTACTTTTATATATTTGAAATTTTCTATAATGAATTTTTAACCCCCATAGAGCAATTTGGCAATATCTAATAAAATGAGAGAGGCTCATATCTTTAACTCAGCAATTCCACTTCTTGAAATTCACCAGATATACTAGCAAAGGTGCCAGATGAAGTGTTATTCCTTATAGCACTGGTTGGAATAACAAGAGGCTAGAAACAAGCTAAGTGTTCATCAAGAGGGAATTGATCGAGTAAATTATGGCCTATCCAAATGATGGAACCGTATCTGTGAGGCTGACAAAAGGGAAAGAACACTCTACGCCCTAACGTGGGACAATCTCCAAGACATAGTGTGATGGGTAGAACAATGGTCCCCAAAGAAGTCCACATTCTTATCCCCAGAACCTAAGAACATGTTACCTTACCTGGCAAAAGGGGTTTTACAGATGTAATTAAGGTAAGGATTTTGAGATAGGTACACTCTTCTGGACTATCCAGATGAGTCCAGTGCAATCACAGGAGTCCTTATAATATGGAAGAAGGAGGGTCAGAGTCAGAGAGGGATTTGAAGGTATTAAAGATGGAAGAAGGTGCCATCAGCCAAAGAATGCAGGCAGCCTCTATAAGCTAAAAAAAAGGCAAGGGAACAACTTGATTTTAGCCCACTGAGACCCACCTGGAATTTCTGGCCTCCAGACTATGCAAAAATAAATTTGTGTTGTTTTAAGCACTAAATCTGTGGTAACTTGTTATAGCAACAATAGGAAACCAATACAAAATTTAAAGGGGAAAAGGTGCAAAGTAGTATTCACAGCAAGCTATCATTTATAGGAGATGAGTAGGTATAGGTATAGGTATAGATGTAGATGATATAGATTATGTGGAAGGAGACCAGAAACTGATTAACACTGGTTGCCTCTTGGGGGGAGAATTGGTAGCAGGGGCAGAGGGACGGAAGGGTGACTTTTCAATGTGTACCCTGCCTTAGTCCATTCAGGCTGCTCTAACAAAATACCATAGACTGTGTGGCTTATAAACAAGAGAAATTTATTTCTCACAGTTCAGTCAGCTGGGAAGTCCAAGATCAAAGTGCTGGCAGATTTTAGTGTGTCCTGGTTCATAAAGGGCTATCTTCTCTCTGTGTCCATGGCAGAGAGGGTGAGGGAACTTTCTGGGGTCTATTTCATAAAAGCACTAATCCAGGCGCCTGGGTGGCGCAGTCGTTAAGCGCCTGCCTTCGGCCCAGGTCAGATCCCAGGGGCCTGGGATCGAGCCCCGCATTGGGCTCTCTGCTCTGCAGGAAGCCTGCTTCTCCCGCTACCATTCCCTCTGCTTGTGTTCCCTCTCTCGCTGTGTTTCTCTCTGTCAAATAAATAAAATCTTTAAAAAAAATAAAATAAAATAAAATAAAAGCACTAATCCCATTCACGAGGGGTCCACCCTCATAAGCTAATCACCTCCCAAAGGCCCCACCTCTTAATACTATCACATTAGGGGTCAGGATTTCAACATATGAATTGCGGGGGAGGGTACACAAATATTCAGTCTATAGCAACCCCTTTGTACTTTTTGAATTCTCTATCATTTGAATTTATTGGCTAGTGAAAAATAAAATTTCAGTTAAAGTAAACCTCCCTCCATTACCATGACACATAGATTTTCAAGGTTCAGATTTAAAATATACAAATTCAAGAAGCATGGAAACAAAGTAATCACTACCCAGGGGTTGGGGCTCCTGGGAGACCTGGAGTACCTGAGAAGGAGAGGCCAAAAAGGGAGGAAAATCTTAACCAGATTTCATTAGCTATATGGCATTCACCAACTCGCAAGGAGATAGCCAGTGGCCCCTTTCAAGACTGACTTAAAGAAATAATTTCTACCAAATAATACATAAGCCCCTATTATAGACCTTTTCCGGTCTCCTCTGGATGCTGCCTCTCCTACAACATGCCCCAAAATGGCAGGAAAAACAAGCTCTTATGCCACTTGTCCCGGAGCCTGGTCTGTCCTTCCATGTTCCAAGTAAGTCACAGCTAAACTCTGCAACATCCCTTGCTCCACCTAAAAAATCCTCAATTCCTCTGATTTTATATGTCAGCTAGAGAAACAGTGGAAGTCTATAATAGCCCCAGGCAAAAATGCTTCCAGACCTAAAGTGATTAGCTTTATGGAACCCATTATGCAAATTTATGGCCATTTCAAAGCTATTCAGCCTTGAGGAGACCTAGCAGAGAATGGGAATAGAATTCAAAAGTTTTTTATTATACATGTTCACTCAAATTCTAATATGAATATTAAAGCTCGCTATGATTACTCTGTGGCCCCTGTGCCATCAGATATTTTTAAGCTTTACTGATATCACACTCAAAATCAGGGCTGTGGAGAATTGAAAATAGTAATGACTCAAAGAACAAAGGTTGTTCTGGTATTATCAATTCCTAGGAGTTTTCTCTCCCCTCACCTTTGTACCTGGACAATAGCACCAGCCTGATCTTACCACTTAACTCTTGGACAACCAGGATGAGGCAGCTGCAGACATGCCCAAGCTAAAAGACTTTGAGCTAAGGTCCAGATGGAGGTTCCCAAAAACTTAGAGACAGGAGAAATTTACTGAGCACTTGTTATCAAGCAGACATACTTCAAAATAGATCACTTGTATGAATTCATGGACTCCTCCCAGCAACCCTATGAGATCCAACGGGTACTACCAACCATATTTGACAAATGAGGAAACTGAGACACACCTGATGAATGGCAGACAAGGAATCCCACCCAGCAATTCAATCATTCTGTCACACTGTCTCCTAGATTAATGTGTTTCCCCCTGTAAAGCATAAAAAACGAGTATTTTGGGATTTCTTAGTATGGCATGGACATCCATGGAAATGGATAGACAAGGGTCTGGACAGGATGGGAACCAGGCTTGGGCCTGGAAATAGACGATCTGAGATCAACCTTGGCCCTGACAATTCTCCTTGTGTCATCGAGGATGAGGGTCTTTCTTGTTCTCGTTGTTGTTATAAACATATGAGTCATACATCTTAAAGTGCACAGTTCAGAAATCTTCAGTATACTCATAAAGTTATGCAACCATCCCCATTACTAGCAGTAGTGTTCTTCACCCCAAACACTTTACCTATTAGTACTCACTCCTCAGTCCCCTTCCCTACAGGCAACTACTAATCTACTTTCTATCTCTATGGATTTGCCTATTCTGGATATTTCATATAAATAAAATTATACAACATGTGGCCTTTTGTTTCTGGCTTCTTTCACTTAACATCATATTTCTGAGATTCATGCATATTATAGCAGGTGTCCTTTTTCTTTTTTCCCCAGGCACCCCAGCATGTACCCTTTTTAGAGCAGAATAATATTCCATTGTATGAATGGACCACCTTTTATTTATCCGATCATCAGTAGATGGACATTTTGGGGTATTTCTACTTTTTGGTTATTATGAACAAATTTGTTATGGACATTTGTGCACAAGTTTTTGTGTGGACAATTCTCTTGGGTATATACCTAGAAGTGGAATTACTGGATCGTACAGTAACTCTATGTCAAACATTTTGAGAACCTGCCAGACTGTTTTCCATAGCAGCTGCATTGTTTTACTTTCCCACCAGCAATGCATGAATGTTCCAATTTCTCCACATCCTCGCCAACACCTGTTATTATATGTCTTTTTTAATGACACCTATCCTCATGGGTATAAAGTGGCATCCCATTAAGGTATAATTCACATATCATGAAATTCACCCTTTTAAAGTGTGCCATTCAGCATTTTGGAGGATATTCACAAAGTTGCGCAACTATCACCATGATCGTTCTGGAAATCCAGAACACTTGCTTCACCTCCAAAAAGAAACCCCCTGTCTATTAGCAGTCACTCTCCATTTCCCTCTCCCTGTAGGCCCTGATCCTACTAGTCTACCTTCAAAGGGATAAATCTCTTATCTTCTCCATCCATACAGGAGGGCAGAAAATAGCACCTGCTTTTTGGACAGTAGTGAGGATAAGATGAGGTCATGTGTATGTGTAGAAACTAGTACAAAGACTGGCATGTGTATGTTCAGATCTGAATCTAGATTTAGATCTAATCTAGATACTGGGTTGATAGACTTCCCTCCTCTCTACTCACCATCCTTAGGGCTATGTCAAGTGAGGTTCCAGCTCCAAGCAATGCAGGATATTGGTCAGCACTTTTCCCTTGCTAAATGAATGATCCTCCTGAGAAAAATGTTGTGGATGAGTCCAAACCCTGCTTGATGAGTTCTAGACCACACACTCAGCAAAGCACTTGGACATGATGATTTCAAACTGGCCTGATCACAGTATTCTCTTTCTTAAGAACTTTCACCGTCTCCCCATTGCCCAAAGATGAAAATGCATGAGTGACTCTCCACAATCTAGCCTCGAACTATTTCCTACAATGATTGCTAATGGTTGAAGAGATTCCAGTTACTCTGGAGAAGATCCCTTGAACTCAGACAGATCCGGTTCCTCTTCTTGTTGGCTGTGACCTTGAAAAATCACTTTACCTCTATGAGCCTAAGGATCCTCATCTTTAAAGTAGGGGCAATAATGGCTCTCTTGCAGGGTGACTGTAGTTACTAAACAGAAATATAACTATAGAGCACTCCAGACCAGCTTGTGGCATACACTTTTTTTTTTTTTGTAAAGGGCCAAATAGTAAATGTTTTAGGTTTCTTGGGCCATATGGCCTCTGTCATGATTACTCAAGGCTGTAGTCATAATGCCAAAACAACAATACGTCATATGTAGAAGAATGGGAGTGGCTATGTTCCACAAAACTTTATTTACAAAACCAAGTGCTGGGCAAGTTTTGGCCCAAGGGCTGTAGTTTACCAATCCCTACACTAATCAATAAATATCTCTCACTTGCCTGTGATGTCTTATTCCTGAGCCACACCGGACTCTTCACACATCCCTGCACCTCCCTCCATGCCTCCACTCAAACTAGTCTACCACCCCAAAATGTCCAGTATGAACTTCACCACTTTTGTGGAGACTGTCCTGGATTCCCCATGCTCTGCTCTGCAGGCTCCCAACGTCCAAACCCTTATCAACACATGTCCATATCATCTCATGGTGTGTAGTTTACAATTCTCTCCTTTTTTTTTTTTTTAAGATTTTATCTATTTATTTGACAGAGAGAGAGAGATCACAAGTAGGCAGAGAGGCAGGCAGAGAGAGAGGGGGAAGCAGGCTCCCTGCTGAGCAGAGAGCCCGATGCTCCCGATGCTCCCAATGCGGGGCTCCATCCCAGGACCCTGGGATCATGACTTGAGCCGAAGGCAGAGGCTTTAACCCACTGAGCCACCCAGGCGCCCCTACAATTCTGTCTTCTAAACTGGACAGAGAACCCCTGTAGTCCTCATAACCTCAGGGCCTACGACAACACATTACGGGTGATGAGTAAACATTTATGGAAAAAAATCAGCAGTAATCTTCACACAAAGTTCAAGAATAGGCAGAATACACCAATGCTGACAGAAATCAGGACAGATGGTTAGCTCAGGTGGAGAAAGAGGCTATAATCTGCGAAGGGCCCAAGGGAAACTTCTGGGTGCTAAATAGTTTCTATATCTGCATCTCAGTGGTGATCACATGGGTATATCACTTTGCTACGCTTCCATAAGAAAGGACCACAAAGTATGGGGCCTAATATAATAGAAATTTGTTGTTTCACAGTTCTGGAGGCCAGAAGTCTGAGATAAGGATGTGTCAGCATGGCCATGCTCTCTGATGGCTCTTGAAGAAAAATCCTTCCCAGACTCTCCCAGCTTCTGGTGGCTGTCAACAATCCTTACCTTCCTCAGTTTGTAAAGGCATCATTTCAATCCATACCTTCACCTTCATGTGGCGTTCTCACTGTGTGTGTGTGTGTGTGGGTGTGTGTGTGTGTCCAAAGTAGTTCCCTCTTCTTATAAAAACACCTGTGAAGGGCGCTAGGGTGGCTCAGTCGGTTAAGCATCTGCCTTTGGCTCAGGTCCTGATCCCAGGGTTCTGGGATCAAGCCCCATATTGGGCTCCCTGCTCGGTGGGGAGTCTGCTTCTCCCTCTCCCCGTGCTCATTGTGCTCTCGCTCTCTCTTTCTGTAATAGATTTTTAAAATTTTTAAATTAAAAAAAAAAGACATCTATCATATTGGACTTAGAGCCCACTCCAATCCAGCATGATCTCATTTTAACTAATTACATCTGCAACAACCCTGTTTCCAAATCAGGTCACATTCTGGGGTCCTGGGGGTTAAGATCTTCCACATATCTTTTGTGAGGACACAACTGAAACCACAACAAAGGGTGTACAGGTATGTAAAAAATCATCAAATTGAAAATTTAAGATGAGTATACTTTAATGTATAACTATTGCGTCTCAATAAAACAAAATGGAAGGAAAGCAACAAATAAGCAATAACCAACAAACCCCACCTCTCTCTCAGCATCTGAGAGATAAGGCTGGTAATAATACCTTCCACTTTTGGAGAAGATATGTTTTACTTTTTCCTCTCACTTGTGGCATCGGATATGCTCTCTCCCCATCAAATCTGCTCAGGCCCCCGGGATCTGCCTCTTCCAGAGGTCAGAGAGAGACTGATGGTGAAGCAACCATCATTTTCAGTGTAAAGCCTCCTCAAAATTAGCAGGACCAGCCAGCTGCTCACTTTCCACCCTCACGTGCCGCCCTTGGCAGACAAAAAGGAATTTTTAAAGACTGATTACACATTCTTTTTTATTGGTGCCATGTTTGTAGTATTTGCTGTCCCCAGCTGGTGCCACAGTAGGTGATATAAAAAGATGTATGAATAATGTATACAACAGCTCCAGAGTCATCAGAGAACCTCACTGCCAGAACAGGCAAGGGACATCGGGTCGAGAAAATGGATTCGAAGGGGAAGCAAAAGAAATGCATATTCCTGCTCAGTTGTCCCTGAAAACTGTGGGCTGTGATCTGCTTGAAGATGAGCAAGCAAGATCCACATCCAGGCCTGAAGAAAGCTCCCAACAGGAACATACAGGATAGTGGAACACAGCAATCTCACATCTCAAAATATAATCGTGGATGTACAAATACTTTCAGATAAGCATGTTTGTTTCAGCATTGTCCCATGTGTGAGGAAAATAACTAAAGCTAAGAAGGTTGTCTGTCCGTGGGTAGAGATCCCTCGACAGTTCTTTCTTTCTCTCTTGCCTCTGTCTACAGAGGTCAAACAAGAGACGCTTGCTTTCCCACCATCCCTTGCAGCTGGGTGGCCATGTGACCCAATGAGATGTAAAAGGAAGGTCTCCTAGGAAAGACATCTCCTCCTTCATAAGAAAACGTCTCTCTCTCTCTCTCTCTCATCTCACACCTTTGGATGGAGCTATGTAAAGATTTCCTGCTCAGCTCACAAAAGCCATCTTGCAACCAAGAGAGAAAATCCAAGAGAACTGCAGAATCCCCAGCCCAGAGCCCTGATACCATGAAGCTGCTGACCATTCCCAGAAAGATCAACCTCTAGGTTTCTTATGGACCTTCCCATTCACCTGCTGGGAGTTGCTTGCAGGTGAATACTCCCAAACCACTGTGTGCCTAGCCTGTGACTTCCTGGCTGCCACAGTAACAACCATTCAGTCTCAGAAAAGTCTTCACCTTTTGCCTAGGGCAACTGCAAGTTTACGAGGACACTCATTGTAATAAGTTAAATACCATCCCTCTGTCCACCCCCAAATCGTGTCTATGCCAAGCCTCAGAATATGATCTTATTTGGAAATAGGATATTTGCAAATGTAATTAAGGTAAGAATTAAGATGAGATCATTAGGGCAGACCCTAAATCTGATGAGAGTGTCCTTATAAGAGACAGAAAAAGACACACAGATATGCAGGAAAGAAGGCCATGTGAAGACAGAGGCAGAGACTGGGGGGATGCAGCCACAAACCAAAGAACACCAGGAGCCACAAGAGGCTGGAAGAGGCAAGGAAGGATCCTCCCCCTGAGCCTTAGCAGGAAGTGTGACACTGCCAGCACCTTGATTTCAGACTTCTGGCTGCCAGAACTATGAAAAAAGTTTCTGTTGTTCTAAGCCACCAAGTCTGAGGTAATTTGTTGTAGAAGCCTTAGAAAACTACAGCATTTGCTCAAGTCTGTTCTGTGTTCTGCTAAGACCCATTGGTGAAACCACTGTGTCTCCCTGACCAGATGGCCTGACTCACACCCTTCGTGGGGCCTCTCAGGCTGTGGGGATAACCACCCCATCTCCACCCCATGGCCAGCAAACTAAACTCCTTACTGCCTGGCTCAGAGGCCCCTTCCTGCTTCCCCACTAGGTATGGAAGTGGTAGGAGGCAGCCATGAAGAACACTTTTTTTTACTCAAGTCTAGAGCGGGGGAAATAGTTTCATTTAATTCCATATTTACAACTAGAAAATGTGTCTTTATCTAGATTAAACATAGCTGAAATGTCAATCAATAGAAGACAGGATAAATACATTATAGAACATTTATCAATGGAATATTATACAGTAGTTTAAAAAGATTGAGGTCTACTGAGAAATTTATAAATGCAGTGATACAGTGTTCAGGATTTTCTTCAAAATAATGTGGAAAGTGGAGGAATCGACCAGTTTTCTTCAAAGGGCTGGAACAAACAATCCTAAAATTTGTATGGAACCAGAAAAGACCCTGAATTGCTCAGCAAATGCTAAAAAAGAAAAACAAATCTGGGGGCATCACATTGCCTG
>CM053621.1:2992632-3011282 GCA_028646535.1 Procyon lotor | reverse complement strand
GGGGCGCTTGGGTGGCTCAGTCGTTAAGTGTCTGCCTTCAGCTCAGGTCATGATCCCAGCCCCGCATCAGGCTCCCTGTTCCACGGGGAGCCTGCCTCTCCCTTTCCCACTCCCCCTGCTTGTGTTCTCTCTCTCACTGTGTCTCTCTGTCAAATAAATAAATAAAATCTTTTTTAAAAAATTAAAATTAAGGGGCACCTGGGTGGCTCAGTCATTAAGTGTCTGCCTTCGGCTCAGGTCATGATCCCAGAGTCCTGGGATTGAGGCCCACATCGGGCAACCTGCTCGGCAGGAAGCCTGCTTCTCCTGCTACCATTCCCTCTGCTTGTGTTCCCTCTCTCGCTATGTTTCTCTCTGTCTAATAAATTTTAAAAAAATCTTTAAAAAAATTAAAATTAAAATTAAAAAAAAAAAAAGAAATAGCACCTGAACATAAGCAAACTAACATCAGAGGCCTGCATTTAGCCATCACACCATACGGTCCTCTAACAAAAGTCTTAAGTCTAACATTCTGAAACCAAACAGTACCAAATAATAGCTTGGAAATGCACATATCTACTGAAGGCTAATGGATTTCAATTTCAGGGGAATCACAAATAAGTACACTTAAATGAGGTCTTCTGTGTAACTGATAAGAGTAGTCAACAAGGCTGTTCACAATTATTTGGTTCACATTTCGGCACAGGGAAGTTGGGCATGACCATGTGATCTACTTTGTCCAGTGAAACATGAGAAGTAATTTATGTCACTGCCAGGTGGAAGAACTAAGAGATTCTGATTCACGCATTCCCTTCGCCCTGCAATGGTTGTCAAGCAGACATACAGGTGGAGCTTTCCTCAGCCTGGATCCCTAAGTGACTAGAATGGACAGACCACCCCCACAGTGCCCAGACACACATTGGACATGTGTGTGACCAAGAATAAACCTTGTTGCATTGCACAGCTGAGATTTAGGGATGGTTGTTACAACGGCATAACCCAAACCATCCTGACTAATACATTTCCCTAACTAGGGCTTTTTACTCAAAGCAAAAGCATTTTTAAAGTTAATGACAAAATAAATAAAAGAGCAAATACCAACATAATATGCACTTTGTCATGCAAACAGACCCAAAAAAGTCAACAGCCGTAAGTTAAAAGAAACAAATCATTAGGTTGAAAACAGAACTGCCAAAAGAGGCACAACTGACTAATTTACTGATTGGTGATGAACATCAGGCAAGACACAGATGTTGTCCCATCATCATTTATTGTATGCCTAATTGCACATAATGTCTGACTAAGAAAAGCACAAAGTGTTCAAGCTTATTGTCTGTAGTTCAAAGAAGTAACTCTCCGTTCACTTAACTATTCAAAATGGATTTATTTATTGAGCAACCCTCATGTGCTGGGTGCTGGCAATTCAATGGTAAAGAAGTTAGACATGGCCCTGCCCTTGAGGAACTCATGAGCTACTGGGGCGACAAATAATAATAATAATAATATTAATAATAATAATAAATAAAATGAGCTCTGTCAGTTGCAAGCAGAAGGCAGTTCGGCTGCAAGAGTGGAGCGATGCCTAAGTCAAAGGAACTTGTTTCTTCAAGCTCTTCTGGCAGCGATTCTGACAGTGAGGTTGACAAAAAGTTAAAGAGGAAAAAGCAAGTTACTCCAGAAAAACCTGTGAAGAAGCAAAAGACTGGTGAAACTTCAAGAGCTCTGTCGTCCTCTAAGCAGAGCAGTAGCAGCAGAGATGATAACATGTTCCAGATTGGGAAATGAGGTATGTCAGTGTTCGGGACTTTAAAGGAAAAGTCCTAATTGATATTAGAGAATATTGGATGGATCCAGAAGGTGAAATGAAACCTGGGAGAAAAGGTATTTCTTTAAATCCTGAGCAGTGGAGCCAACTGAAGGAACAGATTTCGGACATTGATGACGCAGTAAGAAAACTGTAAAATCAGAGCCATAAGAAACCTGTACTGTTCTAGTTGTTTTAATCTGTCTTTTTACATTGGCTTTTGTTTTCTAAACGTTGTTTTCCAAGCTATTGTATATTTGGATTGCAGAACAATTTGTAAGATGAATATTTTTTTTTAATGTGCATTATTAAAAGTGTTCTGAGTGAAGCTAATTGTCAGCTTTATTAAGGAGGATTGCTTTGTGCCCGCCACCTAGTGTAAAATAAAATCAAGTAATACAAATAATAATAATAATAATAATAATAAATAAAATGAAAATCCATAAAGGGAGAAGCAAGAGGCTGAGGTGGAGAATAACAGGAAGTCCACTTCATAAAGGGGGTCAGAAAAGAGTTCTTTGTGGAGACAACATTTAAGCTAAGACATAAAGGATAAGAGGTTAGTTTGGGGAGAAACTGAGGGAAATCATTCCCAGAGAAGAACAGGTCCTAAGATGGGAAGAGGCTTGCTGGGTTCAGAAGGTGACAGGACAAGAGGAAGCAAAGGGGAGGAAGGCAGGAAGGAGGTACAGAAGTGGGCAGGGGCCTACAAGAGACTCAAGGTCTTGATTTTATTCTCCACACAATAGGAAGCCAAAGCAGGAGCCCTAAGATCACTTTAGCTCCTGCCAGGTAGGAAACTGCTCTAAAAATTTACGTCTCTACAAAAATTTTCATAGAAGTTTCAAACGAGAAGACATTAAGGAAATAAGTCAGCTCTGGATCGAATTCTGTGGACTCATGGATCTTCAGCAGATGGGAAACGCAGACCAGACCCCACATTCTCACACCCTCATGGGTTATTCCTACTGTACCCAAAACTAAGTAGCTTTAAGCCACATCAACTTATTATTTCTCATGAATCTATGAGTTGGCTGGTCATTTCCTCTGCTGGTTTTACCTGGGCTCACTGTAGTGTCTGTCTGCAGCTGGAGGCCCAGCTGCGCTAGAAGGTTGACAACGGCCTCACACACATGCCTGGCAGATGATGCTGGCTATTGTTAGGCAACTTGGTTTTCCTCTACATGGCCTGTTATCCTCCAGAGCCCCTCTCCACACAGCCTCTTGAGCAGGAGAGCCAGGGCTTCCACGAGAGCAAAAATAAGGGACACTACAGGGACTTTCAAGGCCTAGAACCAAAAGTCAGAGACTATCACCTCAGCCACATTCTACTAGTCAAAGCAAGTCACAGGCCAGCCCAGATTCAAGAGGGAGGAAATGACTCCACTTCTTAATGGAAGGGTTCCCAATCACACTGCAAAAGTGCATTCGCGGGATGTTGCAATCATCTCTGGAAACTACCTACCACACACACATACACCCCTTTTTATGCAACCCTCCTTTGAGGTACATAACTGCCAGCCAGACCTAAACTGGACAGTATGCAATGGAAGAAAGAAACTGGAATTCCTGCATGCCAGTTCTCTCCTTGCTTAGCTTCAGCCTCATCATAAGCAATCCCTACCAGAGCTTACATCACTTGAGAAACATTTTAATTGATCTTTGGATCCATCAATAAGGATGTGAATCCATAGCAACAGCCTATGCACAGGAAGTGTTCAGTTCATACAGGTTTTTTCTTTCTGCTGAATCAGTCTGAGAGAACTAAAATGAAACTTTATATTTAAATTTAAAGTTTAAATTTATATTTAAAAAGTTTCTTCAAGTCCCAATAATTAGTAATTAATAATCATTAGTATTAGTAATATTAATAATTAATTAATAACATAATTGGTCATTTATTAAATTATTGTGTATTATTAAATAATTTAATTTATTATATACTAATGAATTGATAATCGATAATATTAATAATTAATAATAAGTATTATTAATAATTAGGCTTAACAGGATGCATTCCTGATCCTTACATCAGAGATATCTATTGTTTTTTCAGTCTACCACCCCTCCCTTCTACTGAGACTTGTACCTCTTCCTCCTCCAGCCATGTGGCTCGCATGGAGACTTTCATGAGCTTATATGACCCTGCCCTCTGGTCACAGTTGATTGGTCCAGAGATCTAAATAGGCCAATCAGAGTTCTTCCCTTGGATTAATTTTCTTAACTGGAACTGGAAAATATAGTCATTCTCTGTGATGACAGGAACTCTAGAATGAGGAAAAACAAGAGCTTTTGTGATCACATTTCTTGCCTTATGGAGAAAATCAGGCCTGAGTGAAAGAAAATTAAGGTGATATGCAAACAAAGGCAGACACACAGATAGAAAGAGAGATCTGGTGGTATGTGAGTCCCTGCTCAGTGGAACCCAGCTGCATCCCTGCCTTCCTGCAGAATGATTTCAGTGACATGGGAAATCATGCCCTAAAAAACCTGTAGCAGATGCCATGCCCATAGCCCATAATACTCATCATTCTCGCACTGCATGCACTCAAGACTGAAACATCTCATGTTGGCCTCCTTCCCTTCCTTGAATTACTTCCCCACCCCCCTACTGGTGCTCCCTGGGTGCTCCCAATAAACCACCTGCATCCCTATCCTTGTTTCAGGGTCTGCTTCAGGGTAAAACCAGTGTAAAACATGGTCTCTCTTCTTACCCAGACTAATAAGTGGTTTTTTGTCACTTGCAACCAAGAGTTCTACCTATTACCTCATTCTGGGATGATTTACAAAATCTGTTTTGATTTCCTCATCTCCACCCCAGTGACTATGTCATAAATATACAGATTTCTCTAAAAAGTTTAATGGTACTCTTTTCTTTTCTTTTCTTTTTTAAGAGAGAGAAGGGAGGGACAGAGGGAGAGGAAGAGAACCTAAGCAGACTCCACATCCAACAGGGAGCCCAACACGGGACTCCATCTCACAACCCCGAGACCATGACCTTAGCCAAAATCAAGAATCAGATGATTAAGTGACTGAGCCACTCAGGCACCCAAAAAGTTTAACAGTTTTCTTGAAAATTAACAAAGTTTAATGGTATCCTTAAGTTTGACACAACACACTGCAACTCTTTAACAGTTCCCATGACTAATATATGAACCACACGAAAGAAGGTAAGAACCAGAGAAGGCCAGACTTGCAAGGAAAAATAGCACAGTCAGGATCGCATGGCTGGAAGATGCTCCTGGAACTGAGACCCTCAAGCCTCATGTCCCACAGCTGAGTACTAGGACAACTTGAAAACATAGTGGCCGGAAGAGATTTACTCCTCCATATTTCATCTTCCACCCAATCCAAAGTGCTCAATAAATATTTGATAAACAAATAATGAATATGCCTTCCAAACCAAAACTTACCAAAAAGAAACCAAGGCATGCTACAATGCTGTGACCATAAGCATCACAGTGACCATAATGAGAATTTTCTGTAGGCAACCACCTCCACCAAAATCTGCTGATTACACCAGCACTTCGTGTGGCACTTCAGGGATGTTTCAGTGGACAAGGTGGACTGTTTGCTCCGTGATTGCTAACTATTTTTTTCTGTGTTTCCAAAATATAGAGATATGCATAAATTGTCCCCAAAGGGGCCTCCCTGATTACAATTACACAATTGTATTTAATTCCCAAAGCGCCAAACCACTTAGTACAGGTTTTCCAGTTCCCTTGGAGAATCTACACACCAAGGACTCAAGACTCTCTCCCTGGACAGTCCCAGTTCTGGGATCAACAGCAACTCTCCTCTGGGTCTGGCCTTCTCAAGAGTAATACACATTGTTCATAGCTACCAAGGGGATCCAGGGACACAAACTAAAGATAACAATGCTTTATTGCCCCTCAATCATCCGTCCCTCTCACATTTCCTGGAATGCGAAAGAATACCAAGTCAAATTTGTCCAAGCACAGAATAGCATCATTGGCATCATCATTGATTGGCATCAAATAACCAAACTTTCAGGGGCAATTTATCATGATACTACAAGTAACCAACAAATGTTAAGCACTCACACTGCTAGAGACCAATGTAGATACTTTACCTTCTGAATTAGCCACGATAGACTGGGCTATGCCACAGTAACAAATGAATCCCAAAATCTAAATGGCTCAGCAGCAAAGGTTGACTTCCCACACTCCATTCCACCACAGATTGGCTGGGGACTGTGCTCCATATGGTTACTCATAGACACAGAATGATGGAAAGCCTACCATCTTAACAAGATTTCCGGTCAATGGGGTGGCAGGGGATGAGAGAGTGAAATGATTAGGTACCAGCCTAGACAGCTGCAGGCTGGAAGTGACACATGTGGCTTCCCCTCACAGCACATAAGCCGTAATTACAAAGGGGCTGGGAAATTATGGGGAGAACATGGATATCCCATTAGCGGTAAACATTCCTACCAAGGTACAATATCTCATCAGAGTCTTAGAACCTTAGGAAATATATCATAATTCCTTTTTACAGCAGAGAAAACAGACAGAGAGAGGTTAAGGGACTTGCGCCAAGGTGTCATAGATAGTCAGTGGCAGAGTCGAGATGTGAACCCAAGCTTCGAAACATGCTCACCCTGGAAAGCTTCAAAGCACACTCAACCGCAATGCTGCATAGTCATCACAAAATTCTGTGAAAATCCCTCAAATAGCAAAACATACGCTAATTAATAGGAGAAGCCAAGGTATACAAAACAAAATAGAGCTCCCCTGACACACCACTTCTTCACCCCAAAGGTTCAACCTAAGCAAAAACCTGGAACAGAATTCCAGGCCATTTCAGCAAGGGGGAAATGGGCTATCCACCTGGGTCTGATATCCAGCCTTCAGTACACCCATGTCAAGACAAAAATCTTCCAGAAACTTCCCCTAAATACCTGAGCAGATCTTCAACTCCTGTCCGTTGATGACGTCTTTATACAAGGCACAGATCTTTCTAAAAGTGCAAAGGTAAATGTCATCCATGTATCTGCAGGAAGAGGCCAGAGGCAGACGTCATATCCAGATAAGTGGCTGAGTGACAGTGCTTCCAAAAGGTTAATTCCTCCCAGCCTACAAGACTCAAGTCTAGCACCACCTCCTCTAAAGAACCCTCCCCTACCCAGCTTCTCCAGGTTGGGACCCTCTACTTCTGCTCCCACATCACTTCCCGTGCACACCTCCAGCAGGGCCCTTCCACTGCGTGTAACACTTTACTTGTCTGCCTGTCCCCTGGACTCTGAGCCATCCAAAGGCAACCTCTGCATTTATATTTCTGTATCTCTTACACCTAGGACATAGTATGTGCTCAGAAAACGTGGGGCGAATGGGCAGATGCTTAAGAGCATTCAAAGTCATCTGTGCCCTAGGGAATTTAACACACCCCACCCATACCCAGCAAACATGTGGCCAAGTGTGAAAACTATTGTCCCAGCCTCACATTTGCTGTGTGAACTTGAAGTGATTCTATAGCCTCTCTGAGCTGTTAACTTAGTTACTAAGTAAAAACCACCTCATAGATATGTTGCAAAAATTAAGTGGAAAGCAGAGGGCATTCAGACAAATATTCATAGTAGCGCTATTCACAATAGCCAAAAGATGGGGGGGGGGGAGGAATGTTGATCAGCTGGTGAATGGATATATAAAATGAAGCATATCCACACGGTAGAATATTAATAAGCCAAGAAAAGCATGAAATGTTGATGCATACCACAAGATGGATGAACCTTGAAAACATTATGCTCAGTGAAAGAAGCCAAACACAAAAGGCCACATACTTTATGGTTCCACGTATATGAAATGTCCAGGGAGGTAAATCCAAGCAGACAAAAACCAGATTAGTGGTTACCAGAGACTGGGTGAGGGAGGGATGAGGAGTGACTGTTAATGTTATAGGACTTACTTTTGATGCGATGAAAAGTTCTAGAACTAGATAGAGGTAATAGTTGCACATTGTGAATGCACTAAATGCCACTGAATTTGTACACATCTCAATGGTTAAAATGGTAAATCTTATGTGTATCTAACCACAGTAACCTTTTTAAATTCTTTTTTTTTTTTAAGATTTTATTTATTTATTTTGACAGAGAGAGATTACAAGTAGGCAGAGAGGCAGGCAGAGAGATGGGCGGAAGCAGGCTCCCTGCTGAGCAGAGAGCCCGATGCGGGGCTCAATCCCAGGACCCTGAGATCATGACCTGAGCCGAAGGCAGAGGCCTCAACCCACTGAGCCACCCAGGCGCCCCGCACCCCAACTTTTTTAAATTCTTATGGGAAGTTTCCAAACGATAATCTACCTCAGATTTTTTTTTTTTAATTAAATGGAATAGATAATGTGTATATAGATCCTGGCCCTCTCAGGCCCCCAATCCATGGTGGCTGCTTTCAGAGTCATAATGAACAATAATTTGTTCTCCCTATAAAAACAGAATATAGTGAACAAAGGAAAGCACCGGTCTAATTTTTTCCTCAAATCTTCACGATAGTGGAATTGACATAAAAGTCCAAAATATTTCACTTGGTTTGACTTCTTTTATCATTGTACAATATGCACAACATAAAATTTACCATTTTTACCATTTTTACCATTTTACAATGCATAGTTCAGTGGCATTAAATGTATTCATAATGTTTTTTGTTTTTTAAAAGATTTAATCTATTTATTTGACAGAGAGGAAGATCACAAGCAGGCAGAGAGCCAGGCAGATAGAGAGGGGGAGGCAGGCTCCCTGCTGAGCAAAGAGCCTGATGTGGGGCTCCATCCCAGGACCCTGAGATCATGACCCAAACTGAAGGCAGAGGCTCAACCCACCAAACCACCCAGGTGCCCCAAATGCATTCACAATGTTGTGCAACCATCACCACCATCCATTTCCAGAACTTTTTATCACGTAAAACATGACATCTTGTTAAACTCCAGGTGTTTCAATCCACAACAGAGCTCGGGCACAATTATCAATTTGGACTTTGTTCAATCACAGATAAAAAAGAGAGAAAATGGGGGCAGGCCCATGAACTCTGTGATGTGTGGTGCTCGCAGCATGACAGAGCTTGGGATCCTCATCCTGCTGCTGCCCGTCCTGCTGAGCTGGGCCAGCTGCCACCCTGTCCCGGGGAGGAAGAACTTCAACAAACTGCTGCTGATCTCCTTTGATGGCTTCCGCTGGAACTATGACCAGGATGTGGACACCCCCAACATGGACCGTCTGGCCCAGGAGGGCGTGAAGGCCAAGTACCTCACGCCACCCTTCGTGACAATGACCTCCCCATCCCACTTCACCACCATCTCTGGTAAGTTCCGATCTGCAGCCAGTCCACCAATGTGAGTGGAAGCCCCAGTGTCTGTCATTCTCTGAAACAGAGCCCATTCTCAGTCAGCCCTTGGGAGACTGAAACAATTCGTGCTACTGGAAGAAGCACTAGCTTAGAATATTCTGGTTTCTAAAACTCCACTGGCTACAGGGCACCAGCCTGCAGACAGAATCAGGACCACAGCTGCAGCCTCTCTGGTCCCTGTTCCCTACCCACCCTCCACCCTGCCTTACACACAGTGGCTAGTGTTCTTTCCCAAAACTAAATCATTAAAAGAGTATTATAAAAATAATATAACATTAAACTTTAAAGAACTAGATTAGATCAGATGACTCCCTGGCGTATTATTGAAGAGTTGGAGCGACACCAATGTTCTATGGGTCTTTTCTGGAGTGTTTTTGGTTTTTAAAGATTATATTTCTTTATTTGAGAGAGAGAGAGAGAAAGAGAGAATGGGAAAGCAAGAGCAGGGTCAGGGGCAGAGGAAGAGGGAGAAGCAGACTCCCTGCTGAGCAGGGAGCCCGACATGCGCCTTAATCCTAGGACCCCAGGACCTGAGCTGAAGGTAGACACTTAACCAACTGAGCCACCCAGGTGCCCCATCAATGTGATCTTTGAAGAGAATTCAAAATTATCTTTCTGTGGCCCAGAAAGTCCCATGATGTGGCTCCAGATCCACCCTTTTCTGGCCTTTCTCATCTCTCTTGTCTTCACAAGTTTCTCTCCAGATCACAAAGGCCACCTGCCTAAGTCTCCACCCAGGCCCCACCTGCCCCAGGGCCTTTGCCCCCCGTCAGTCTTCCCAGATCACCTGGAGCATGTAGTCCAAATGGGGGAGACAGACATTAGACAAGAAAATACACTAATCTCATTACAACTAGGAGAGGCACTGAGAAGGAAGAGGAGAGTTTCTCCAGGAAAAGACAGCAAGGGCAAATTGACTTGAAATTGGAGGAAGGAAAAGGCTAAGATGGGACAGTTGAACTGAGAACTGAAAGAGACCTCAGGAGACAAAGAGGAAGGAAAAGTATTCCAGGCAGAGGGAAGGGCATGTTCAAGGTCTCTGTGAGGGGAAGGAATGTGGTCGTTCCAGATTCCCCGTTGCCAAAATGCAAAGGATTTCACTACAGTAAGAATAAGAATAGTTTCTGTTCCTCCAACATAGGCCTGAAGCCGGACAGGTGCTAGGTGCTTTGGCTTCTGTATCTCCAACATAAAAATAATGCAAAGCAAGTGTTGTCCTCATTCCACAGATGAAGGAATTAAAGCTCAGAAAGGCTGAATAACTCCTCAGTCACTTGGCCAAGAAGTGGGCAAGAGGGAAGCCAGGTCTGGAACAAGTGTGTCCCTGACCACACAGAACTAGTTCTGCCCAGCCATGAGCCTGAGATCCACAGGGATACTACCTCTCATGGGGTAGGGAGCGGTGCCTGGCAGCATGAGCCTCATCCCCACCTAGAGAACCACTCCCTTGGTGTCCACGACAGCTCCGGGAGCCTCTGACATGATACAGAAACTGCTGGTACCTTTTTTAGGAGAGGGTTTTATCACTTCCATCAGACTCTCAAAGGGGCCCTTGAATCAGAAACTTAAAAAATAAAGCTGAACAACCATTCGGAGGGAGATTTGCTGAGAGAGATTTTCTTACATGTAAACTCTTTGAGAGGCAAGTCATTTGGGAACTATTAGTGCAAGGAAACAGGAACTAAATAGCCCTTTTCTGGAGAAAGCGAATGCTACTTCCCAGTGGCATTAACTTCATAACACTTAAAAGATCTCCCATGGGCAGATTCTGGGTCCCTGAACACTGAGAATATGATGGGCACAAAATATTCTGAGGCATGCCCACCTTTTATTTATTCCCAGAAGGTTTTCAATGAGAAGATATAAACAGTAGGAGCAAATTTTAAAAATGATAAAAATCATTGTAATTCCTCTCCTACATTCATTGCCAGTGGGGAATGGAAATGGGTACAGTTTCAATGCAGGGTAATTTGGCAACAACCAAGATAATCAGGAACATACAAATTTTCTTATTTGGCAATTTCACTTGTAGGACTTTATCCTACAGATATATATCTGCTGGGTAGAAAACAATGTACAGCGTACATACGAAGTTATTCATTGCATTAGCATTTGTAACCACAGCAAAAATAGAAACAACCTAACTAGCCACCCATTAGGGAAAGGCTAAATAAAATACCAGACATCCAGGGAATGTCATAATCTGTTACCTTTAAAAGGGAAACTGAGGTAGTTCTTTGTGCCCTGATAGAAAGCTATCTCCAAAACAGAGTAAGTGACAAAAGCAAGATGCAAAGAATGTGTGTGTGTATATGTGCTCATATAATATAAATGATACATACGTGTATACAATTATTTATAGATGGATAGCGGACCTCTGGATAAATAAGCAAGAAATTGGTGTTACTGGTTCTTCCAGGGAGGGCAGGAGGTGGGACACTTTGAACTGTACCCCCTGTGTACTTTTTAGATCTTGGACCATCTGAAATGTATTACCTATAAATAACAGAATGCTATACACCAATCTTTTTAATTAACCCACTGCGGAAAAAACATGTTCCTTTGAACCCTCTATTTATAAGCAGACTTGCCATTTATTGAGCAGGTGAACATTCACTCTGCTTCAACTTTAAAAAAGGTTTTTCAGCCCCAGCACTATTGACATTTGGGACCAGATTTTTCTCTCGTGGGGTAGGGGGTATATCATGTGTACTGTGGAATGCCGAGCAGCATCCCTGGCCTGTAAACCCACTAGATAGATGCTAGGAGCACCCTCTCCCCCCAATGTGACAACCAAAAATGTCTCCAGATATTGCCCAATATCTGCTCAGGGAGCAAACTGGCCCCTAGCTGAAAACCCCTCCCCTGAAGGGTGGAACCCCATACCTGGCCTTTGAAAATGCTAAGCAGGCACCATCATTATCAGATTCTTCAATTCTTGTAATGGTGATATGAAGTCAGGACAGTTAGCCTCTTTACAGGTGAGATATCGGAGGTTCAAAGACATACAAATCTTTTCTGGGACGGAGGTAAGATTCAAATTCAGCCCTGGATGGTTACAGACACTGATTTTTCAATCCCTGCCCTCCAGCATGACTACAACCCACCAGTGTCTTTGATCAAGTAGTCATTCCAAACCCCTCTGAATATTGCCCATCCTCAGAGCTTCCAGAAAAACAAGTATATATCCTGAAGATGCTGTATTAATGAAACAGAGGCCACCCCAGGCCCATCAAAATCCCCAGCATTTGTCTTCATGAGCTGGGCTCAAGCAGACCTCTGTCTGACTCCAATGTGGGAAAGAATCATCCATAATAGAAAAAATAATGGATAAAATTCATGGTGCCAGCACCCAAAGACCTCATCAGATTCCGTGGTGTAGGCCTGACACAAAATATGATAAAGGGGGCTCTCTTAGCTCAACAACTAAGTAATTGGTGTTCTTATGAACACCTCTAGGCAATTTAACAGGAAAGAGAGGTGATGAGGAGGAACCTGCCACACTGCTTCACATCTCAGCTGCAATACGACACACAGCTCCGACACAGGCTCAGGTCCAGGAAACCATGTGGCCACTCCTCTGAGCTTCCTGGACAGAGTTCAAGGAGCAGGGGCCAGTGGTCTCAGGCAAGGACCAAGGCCAGGAAAAGCCACGTCTGAGGCACAAGGACCCATGAGCAAGCCCCCCTAAGACAGCTGACTTAGCTGCCCAGGGTCAGAACTCTGGGCCTCCTAGAGCATCTGCTGCCTTCATCTGGGCAGCAGATGTTTCCTGGGCGCTGTCAGGATCTCAGCCTCCTCACCCCAGAGCCAAGGTCACATGACCCTCATCAGTTTTCCCTGCTGCTGGTAAAGAAAGTCTTGCTGGAGAGTTTTTTTAGAGGGTTTCCAATGTATTCATTCCTTCATTCAACAGTTATTGCTTACGCATCCCCATTGGGCCTGGCAGCTGGAACAGTGGCCAACTACACTTAGGTGTTTCCAAGGTCTTGCCACTTAACAGGGCTTGCCCCAAGACACAGGCTCACGTCCCCTCTGTTCCCAGATCCCACAGAAATTTGGGGTTTTTTTTTCCTTTTTTCTGTAGCTCTGCCGGGAGAAAGATGAAGAGCCCTTTTTTGTGGATCCCTCTGCCTTTTTGTTTCCTTTCTCTGACAGTTCAGGGAATCAGACAGGCAAATGTGTTCTCACTTAGCTGTGTCCCCCAAAACCTTTTTCTACACCCCAACTCCTCTACGGCTCTCATAAGGGACAGAGCTTAGGAGAAATACCCACTTTCCATGCTTTCTCCTATGGCACCCTCTCCCTGAAGCAGGGGGGAACAAAAGTCCTGAGCAAAAAACTCAGGGAGGGAGGATTTCTTAAAAACTGGCAGGGGAGCCTGGGTGGCTCAGTGGGTTAAGCCTCTGACTTCAGCTCAGGTCATGATCTCAGGGTCCTGGGATCGAGCCCCGCATCGGGCTCTCTGCTCAGCAGGGAGCCTGCTTCCCCCTCTCTCTCTGCCTGCCTCTCTGCCTACTTGTGATCTCTTTCTGTAAAAAAAATAAAATCTTTAAAAAAAAAAAAACTGGCTATTTACTCAAAATGTCCTACCTTATCACCTCTCCATGTGAGACAATCTTTGCATCCTTACAAAGAATGTGTATTTTTCCTCCAAGTATCAGCCCTCCTAGCACCACCATCAAGAGGTGGAATTGGAGCCCCAACTAGGATCAAAGCTCCCAAGTGCAAAGCAAGCCCTGGCTCTGGGGGAACATTTTCCCTCCAGTTCCCCAACACGGGGCACTGGGCAGTCCTGTATATTAATCAACTTCGTCCCCTCCCCCACCAAATGAGCCATTACTTTGTCCAAGATAAGATAGTTTTCTTCTTCCTACTTGGTTTCATCACTCCCACCCCCAACATTCATCTCTCTCTCTCACACACACACACACACACACACACGGGCTTGGCCACAACACCTGGAAGTTTCTTAAAATAGAATGATGTATTAGTTTTCTATGGCCACAGAACAAACTACCACAAACTTAACAGTTTAAAACAACACCCATGTATTATCCCTCAGTTTCCATGGGACAGGAGTCAGCACCACTGAGCTGGGGCCTCTGCTCAGTGTGTCACCAAGGTGCAATCAAGGCATCAAGCTAGGATGGGGTTCTCTCCCAAGCTCATGTGGTTGTTGGAAGAATCCATTTCCATGCAGCTATAGAACTCATGGCAGCTTGCCCCTTTGAGGCTGCAAGAGAGGGTCTCTCTGTTCTGGATCTTCTTGTAAGAGCTCGCCTGATTAAGTCAGGTCCACCCCGGAAAATCTACTTTTGATTAACTCAAAATGAATTGATTAGGGTTCAAGAGATCTGCAAAATCTTCAACTTTTCCACGTTCTATTGGTTAGAAGCAAGCCACAGGTCCCACCCATGCTGAAGGAAAAAGAATTATATCACATAGATATAGAGAGATAGATAATATAGATATAGATATAGATATAGATATAGATATAGATATAGATATAGATATATAGATCAAGGGACAAGAAATTTGGGAGCCATTCTGGAATTCTGCCTAGCACAAACAGGTCCTTGATGGGGCTCATATAAACAGGGAGTGAGCATGAGTCTTTGTATAAAGGCAAAAGGTAACAGGGGACATGCCCCAGAGTGAAGCTCCAGAAAGCTTTCAGAATTATGGCTAATCCCTGAATCCTACAGGCAATGAATGTACATGGAGGCTGGGTTCTCCAATCATAGTATCTCTCCACATCAGTATTAGACCCTTTCTGTTGCTTAGGCAAAAATGAGGAGGAGGGAAGAAAACAAGTAGGAGGAAGACATAGGAGGAGGAGAAGGAGGGGGAGGAGGATTATTAATTTGAAACTACTTACAGTCATTTCCTAGGGCTGCCATAACAAAATACCACAAACTGGGCAGCTTAAAACAACAGAAATTTATGGAGTTCTTGGCTGGCTCAGTCCTTGGAACATAACTCTTGATCTCGGGATTGTGAATCCGAGCCGTATATGGGGTGTACAGATCACTTAAAAATTAAAAAATCTTTTTAAAAAAACAGAAATGTATTATTTCACAATTCTGGAGTCCAGAAGTCTAAAATCAAGGTGTTCATAAAGCTGTACTCCCTCTCAAATCTGTAGGGAATCCTTCCTTCTGTCTTCCTCACTTCTTGTGGTTTGTTGGCAATCTCTGGCATTCTGTGGCTCATAGATGCCACACTCCCATCCTCCATCCAATTCCATAGAATTCTCCCTGTGTCTCTGTTTTCACATGGCCATCTTCTTATAAGGGTACAAGTCATCTGGATTAGGGGCCCACCGTGCCACTGCATGACCTCATCTCTATAGTGGCCCTATTTCCAAATAAGGTCCCATTCTGCGGTCCTGGGGCTTAAGACTTCAAGGATCTTTTTTGAGGAACACAATTCAACCCACAATAGTACTATAAGACATAGTTAATTGATAACTATAGGCATTAGTAATCCAGGTCCTCAAATTATGTTATCAGAAGGATCGATCTCTCTCCTTTCCCTCGTCCTCTCCTTCTCTATTTCTAAGAGTAACCACAAAATTCCCAATATTGGACCGATTTACTTCTCAAAACCAATCGCTGTGGCCTGGGGAGGGGGCGTGGAACAGTGCTGAACACCCAAGCTAAGACTACATGTCCACCCCAAGTCAGGGTTATGGGGGGTGGCAAGCACTACACAAAGCAGGTGGACTGCAAATCAGGACTGGTGGGTTCTCAGTGGAAAATCAAGGACTGTTATCAGAGAAAAAGAGCAATGGAGGAAGGTCTGGCAGGAAGGGCCAAGGTCTACCTCACTAGCCTGCTGGGGCTTTTGGATGTGGGGATGAGGGTGTGCAGTCCAGCAACCCAGTACTCAGTCCCAAAAAATCACACCTTCACCTCTGGGGCTGCTCACAGGGCACGAGCTCCCTGTGGATTCTGTAACCACACGTGCAAACAGCCACCTCCCAGCATGGTCCCCCCACCCCCAACCCCCGTCTCCCTCAACTGTCCCAATTCCCTTCAGATCTCGCCAAAATGAAAAGCCATTCTCTGAGGGTTAGCGGCTTATTCTGCTAGTTTAAATCACCGGATTCCTCCTCCCTCTCCAGAAGCCTGTACTTACTGCTCCATCACTGGTAATGACAGTGAACATTTTTGCAATCTCAGTTTTTATTGCAAAGTGATTGAGGACCAGTGAGAATAACTTATGCTGCTGAAACCAAGGAAATCCCGTCAAGCAAGTGGTGGGTGGATAGGAAGTCTTATGGCAGCAGCATATATTTTTCTCCCCCAAGGAACCTAGTGAAAATAAGAGGCTACCACCATCTTTGAGACAAAGGCTACGAAAAATGTAAACTGTGATATTATAATTTGATAATCTTAAATTGAGTCAAATAGATATAGATCAGAGGTGAAAGGGGGACTCTGGTAATTAGAGGTTTGTTGAGAATAATAAAAGTTAGGTCCTCTCTGTTCAACATTATCTCCTTTCTTTAAAGGTTACTCAATGATAGACTCTAGCTCCCTACCAACCCAAAATTAAGTCCCTCCTAATTCCAGAATCCCACCAGGGGAACCCCAAAACCAGAGCCATCATTTGTAACTATATAGATTGTGTACAGCACAATTCTAGGGAGGTTATCTTCATGAATGCTATGTGGGTGGTATCCCCCGGAGGTGCACAGGTGCAGAGGGCACAATTTACACAAATGATAAGTTGCTTACGTTCTATCCCAAAATCAATTTGCAAGAGGTAAAAATTCCTCACAGATGTTTTAACCAGTCATGAATCCATGACTCTCCTTCTACCTGAGACAGGAGCAAAGGAAGCATGGCCAAACGTACTCGGATGATCTTTAAGACTAGGGCAGGGTTCTCAATGTCTCACCACTGACATTTTGGGTCAAATCATTCTTTGTCTTAGGGGCGCTGTCCTATGCGTTGTGTAGTGTTTAGCAGCATTCTTGGTCTCTACTCACTGATGCCAGCACCATCCCTTCCCCGGTTGTGACAACCAAGTGACTCCAGACATGGCCAAATGTTCCCTGGGGGGTCAAAATCACCGCCTAGGTGAGAAACCTTGGACTAGATACATAATAAACAAATCACATGTTATAATCAGAGAGCCAAAGGTCACCCATGTGACTCTAACCAGTGAAAAACACAGAGTCTGAAAGAGGTAAAAGAGGTAGGTAAAGGAAATTAAATTCCTGCTGCTGGTAACAATACAAGCCCAGTAGATGTTGCTGGAAACCTAGTTAGAAGATGCTATAAACCTTAATCAGCCCCCATCCTGCTTCCCCAGAAATAACTCTCCACTGAAAAATTCCTGGAAGTCCCAAAACAGTCCTCCCAAAACACAGATGAACAAAGCAAAGAAACCCACAGATGAAGACAGAAAAGAAGTGCTTCCAACATCAGTCATTTCCACGAGGAGGGGAAAAAAGGAAATCATGAAAATAACTGAAAGAAAAGAAGGCTGGAAAACCAGGATCATTTCCTAACTTGTCATGACGCTAACTTCCAACATGTAGAAAAGAACAGATGCCCATGTTTCAGGTCTATGGATTACACAGGAGAAAGTGTCAGCCTAAAATACCACAGCAACTGAGCAAAGAATCATGACTGCTCCAAATCCCAAGGCCTTGAGTAAGAGAAGTTGGAAACACTTGAGATTGACAGCATGCGTGTATTAGTTTCCTATTGCTGCCGTAACAAAGTACAATAAGCTGGGTGGCTTAAAACAACAGAAAGTCTAGAGGCAAGAAGCCCCAAATCAAGGTATCAGTGGGCCATGCTCTCTTTACAGGTCCTAGGGGAGAATCTTTCCTTGCCTCTTCAGCTTCTGGTAGCTGCCAGCATTCCCGGATTTGTCGCCACACCATTCCAATATCTGCCTCCATGGTCACGTTGCTTCCTCCTTTTCTGTCTGTGTCCTCTCCTCTTCTGCCTCTCATAAGGGGGGTTAGAGCCAACATGGATAATCTCTTCATGTGATGATTTTCAGAATGATCTCTTCATGTCAAGATCCTTAACTACATCTGTGAAGACCTAGTTTCCAAATAAGGCAACATTCACAGGTTCTGGGAATAAGAATATGGACATATAATTCAGTGAGGGGGTAATCATTCAGCCCACTATAGTGGTAAGAGGAGAAATGAAGTGAGGGAAAAAAAAAAAAAAACGCAGGGGACAGACTCCATTTCAGTGACAGTGGTCAGTAAGGCAGGACAAGGGTAGAATTGTGTGTTAAGAGTTCCCAGGAGGGGCGCCTGGGTGGCTCAGTTGTTAGGCGTCTGCCTTCGGCTCAGGTCATGATCCCAGGGTCCTGGGATCGAGCCCCACATCGGGCTCTCTGCTCAGCAGGAAGCCTGCTTCTCCCACTACCATTCCCTCTGCTTGTGTTCCCTCTCTCGCCGTGTTTCTCTCTGTCAAATAAATAAAATCTTAAAAAAAAAGAGTTCCCAGGGGGCACCCGGGTGGCTCAGT
>CM053621.1:2959180-2992532 GCA_028646535.1 Procyon lotor | reverse complement strand
CTTAGGGCCATTTTCAAGTCTTGTTCAAGGATAAAATGATTTATGTATGGCCATAATTAAAAAGCAACGTCAAAAAGAAGCAGCATCAGCATTTTTTATTTGCACTTACACATGAGCAAGAGCAGTTTAGTAAAATGGGCATGCTAGGGTTTTATATTCTGTGTCCAAAATGGCTGCCATCATGAATGCTAGTGTTGGAGACAAGCCTCAATTCTATACCAGGAGTTGATAAGGTTTTAAATTTTGATTGATTCACCGGTCCTCATTTCAAGTACTTTTGTTATGGATCCAGTGGATTATCAATGGGTAGCACCCTGGGTGTGTAAACTTGAGTGAGTGTGGTTTTGAGCAACAGTGGGGGCTGTTTCCTATTAGTGTCTTGGCTGTGGTTCTCAATGAGCTTGTCAGCTCAAGAATGGAACATTGGGTTGATGTAAGGTGGTTGGTTGAACTTGATTTAGCAACTGTTCTTCCTCACTGATTTCATACTAGCTGGTTAACAAGGTATTTTCTTCTTTGGTTTTGGGAATGTGAAATTAATGAATCACAAATCAGGAGGAAAATGAAGATATGCTTATAGTTTATATGGTAGATTAATTTAAAGGAATTAGCGAATAACACATAGAAGTTACTCAAATTATTATTAAATAAATAAATGCATTAATGTATGTCTATGCCCACGTGGACTATCTGTAAATATACACTGTTACACCTGAAAATTAGTAAGTAGGAACAGAGCAAATGTTTGGAAGAAAGGAGGAGGAATGCCCTTATTATTAAGTTATGGCATGGTTTCTTTTAATCCCACTAAAATAGCTTTTTTCCCAAATTGACTTTGGACTAAATCAGATTGTTTCCTACTAGTTCAGATCATACCTGGCCATCTGCAAATGGGACAGAGGTAAGAGGGAGTTTGTTCAATTAAATTCAACAAACATTTGTCAAATGTCTAGTAAGGGTAAATCCCTGTGCTTTGTGCCAGGGATACCAGAATAAATGAGCCATAACCCTACTTTTAGGAAGCTTCTAAACTAATAGAAAAACTTATTTGTAGGCAATCATCTGAAATTCAATAGGAAATGAGATGGATGCTGAGTGGAAAGTATAAGCAGGATGGAATGGCCCAACTGAGTGCCATGTGTGCCCAATTCCAATGACACTCCCTGACAGCCCACAGCAATGCTGCACAGGCACCCATTTCTCCTACAATCTGAAGGCCCACTAAGGTTTGCATCTAGACAGGTCTAATCTAGGTCTACAGTCTAAGTCAGGTCAGTCCTGAACTTAGGATCAGGGAATAAAAGGAGTTGTTTTCATCTAGCACAAGCCAAGGAATAGCCCAGACCATTGGCAAAAACTGAAAACTTTGCAAGTTCTAGCATTGGGCTTCTGGGCCAAGAATCCAGGACTGAGACGATGAGAAAAAGCAAGTCATGAGCCATCTCAACCATTTTTTCATCATCATAATCAAAAAAGGAAAGACCTTCAGCACTCTTCCTGGGTAGATGCCAAACCCTATTTTAGTTCAAATTTAGAACTAATCTCTTAAGCCATCTAACAATGGCCAAAGTAGTGGTTTGTCCACAACAACATAACTGAACAATACTGTTCACTTATTTCCAAGTGCATATCATGGGAAAAGTTTTGGTCATTAACAAAAAAGCACTAAGCAATCTCAGGCTACATAATCCTTTCAGCAAAGTAACTGACAATGGATAGATCTGGGGCAAGATATTATAAAACCACCTCTACCTACTTCTGCCCAAGCAGTGAACTGCTTAGTTTTAGTAATTAACAATCATGGCAGATACAGTTGACATTTGAACAATATGGGAGTTAGTAGTGGTAAAGCCCCACACAGTCGAATCCATGTATAACTTTTGATTCCCCAAAATTTAACTACTGATAGCCTACCATTAACCAGAAGCCTTATTGATAACATGGATGATTAACACATATTTTATATATTTCATATTCTTACAATAAAGTAAGCTAGACAAAAGAAAATGTTATTAAGAAAATCATAAGGAATGGGGCACCTGGGTGGCTCAGTGGGTTAAAGCCTCTGCCTTTGGCTCAGATCATGATCTCAGGGTCCTGGGATCGAGCCCCACATCAGGCTTTCTGCTCAGCGGGGAGCCTGCTTCCCCCTCTCTCTGCCTGCCTCTCTGCCTACTTGTGATCTCTCTCTGTCAAATAAATAAATAAAAATATTTTTAAAAAATCATAAGGAAGAGAAAATACTTTAACAGTACTGTAGTGCATTTATCAAAACAATCTGTTGCATAAGTGGACCCACACAATTCAAGCACATGTTGTTCAAGGTTGGACTGCCATTTGCACTTGCCTTCTACCAGGCTCCAGTGTCACCTCCTCTGTGCAGCCTTCCCTGATCCCCTTTTTTCTGTGTTCCCACTGTACTTTATTCAGCATTGGGGCACTAATCACTATCTATGTCAGGGAATAACAGTCATAAAACACAGAAATCCTTTCACACTAGCTCAAGGGAAAGGGCTGCCCTGTAAGGCTCCAACAGGCAAAGTCAGGCAAGGGAACCAAATGAGAGACAATCAGAGAAAATGGCAAATGGAATTAGAGAAACCAGACCTTATGTTTCTGGCTCTCAGAAGCCCGGTGCTCTTCCAATCAGCCCCAGGAACTCTCCTATCTCTGCTTCACTCGTTCACAACCAGCTTTCTCTTTTTGCTCATGGCCCATCATGGTAGGCTTCTCAGAGCTCACCACTGATGACTAGTCACTTCATCTCTTGGTTTAAGTCTTGAGAGAGAGAACTGGGTTTCTGACAAACCAATTGAATGTGGGGAGGAGATGCTACCTGGTATAAATACGGTGCCTAGACCTGCCTCTCAGCAAGGCCTATAAGTAGGGGAATTCTACGAGGAGGTGCCTGTGAGCATTGCAGGTACTCCAGAACATGCTCTCTCTCTCTCTTTTTTTTTTTTTAACTCTCTCTCCCCCCTCCCCTAGGCTGTGAATGCCCTGGGACAATCAATGATAATATTTGGCTCAAAACATTTGAGAAAGAGAGGATTTGGATCAAACACTGGACTTGATGGTTTCCTAAATTCACATTGCAAGTATTTGAGAAACAAATGTCAGTCTCTGAGAATCAAGAGAAAGGAGTCGAATCTAGCTGGATTGGCTCCCACTCCTGAAAGGCTCGGTTGGGTGAATTTACCCACACTTTGCCATACCTGGCATGGTGTGGGAGTAGGGATTGTACTCTGATTAAAGCATAATTAGCAAGCAGCAGGAATCACGTTCTCTAGGAGAGCTTATTCTACTTCCTTTTTAACTTGCACATCACAGACACTGAAATGACATGGATGACAGACTCTCAGGATGGATAAAGCCAGAAAGACCCTTGGAAATCATTAACTCTCTCATTTTAGAGAAGGGAAAACTGAGTCCCAGGAAGAGAGCAAGTGCTTACAAGACCCAAAACCAAACCCAGATGTCCCACCTCTGAGAGAAGCCCCCCTTCTGTTGCATTGTACTGCAGTGAGGACAGGGTCCTCTGACCCAAATGAAACCAGTTCCTTTGCAGCTACTGGAACTCCAGGCATGGTCAACAGTGTTGCCTTCACGCAACTTTTCCAGCCCAGTCCCTTGATTGTCTTCAGAGTTGAAAATGCAATTTTAGTAAAACTGATTGCCACTCCCTACAACTGTTCATTTCTTAGCTTTTCCCCCTCTTCAGTCTTGTCCTGCCCACATTCCGGAACTGGTCCTTAACCAGGATAAAGAGCCTTGAGCAGCAGGAAGGAGGAACCAAAGGGGCAGTGGAAATTTCTACTGGGTCATTAGTGGTCCTCAGCTGCTGGCTGGATTTAGAACATGCCTTTAAGTGTCAGGGTGGAAATAACCCAAACACCATGGAGACAGTTTCCTTTGTGCAATTACTGAGACTAGCCATGCCACAGAATAGAAGGGTCGTGCTCCCTGAACTCATTTTAGGTGAGGTGCTTGAAACTTGGGTAACATCTCTTTGAGGGGAAAATGGATTCTGTGATTGGTTCCCAGGCTAGTCTACTTAACTGATATTAAAGTTGACCTCTGGGTCCCAGAATCTGGAAGCCAAAATCATTAAGGTCCAGGAGGGGGAAGTTTCTGTGTCCGTGGCATCCTCTGCTTCCTCCAATCCCTCCTCCAAATCCTTCCAGTGGCTTTGGGCCCCCCAGCTTCCCCAAATACTGGAGGACTCCAGGTTTTGACAGCTGCCTGCCCTCCCTTTGGTCCCTCAGGGGAACTGATGTCAACCCAGATTTTGGAGTAACAGGCAATCTGCTAGAACTAACCCACATGCATGTGTGAATGACTAACAGCCCCATAAACAGAGGTTCTGACGTGTCAGTGGGATATGTCGGTGGGCACTAGATCCACCTGGAGAGCTTATGAAAATGCAGGCTTCCTACCTAGAGGTGTGGATTCAGCAAGGGCTAGAGTGGAGGAGACCAGGGAATTTGTGAGGGCTTTTTGTTTGGTTGCTTTTTGTTTTGTTTTGTTTTGTTTTGTCTTTAAGAGAGAGAGAGTGCAGGCACGAATGGGGGGGGGGGCAGAGGGAAAAGCAGACCCCCCCGCTGAGCAGGAAGCCCAACTAGGGGCTCCATCCCAGGACTCTAGGATCATGACCTGAGCCGAAGGCAGACACTTAACGGACTAAGCCACCCAGTCTCCCCAGGAATTTGTGTTTTTTAACAAGCAGTTCAAATGATTCTAACGTTGGATGGTATAAAATACCATGGATAAATACTAGACTAGGTGAAGGGCCAGGTGTTTGTAATTTCAGGGTGATTTGCTCTTTACTAGGCGGGAAGAGTCACAGAACAGATTCCAGGATTTGCAGGCAAAAAAAAAGCAAAAGCAAGCTTTTGGGTGAATTGTCTCTGTGCTTCCTTTTCATCTACTATGATATGGCATGGCTCAGCCATGAGAAAGCTCAGACACTATAACAAGGAAACATGTTACAACATGGATGAACCTGGAAAACATGAAGCTAAGTAAAAGAAACCAGACACAAAAGTCACATATTGTGAGATTTCATTTCTACAAAATGTCCAGAACAGGCAAGATTATAGAGACAGAAAGAAGATTGGAGGCCAGTAGGGGTTGGGGGAATGGAGGACTAGGGAGTGACTGCTAATGGGTACAGTCTCCTTTTGGGATGATGAACGTGCCCTGGAACTAGAGAGAGGTGATTATTGCACAACATTGTGACTATACTAAATGCTACTGAATTGTACACTTTAAAATGTTAATGGTTAATTTTATGTTACGTGAATTTCACCTATAAAAAAAAGCACGAGCTGTAACCAAGCCTCCTGGGTCCAAAGCCCAGTTCTGCTACATGACCTTGAGCAAACTCTGTGCCTGTTTCCTTAAAGGGGGAAATCTCTAAAAGAGGGGCTATAACAGTAGCCACGTCACACAGTTGTTGGGAGCATTAGATGAGTTAATGTCCCTACAAACTTGGAAATGTGAGCGCCTGGGTGGCTCAGTGGGTTAAAGCCGCTGCCTTCGGCTCAGGTCATGATCTCAGGGTCCTGGGATGAGCCCTACATCGGGCTCTCTGCTCAGCGGGGAGCTTGCTTCCCCTTCTCTCTCTGCCTACTTGTGATATATCTCTCTCTCTCTCTGTCAAATAAATAAATAAAATCTTAAAAAAAAAAAAAAACCTTAGGAAATGTGTTGGCTTATGACATGACAGTAAATATGTGCCATGATTTCATCACACAAACCCTACCTGCTATTATTCAGGCAACCAAGGCCAGGCAGGTTAGGGACTTATTCAGGTTCACACAGCATGTTCAAAAGCCAAGTTGGGGTTGGCACCCAGCTCTCTTGGACTCTAGGTCCATGCTCTTGCCCTGTTGACCATCCAGTCTGATCTCTGACCAGGAATCTTGATGCCAAAGTCCCAATCCCTGAGAGCAGCACAACTTCTTTCCAGTGCCCCCGAGCATGGTCTTCCTACAAGGCAGAAACACTAAAGCAACAACTGTTTTTACTTCTTCCCACCTGAAAGCCTTGGCCATCCTAGGGGGACTTTACCAACCAACAGCCTGGCAATGACTCTGAGCTAGTGGAGAGCTTTCCTTTCTTAGTTCCCATGACCATCAAGTTCTAGTCACAGAATGTCCTGCCTTGATTTAACTTGGAAATAGGAGAAATCATCACTATCTTATTATAATCAGTAGAGTCACCCAGAGGATTCTGTCCCAGCAGGTAAGGAAGTGTACACAGCTGTCCCCTTGGATCTTTTGGTTCACTCTTTAGACTGCCCCCCAACACACACTCCCCTTTTTTCTGGTACAATTTAAGACCACAGGTTTTTTCTATATTGGTTCAATTCTTATGTTTTCAAGAATAACCTAGCTTAATCCATTCTCCAACATCTGCCTTCCTTAAGTATAGAGAAATAAGTCTATACTCATTTATGTCTAGAAATCCTTCCTGATTCTGTTGTTTTCCTCAAACAGTATGGGAGTCCTAGGAAAAACCCTGGGATGTTTGCCAAGAACTAGGTCCACTGGATATTCAATACTGAATCAGATCATCACAAACAGAAGATAAGGAAAATCATCTCACAGGAAATATCCAAATTCCAGGCCCTTACCTTCTGGGCACAGAATAACCCAAGTAACCTGGCCTCCCCTTGCCCTGCCTTCCCTCCCGTATCAGGTTCCACAGCCAATCCCAGCTTCCTTCCAGGAACAGATCCAATCTGGCAGTTGTGAGATACAATTACCCCTTCCTTTATGCCTACCAACGTCTGCACCTCCAGAAAACCAAGTCTGAAGCCCCAGGGTAGCTACCCCGAGCAAAAATCCCCCAGAAGAAGTAGGCCAACCAGAAGGATATTGAGAGAGGTCCTAAGATCACTTTGCTAGCCCTGGCAGTATCCATTCATAGAACTTAACAGTACCTTCCCTCCTTCATTCCCAAGGTCGCTGGATTGAAGATCATGGCGTCATTCACAACATGATGTTTAATACAGAGACACAATGGAAGTACTCCTTCAAAACTACACAGAACAAGACTGAGTGGTGGGACAATGGTGTTCTCCCCCTCTGGATCACAGCCCAGAGACAGGTACTATCAGAAATCCTGGGTTGGCTTCCAAAGATATCATCTCTCATTCCTAAGCATGTGGGGGTTGGAAGCTGTGACCTTGAGAAAGTGACTTAACTTCTCTAAACATGTTTCCCTAAGTGTGTAATGGGAATAATGATGATGTGCTTATTTAACAGATTTGATGTAAATATTAAATGAAATATGCGTTTAACCATTATGGATGGATAAGTCTCTATGAGGGCAGAGTCTGGCTTAATCATGATTATACCTCCAGGGCTCCCCATAGGGTCTGAACTCAGCAGCCCTTTCATAAATATCTGTTTATACATTTGCCTCAGACTTAAGTATAAAAGCCCTTAAGAATGAAGTTGACTGCGGCGCGTGGGTGGCTCAGTGGGTTAAAGCCTCTGCCTTCTGCTCAGGTCATGATCTCAGGGTCCTGGGATCGAGTTCCGCATCGGGCTCTCCGCTCAGCAGGGAGCCTGCTTCCCTGCCTCTCTGCCTACTTGTGATCTCTCTCTTTCTCTGTCAAATAAATAAATAAAATCTTAAAAAAAAAAAAAAGAAGAAGAAGAATGAAGTTGACCATTTAATGAATCTTTAGACCATGAAAAGCTCTGGGAACCTTCACTTGAAAGGATTCCAGTAGCCATTTATTATTGCTTCAAAGAGGCAGAAATCAGAGTTGCATGTTTAAGTCCCAGCCCCAAAACTGCTGTCAACTTTGCATTTTCTTAACCAGCTTCCACAGTCATCATTTCAGAGTAGAACCTCTTCCTTGTCTTCCCCAGACACCATCCTTTGCTCCAAAGATCCCCTTGCACTGGAGCTGCATGTCTGTGCTCCAACATACACTGGGTGTGTCATGCTGCAAGGTGGTGCTGCTGCAGCTCAGAATGCAGGCTGTGGACTTAGACTCCCAGAGCAGGATCTGGCCAGCTCCACCTTTCTCCAGCTACGTGTCCTTGTGCAAAAACCTCCTTTCTGTGCTTGATTTACCCCATCTGTAAAATGAAGATTATCAGAGTCCCTGCTTCTTAAGCCCATTAGGAAGGTTAACTGAGATAATGCATGAAAACAAAATGTTCAAAGACTATATTAGTCATCTAAGGAGGCTGAATCATTTTAGCACTTCAGCTGGTCACTACAGCTCTAAGCCAGAACTATCCAATGGAACTTTCTTTGATGATAGACATGTTCTACTGTGCACTGTCAAACATGGAAGCCACTAGCCACATGTGGTTATTGAGCCCTTGAAATGTGACTAGTGAGACTGAGGAACCAAATTTTTAATTGCATTTAATTTTTATTAATTTCAATTTAAATCTAAATACCACACATGGTTAAGAGCTACCATATTGGACAGCATAGCTCTAAATGAATCACAGGGGGTTGTCAATAACTCTACCTCAGCTTCATTTTTCCCTTAACTGTTGGACTCTAGATTCCTTCCTCTTCTGTCACATCTTTTTAACTTTAAAGCAGAGACCATGCAAATAAATTCTGTACCCTCAAGAAAATAACACTCATAACGCCTTCTAAGTGCCTAGTACTGATTTAAGTGCTTTACATTTATTAATTTATAACAGTTCTTAAGTAGGTGTTACAATCATGCCCACTTAACAGGTGAGTAAACTGAGGCACAGAGCAGTGCCATAACTTCTAAAGTTACAAAGCTAGCAAGAGGCAAAGCTAAGATTTAAACTCACTCAGGGTTCAGCAACTCTTAACTCTTACCTATAACATAATATTACTTTCTTGACCAAAACATTTAGCCATGGATTTCATAGTGAGTCACATATTTGTCTTGCTGCTAGGGAGGTCTGGGCAGTCTTCATTAATTTACTGTTCAAAACCCAGGGCCTCTCCAGTCTCTTGCTACAGTATTTGTTCATTGGCATGAGGCTCCTGGTAGCATTCTTTCCTATAGTTTTTCTTATTCATGGTTCTTTTCTCATTACCATTTATTTTCAGGACTTTGTTTCCTTCTGCTCAATTCATAATCAGAGTTTTCTTCCTCTTTGCTGAATTCATAAGTGGTTGTGCAAAAACAGGATCTGGTGCAGGGCCAGACGATTGACAACATGCCGTGTGTTTGGCAAGTGAAAATCAAGCTGGTATATCTCATTCTACCATTGACATCTCCTGCCATGGGACAGGGCCACTGGCCAGCTTGCTGAGGAGTTGGCAGGAAAGCTGCTTCAATCAGAACAAACCTGTGGCCCCATGTCAGCCCCCCAGTAAAAGCATACCAACTGGCCCTAAATGTCATTCAGGAGTCCATCTATATTACCAGGGAAGACTATAAGGGAGTGGCCTGAACTGTTACCATCACTGGGAAAATCCATCCTTCTCCTGAGTCTCTTCCAGGTGTGCTTTGTGGAGATTGATGCATTCACCTTTAATAGGACTAAAATGTTGTCCTTCCATGACATTAATGCTGCCAGAGTCCATTAAGATACATAAGAATTGACATGCTTTGCGGATGATGCCTAAAAGATGGGATTCCTGGCCACCTTTGAGTCCATTATTCAAAGTCCAAGACCATATCCACACTCCAGCAGGACTTCACTAATAGTCAGGGTATGAATGGAGAGGGCCCATTCAAAGCAAGCTCAGATTTTAAATGAGCATGCCTGATAACTGAACATAATTAATGGCTGAAGTGGTTCACCAAGTTCAGAAGTCCTAATCCTCAGCAAAAGACAGGCAGCCATGACTTTAAGATCCAGGAAAACCACAAAAACCTAGGGGCATATTTCACCTCTCTATGGAGGAGCTATAGAGCATATTAAGGAGTAAAATGGCAGGGAATGATCTGAGTGAGATCCCCATGGCTGCCAAGAGTCTGTAACAGGACCATGGTCGGCTACAACCAAAAGGAGATTTGGAGAGAGGGTGGGGAGGGCAGCTATGGTTTTCACTGTAAGCCAAGTCTCATAGACAATAGCTTCCAAGCTTGGAAGAGCTGTGAGCAAGATGGTGCCAGCTGCTTCTGCCTAGAGCATTAATAACAAGATAATTCATCCCAATATTGGCCCAAACCATGTCTTTATTATGCATCATAAAGGTTCTAAGAATAATGATCTAACCTCTGAAAGGGTGTGGGAAGGGGAGAAAATAGAATCTTGGCCATCTGACTCCTTCTGTTCAGTGACTCCTCTAGAGCCCAGAAAAGCAATGAAAACACTCCAATCAACCTTGACTTCTAAATTTCACATACATAGAGTCCATGTCTTTCCACCCAATCACTTCCTAGAAGGAGGAACTTCTTTCCCTAAACCATACATACTTCCCACCAAAGCACAACCATAACGAAATGTTCGAGGGCCTTCCTAAAACATGTGCCCCTTGTGACATTCACTCTGTCCTAAAGGAAGAGACAAGACAAAATGAAAAACCAAACTGAAACTTCTGTTCTAGTGATTAGTTCTGAGGAGTTTGGTGGACTCTGTACAAAACCCAAGCATTTTGCCTATAGGAAGTACCAACTCTTGTTCTAAAAAAGCAACTTAAGAGTAATAGCCACATTGATGCAACACTACACTAAGGGAGAATAATGAACCTAATAAAACCAGCGATTTTCCAATTGCTATTGCTACTGGAAACACTGATTATGCTAATTAAAGGGTAGAATAGTAAATACCCACTCTTTTGCATCCAATTAAATGCTCAGATTATTTCTCAGAAGTATTTGTTGAAAATAGCACTTTTGATTATCTCAAGTCCAAATAAACAGAGTCCTGCATGTGTGTGTGTGTGTGTGTGTGTGTGTGTGTGTGTGTGTGTACACACTCAAAGTTCTCTCTGGAACTTCTTTCATGGAACAGTTTAACTCTTAAAATCCCTAGTGGGCAAAGTGAAAAAAAAAAATCACAGTTTCCTAAGACTATAGCTTTAGATATCTTTAAAGAAGGTGTGTGTTGAGAACACGCATAAGAAAACAATTTCAAGTTGGGAACATCTGAGATTTAACATGCAAACATCAAGAAGTCAACTGGATATGCAGAGCTGCCTAAATCCCTCATAATACCAATGTCAGCTTACTCTGGATAATAAAATAGCCAGTCAAACTATGTTCTACAAAACGTTGAAAGTTTTATCCTTCCAGCCAATTCCATACTTCAGAGCAAAGTCAATTTATATGTAAGTTAAACAAAGTACCACCGCTAAAAACTGAGAATTATGATTAATGCCAATCAGAAATGCAATAAATAAATATTAGAGGATTTGCAAGTTAAAGCAACCATAGAAATTCTATTATCAAAAATGAAAATGTGTTGCCTGAAGAGATTACAAATAAGATGCTAGAACCCAAAAAAGAAAGAGCTTCTGTGACTTTTTCCATAAGTTAATCAGGAGTGAGAATACAATGGGTTTTGCACCCACAAAAGGAGATGTGATTCATGCATTCATTCAAAATGCATTTAACCAACAACTACCACCTACTCTGAGCCAGGCCTGTTCTAGGTCCCAGAAAAAGAGTGGTCAATAAAATCAACATGGACCCTGGTCTCATGGAACTCACATTCTAAGGAAGGGAAATAGACAGTAAACAAGAAACACATTAAGATAATTTCATATTGGGTAAAGTATTTTGGAAAAAATAAAATTAAATCATATGATAGAAAATGAATGCTGGAGGCCAGAGGGTGTAATGTTTCACCTATAACAATGGATAGCAATGGATAGCAGAGCTTCCGGAGCCTTGCAAAGTATTCAGTATTAAAACTTCTGTCTTGGGGCGCCTGGGTGGCTCAGCCATTAAGTATCTGCCTTCGGCTCAGATCATGATCCCAGGCTCCTGGGATCAAGCCCCACAACAGGCTCCCTGCTCCGCGGAAACCCTGCTTCTCCCTCTCTCACTCCCCTTGCTTATGTTCTCTCTCTCTCGCTGTGTCTCTCTCTGTCAAATAAATAAATAAAATCTTTAAAAAAAAAAAAAACAAACTTCTATCTTGGGGTCCAGTGGCTCCATCAGTTGAGCGTCTGCCTTCGGCTTGGTTATGATCCCAGGGTCCTGGGATGGAGCTCCACATCAGGCTCCCTGCTCAGCAAGAAATCAGTTTCTCCCTTTTCCTCTGCCCCTCTGCTTGTCTATGCTCACACACTCTCTATCTCAAATAAATAAATAAATAAAATTTGTTTTAATTTCTATCTTATTTCAAGCTTCCTAAAAGCAGACCCTGAGGCAGGGATTTGGTACATGTAAGGCATTGAGGGAGAGTTCTCAGGGGAGTAAGGGAAACTGACAGGACAGGGTTTGAAAGAAGAAAAGGGAGTTGTGGTTGCAGTAAGAGACCTGCTTCAGCCTAATCCCACAGAGAGCTCTGCAGCATGAATTGCACCCCAGTCTATCCCAACCTGAGGCAAGGAAGCTGGTCTTTTGTCCTCCCATCAGTCAATCACTGGCCATGGGCAGCTGGGAGTGAAGGAGTAGTATGGAACACCTTCCCAGGTGAGACAAGATTTGGCCACTTGGCTGAAGGTAATTTTCCAGAACATGGAGCAGCTGAAGTGAATGTGAGCGCACTGGCCCAATAATGGGATCTGGGTAGAAAACCAGCAGCATACCCCACAACTTCCAAATTGCTTGCCCGCTTCTCTCTCTCAAACGGTACATTGGAAGTTTTGTCATTACTCCTGGTTATAATTTTCTGCTCATTTGTTGACCAAATGGCCACAACCCAGGTGCCATTATCCCAAATTCTCCTGGTCATTTATTCTCCATACCAAATCAATATAGTGACACCACCACCATCCTTGGTTCTACTAAAACCAATGAACTTTTGTGTTTTTCAGAACATCCAAATCTTGGGTGATAGAGGCAGTGTCATAGTACAGCCTTCAAGTTAATAGCTTTGCTGAGGCAAAGGAAAGTACTTGCTCCCCAAATAAGTAGGATATTCATTCATTAAACCAAAAATCCACTGAGCCCCTATGTGCCATGTCCTGGTCAAGCAGCTGCTTTACAACAACAGGACTTATTTAGTGAGATGTGCCCATCTCATTGTTAACTCATTGGTAAGCAAACATAAAATTCCTTTTTTCCTAACAATTTTACCAAACTTTGTCAACAGCCACCTTTCTGCTGGGGGAAATCACTTAAGAATATTTTCATTACTTTGAAAGCATGTGCCTTGTTAAAACAACCTGATTTCTGGTCCAAAGCTTTCCTCTAGCCCTTACTCCTCCTCCCCAGAAGTCCCAAGATCAAATCTCTTTGGCTCTGACTGGGAGACAGGCCCAAGGCTGAACCAACTGCTGTGGCCAGTGGATGCAGTGCCCTCTGACTGACCAGGCCACAACCACATCCCACCTCTGGAACCTGATGTGGAAACAACACATCCCAAACCAGCCACGAAGCAAGGGCAGAGTCTCCAGGGGAAGTCAGGGTTCTCTGAACCAGCGGAGGGGGAGTGGATGACGGGCAGGCAAATAAGTGTTCACTACACACATTGGGGAAGGCTTTGTGGTGGTTTGCTATACCTGGAGGCAAAGAAAAGAGTGCCTAGCACATGCCAGAACACAATGCCCACCACTTTATCTTAAAGTTATTTGGCTTAATCCTCACAAAAATAACATCAACTTTTTGGCATTATACATGTAGAAACACTGAAGTAAGAGGATTAAAGAATTCACTCACCAACACCAATATAGAATGTATCATTTTTCCTCCATTCCAAGGAACTTTTTTTCATTTTGCCATCTCTGAAGTTGAAGTGCATCTTAGAATCAGTGGAGTGTCATGGTTTAACTGGCAGTATCTTTTTTCTGGTAGCACATAAAATAATAGCATGTCTTGCAACTAATGGTGTATAGATTTGATGAGATCCTGGTAAAGCCAGGAATGAAGTCCAACACCATCTGATTCCAAAGCTCACATGTTCTCTATGCCTCTGGACTAGGGCAAGGACATCAACAATCCAGGCTTTACTTGTTATGAAAAAGATATGAGAAACAGCCCTGATAGAATTTTCTTCTTGTGCTTGCAGGGGAGGAAGACAGCATCATTCCACTATCCTGGAGGAGGTGCGAAGTACAAAGGGGAGGCTGTCCAACGGTCCCTGGTGGAGTCTTACACTCACCCAGACAGCAATGAGACAGAGTGGAGGGAGAACATTGATATTGTCATGAATTGGTTCACTAAGGAAGACTTTGACTTTGTGACTCTGTACTATGGAGAGCCAGACAACATGGGACACAAATTCGGGCCTGAGACGGAGAATAGAAGGGTGATTATTCAGCAAATCGATAGAACCATTGGGTATCTGGTGGAAGCCATTGAGAGGCACAGCTTGACCAAGCACCTCAATGTCATCATCACATCAGACCATGGCATGACCACAGTAAAAAAGAAGCCCAACGTCACTGAGATCCTCTTGACTAACTACATCAAGTTCAGGGACTTGGTCAAGTTTGATATTGTGGACTATGGTGGCTTTGGGATGCTCCTGCCCAAACCAGGACAAGAAGAAGCCGTTTACCAAGCGCTGAAGAATGCACACCCTCACCTCAAAGTGTACAAGAAGGAGGAATTCCCAGAACGCTTCCATTTTGCTAAACACCAGCGGGTCCTGCCAATTGTGATGTATGCTGACTCTGGTTATAACATCAATGGGGTGAGTTGATTCTAAAATGAATAAAGTCATCTTGGGTCTTGGAGACAGCCTCTAGAGAGAAACAGTTCTGAAAAAAATTAAACATAAGCTGTAATCCACTGTTTCCTAAGTGTTCCCCACTCCCAACCCCACATCCTACCCAACCAACCCTGTCCCATGTCACCACTATGTAATAATAATGATAGACATCCCTCCCTGACCAAGGCGCTGTACTAAAATTTTAACATGAGTTATTTCATTTTTGTTTTCCCAGCCCCTAAAGATACTCTTATCGCCTCCATTTTAATGAAGAATAAACCGAAGCTAGAGAGTAGTGATTTGGGATTAGAAGTATAAGGCTGAAGTTTGAACCCAAGCCTGTGTGCTTGATCATTATTCACAGATCACCAGTAGATTCACCAAAAAAATTCACCTGCTGGTTCCCCTTTGCACATATCAAAAATAATAATGAAAATAATAATAAGCAATGCTGTTCACAAACAATATTATACACAAATGCTCATAGCAGCATCATTCATAATGAACAAGAAGTGAAAACAACCCAACTGCCCATCAATTGATTAGTGGATAAATGAAATATGGTATATCCATACAATGGAATATTATTATTGCCATCAAACGGAACAAAGTACTAATACATGTTGTAACTTGAATGTACCTTGAGAATACTATGATTACTGGAAGAAATTAGATACAAAGGACTATATATCATATGATTCTATTTACATAAGATGCTTAGAATAGGCAAATCTATAGAGAGAGAACACAGATTGGTGATTTTCTAGAACAGGGGAGAGATGTTGGGAAAAACAGGGAGTGATTGCTGAAGGGTACAAGGTTTCTTTTTGGGATGATGAATGTTCCAAAATTGATTGTGGTGATAGTTGCACAACTCAGAAAATTTTAAAAATCATTGAATTGTGCTTTTTAAATGGGTACATTGTATGGTATACAAATTATAGCTCAACAAAGCTATTATAAAAAATAAGCAAATCTAAAGAAGAAAATACTAAAATCAAGGCTAATTGTGAGACATAAGTGAGATGGTCTGGTTTTTGTAAACTACCAACCAATAATTCATGGCAGTTTAGGTGATATTTAAACATCACATGACAGAAGACCATCCCAGGTCTTCTGGGCTTGGGAAACGCTTGTCCTAGGCTATGGACAGGAGCTGAAGATTATAATCATTTCTGCAATCTGTATACGCTTGTACTGCTACAAATTGAGAGTATAACAGGTATGAGAAAACTCATAAGGTTATTGTTTAATATTGGTGGAAATAGTCACAGTAAAATGCAACAATTTACTGATATTTTGCCATCCCTCACATGGCCCAGAACACTGATGATATATGTGCCCAAAGCTAAGGTCTTGCCAAGAAGATATTCTAGTCACTGGCCTCTTTGTAAGCCTGGTTCATTATGTAACAAGTTGAGAGTGAGGGATTTAACTCAATAGTCAGGGGCGCCTGGGTGGCTCAGTCGTTAAGCGTCTGCCTTCGGCTTAGTTCAAGATCCCAGGGTCCCGGGATCAAGCCTCGCATTGGGCTCCCTGCTTGGCAGAAAGCCTGCTTCTCCCGCTACCATTCCCTCTGCTTGTGCCCCCTCTCTCACTGTGTTTCTCTCTGTCAAATAAATTAAAAAAAAAAAAAATCTTTAACTCAATAGTCACATTCCCAACATAACCTTCTGAACTGACCGTTAAGCAGAAAATCCTTTGAATCTCAGTGCCTCTCACTGAGTACACTTCTCAGATCCCCACCCACCTGCCTGCTTTGTGTGCAGTGAAGTAGGTGTTACTCTTCTCCAGAATTGAGGAGGCCATCACTGGAGGCACTGTGTTTGAGCTTATTATTATTGTCAGTATTATCTTCTTGCTGTGTCTAATGAGTATGCTTTCTTTATTCTCTTTCTTAAAGATCTTTCATTCCTTGCTCTTCTCTTTGGCATTGCAGAGCATCGTCCTTCCTTGTCATTTAAATTTTTAAAGATTTCATGGATCTGACAAGCATGACAATAAGGGACAGTTTACTTTCAGGGGATTGGAATTTAAAATGGCTTTTTTGTTATTATTTTTCAGCGACTTATAATATATTTCAACAAAGGAGATCATGGCTTTGATAATGACCACATGGACATGAAGACCATATTCAGAGCTTTTGGGCCAGATTTCAAGAAGAATCACGTAGCTGAGCCTTTTGACAGCATCCACATCTACCCACTCATGTGTAAGCTCCTGGGGGTTACCCCTGAACCCCACAATGGCTCTCTGGCCGTCACCCAGGAAATGCTTGTGGATTCATATGACCAGCAGCCAGGTGAGATACAAAAACAACCAACAGAAAATTGATAGTGTGTTCTGTCCTGAGAAAAGAATCAGAAGGTTGGGGGAGTGGGGGTTGGTGGCAGAATCAAGCAGAATAATCCTGTTTTCCTGGCAGCTTTGGTGCCCCTAGTACAAGATAGCAACAGCTCTAAACAGATAGAGGAGCAAGTAGGGAATCCCTCCACATGTTGGTGGCACTTCATATAGTGCCTTTGGGGCAAAAGGAAGGCTCTCCATAGAAAACATCAAGCAATAATCCTTTTGATCCTCAGAAATAACAAGCAGTCTGTCCCCTGATGCCCCTTCTAGATACAGAAAAGCAGCCTCATTCAGCAACTCAGTCCTTGCTAGTGCCTGGAAAAAAGCTGCTCGCAGGGGAGGAATGAAGCCTTCCCATTCCACTCACTGCTGTAAAAAGGGGGAAGGAGGTGGTTCCTGTAAATAAGGCTGCTAGTTCTTAAGAATCAAAATCTTAAATCCAGACGACATAAAGGAAGAATGGAATCATCTCTAAGAATTAGAGTTCCCTTAGAGATGATTTCCCAATCATTTGCAAACACTGGCCAGCTTTTCTTCTGCAGAGAGAGACTTAGACACTGCTCAGTGATTTATCACACTTAAAACAACTGTGCTCAATTAGAACGGAGTACAAAGGACACTCTTTTCACTCTAAGCCACTGCCCATGATCTTCTTGTGAACTTACAGGAAGCAGGCCATTTTGTAGAAATCTAATTAAATGAATGACAATTCACCAAATTATTGAGGCTTTTTGTTTTTTTTTAAGTTTTAGAGTTTTGCTACAACTATTTGGTCCCTACCCCTGTCCCATAGCCCTTTGGGAGCCTGCAGTAAAGTCTTTGGCTATTGTCAGTTATTGATAAGCAAAATGTCCCACCAACTGATTTTCAGCAAATTGGCTTTTAGCAAATTGGTCACTTGGCAAAGTGGTCATTAGGAAAATGGGTCATTTGGTGAATAGGTCGTTTAGTAAATCGGCTTTCAACGACTTGCCCTACAAGGTTTCTTTACAATGAGCACTTTCTTGGGTTAAATGTACATTTCATTTCCGTAATTAATATTCACCAGAGCCTGGATGTAAAACTTCCCAGACCCAGGACCAGACAGAACAGCCTCTTAATAATCAGACAATTAAAAAACATCTGATATTTTATCAGGAGCGGAGACACAGAAGACATTCGCACTCCAAAAGACAGTGTTTGGTCTCGCAATTGTCACAGGAGTTCTTGCAGTTCTGTTTGTTGCTAGCGTGACATACACAGCCATTCATCGGAAAAAGAAGTGAGTGTTCTTTGGGTTTCCTGTGGTTAATCAGGGCACATTGTAATAATCCACTTCAACCACTTCCTGCATGCCAAAGGGGATCCAGCACTTTGAGAACCCAGCAACCAAGGCCAGGATCATGACTTGTGACCTGAGCAATCACTCAAAGCCCAATGCTCAGAAGAGCCCCTAACTTGGTTTAATAATCTACTGTCACCATTTCCGAATCCTTGACTTTTTTAACAAGGAACCTGCATTTTCATTTTGTACTGGGCCCCCCAAATGACATAACCAGTCATATTAGTTTTCCATGGCTGCCCTAACAAAGTACCACAAACTAGCCGGCTTAAAACAACAGATATTTATTGTCTCACAGACCGGAAGGTAAAAGGCCAAAATCAAGGTGTTGGCAGAGCCATGCTCCCTCTGAAACGTGTAGGGGAGAATCCTTCTTTGCCTCTTCTAGCTTCTGGTGGTTGCTGGCAATCCTTGGTATTCCTTGATTTACAGATACATGATTCCAGTCTCTGCCTCCATCATCACATGTCCATCTTTTCCCTGTGTCTCTGTCTTTACATGGTGCTCTTCTCTTATATGGACACCAGTCATGATATTTAGGATCTTCTGTAGCCAGGATGACCTCATTTTATTTATATCTGCAGACTCTATTTCCAAATAAAGTCACTAGTACCCTAAGGTCCTACGTACAAAGGCTTAGGGCTTCCAACCTTTGTGTGTTAGGGACACAGTTCAACTCATAACACTGGTTCTGCCACCAACCAAAGCATTATAGAGCCCTGGTGCACCTCTTTCTATATCTCAGTAATTACATCATTAGACTGAGCCTCCTACATTCCTTATTATACCCAAGCCTGACAATTCTTCTGCTTTAACGTAGCTCCTATGTCAATAGAACGGGAGCCTCCTGAATGTTATAAACAACCTAAGGAAAGTCAGAACTTTACTTAACCTTAACTCCATTACAAAACCTACATTTAATGTAATTTATATCTGAACTATAAAAATTTCCTATACTTTGAAACATGACCTATAAAGGTCTCTACACCCTGAAGCAACATTTTAAAAAAGAAATCAATTGGTCCTTTTCTACAAAAACCATTAGCTATAGGAGAGAGAAAGGAAAAACTTCAAGGTACTGATTAAACTGCCATGCTTACAGTGTATTTTCTAAAAAGCAACCATTCCATATAGCTAAAGTGTCTTAGGTAGTTGTGGTTGTTGTTGTTATTATTAAAAGCCTCAATTATTATTATTATTATTATTATTATTGAAAGCCTCAAATCCAGATGCCTAATCTATCATATACCATGTGCACATACATATCCCCTCTTGCTGCTGGCAGGGCCATGGGATGTGTCCTAAAGCTTCTCTTCATATAAACACCCCCTAGAATTGTTAGTTTTTGTGTTAAACAGTAATCCTAATCTTCACGGACACCTGAACACACACCCATGAGGTCCCTGGGGTGTTAAAAATGCCTTCAGTGCCTTGATTCTTCCAGATTCAGATATGAAATATTTAACTTTATGAGTCACTCCCAAGAGCCCACACACCAAAATAAAGGTTTCTTCTGTGTGCAGGTCACTGCTATGGCTCACTTGGGGTCCTTTCCCAATCTACCTCCCACCTATGGCAACAGGAAAGATTGAACCAGCCTAGATTTATTAATACCTCACTATAACATCATACGGTATTACTTACTATGGCATTGACTGTACATGCCCTTTTGCTCCTCAGAAGAAAAGCAATTAATAGTACTGTATGTCTGGGGCGCCTGGGTGGCTCAGTGGGTTAAAGACTCTGCCTTCAACTCAGGTCATGATCTCAGGGTCCTGGGATGAGCCCTACATCGGGCTCTCTGCTCAGCAGGGAGCCTGCTTCCCCCTCTCTCTGCCTACTTGTGCTCTCTCCTCTCTGTCAAATAAATAAATAAAATCTTTAAAAAAAAATAGTATTGTATGTGTTAACAGAATAAGCCTAGTATTTATGAGTTTGACCCCTTCCATTGATTTTCATTGTCTATTGCAGGCAGAGAGCTGATCAAAACAGCAAAAGTGGACCTATCCACCTGACCCAGTTCTGAAGCATCATTCCCTTAGGATGAAAACTCAGCCCTGGTTGAGACTCATTGTCATATTTCAGGTGACTCTACCTCAGGATATTGCGACTAAGAGGATTTCTGCAACATCGGACCCAGAAACCATTAATTCTGTGTAAAAACAGCAATAATTACAGTCCACCCTCTATTTACATCAACGGTGTCAAATCATTCTTATGTCAGATCCTCGGCTCACTTGGTGCTGGTGTGAGAACAACAGATACGAGAATAAATGCATTCAATTAGAATTAATTCTCCTCTCCTGTTCTCATAGCTGAGCAGGGCTCAGTGTTTTTCATCTAAAAAAGACTAATAAGACTTAATCTGCCCCCTCATCTACCTTCTGCAAGTATATTTAGCAAATTAGCTCTGGACTCTTCCAAATGGCAGTTTTATGAGAGACGTGCTAAAGTAAACGTGTTAGACTCTGAACACAGCTCCAACTCCACAGGCAGCACCCGTGGGTTGCTGTCTATCCTGCCTTTCACTAGAGACACAATAACGCCAAATGGAAATCATCTTTTTTTTTTCTTTTCTTCCCCATCCTCACCACCCCCAGCAGCCCTCTTACTCTCCTTTCGGATTCCTTTCCCCACAGCGTCAAGCTTCTACTGTAAGTCTTCCTAGTTCCGGGAGCTCACCTGCACCGCAGGTACTGCCACGTACGTCTGCACGTGTTTGTGTGGTAGTGAGCGCCGTGCCAACTTCCGGGCGAGCCCCTGGGCCCCTGAAGGACAGGGACCACTTCCGGTTTTCCCTCCGGGCAGCCTCCCCTCACAGCACTGGGCACGCAGTAGGTGCTGAACAAGTGTCTGGTGAAGGCAGGACAGGATGGGTTAGCCGCAGACCCAAAGGCCGGAGGAGTGGGGCGTCCGGCCTCGCGCTGAGGAGGTCGCGGAGAGGACGTGACCTCCGGCTGACCCTGCCAAGCTCCTCCCCCCTCCCGGGCCTGGAGCGCACCTCGGCGCGTGGCTCCCACGGCTGGGGCCCTACGAGGTGGCCGCCGGGACAGGGCCCCGAGCTGTGGAGAGCACGCGGACCGGAGAGGGGACTAAACCCCGCACAGCTTCCAGGGGGAGGGTTAAGATTCTGGCAGGGGGGGCGCACCTCACAGGCCTCCGCTCCTTCTGCGGCGCCCTGGCGGGTCAGGTCTGAGACGCTACGTTCCCTCTCAGCCGCGCCACCTACCCAGCCGGGGCGGCAAACCCGCACCTTGACTTGAAGGGGCGGCGAAGGCCTGAGGCTGCCGACCCCGGGGCTGAGGGCACAGCCTTGGAACGTGTGGGCAGTCAGGCTCCTTCGCTCCCACGAGCGCAACAGGGAGGGGGCTACGCGGCCGTCCACTCAGCCCCCGCCAAAAAGACCCGCGTGAAGGCGCGGGAACAGCGAGGACGATTACTTTGCCCTTCGCCTGACTGGAAGCTACCAGAAAGCCGTCGCTTCCCGCCCGCCCTCTCTAGGCGCCAAAGCCCTGACTCCTCCCCTCAAGCCTCAGGCCCCGCCCCCGAGCCACCCCCTGGCCCCCACCTCCCACACGCCCGGCGGCACTTGGCCCCGCCCCCGGGTCCCGCGCACCGCCTCAGCCCCGCCCTTCTACCGCCTTGTCTCCCGGGCAACGCCGCGGCCCCGCCCCACCCCGCCATGGCGCTGGAGGAGAACGCGGAGGCCGAGCGCCTGCTGCCGAGTTTCGAGCGCCGCTTCCTGGCAGCGCGCACACTACGCTCTTTCCCTTGGCAGGTGGGCGGTGGGGCTCGCGGAGGGCGGGCTGGGGGCGGTAGTGGCGGGGTGAGGGCGGGACGGGCTCCGGCGCCGGGTCCCTTCCCCTCTCCACGTGATGTTCTCGGCTCCTTCTCTTGACCCGGCCCCGCGTCCGGTCCTTGTCCCCCGGACTCCGCCGGGGGGCCGTGCGCGCTGACTACCGGCAGCAGGAAGCACCCCTGCGCGCTCTTGGGGAGCCCAGCCTGCATGCCTTCTGCTCCGTCCTCCTCTGGCCCTTCCCGCCCTCGGCTGCCTTTGCACACGGAGTCCACGAATTCAAGGAATGCAGGGTTTCCTCCCAACTAACTCCTTTTGTCACTTGGTAGTTAAATCAGACAATTCACGATAAATTTCATTACTTTTTTTTTTTTTTGGATTTTTATTTATTTATTTAAACAGAGAGAGATCACAAGTTGGCAGAGAGGCAGTGGGGGGGGGGGGGGGAGCAGGCTCCCCGCTGTGCAGAGAGCCCGACGCAGGGCTCATCCCAGCACCCTGAGATCATGACCCTAGTCGAAGGCAAAGGCCTTAACCCAGTGAGCCACCCAGATGCCCCAAATTTGATTACTTTTTTTGTTTAGCTGGTTGTTATTCTAGCCATTGCTGCTGCCCATTTAAATAGTCAGTGTCCTCAGGACACCAGGAGACCAGCTGTAATGAGCGCAGTGACCAAGTCACGGACACCATACCTCCCGCCCCTGCCAGGCCTCGATGTTCTCATCTGCACCATCAGCATTGGACAAAATCTTCGCAGAGGCAGCTTGAGGCTCTTAGGCCTGTGATGGAAGAGAAAGGGAGGTACAAAACAGGCCAGAAGAGAGACAAAAGAAGTCTCACCTCCCCCGGCTCAGACCTGCCCTTGTTGCACAGGGAAATGACCATGGCAGCAGTTTTCTTCTGCCAATGCAGGGGCTCTAATGATGCTTCCTCCTTCATAATTCATGTGCGATGAGCTCACTGGGATGACTCAGACTGGGTACATATTCCTCCCCCAAGTCTGCCCCATCTTAAGGGGTGATGGTTAGTCATTTGTGTCCCGTTGACCTAACCCATTTAGCATTCTGAGGGATCTTTCAGGTCAGAAAGGAATATGTTCATTTTTTTAACCCAAAATGTAAACCTTCATAACAGCATCTGTGGGTCCAAATTCAGTATCAACTATAATTATTCACATGAAGTGAGTGCTTACTCTGTATCAGGCCCATGATAAATGCTTACTTAGAGTGGCCCAAAACAGTCATGCAGTGGGTACTACTACTACCATTCACATTTGAGAGGCAAGATTGCTTGATTAGTAAAGAAGTGGAATGCAGTAGTGGGGAGCTCAGGCCTGGGATCCACCCTGCCTGGTTTTTTTGTGTTTTGTTTTTTTTTTTAAAGATTTTATTTATTTGACAGAGAGAAACATAGCGAGAGAGGGAACACAAGCAGAGGGAATGGTAGTGGGAGAAGCAGGCTTCCCACAGAGCAGGGAGCCCGATGCGGGGCTCGATCCCAGGACTCCAGGATCATGACCTGAGCCGAAGGCAGACGCCTAACGACTGAGCCACCCAGGCGCCCCCACCCTGCCTGTTTTGAATCCTGACCAAACCCCATACAAGCTATGTGACCTTGGGCAAGTGACTGCATCTCTCCTATACCTTAGTTTTCTTATTAAGTGGGAGATACAATGATGGTGCTGGTGTCAGAATTACAGGAGACTGAAGCACCTGAGACAATGTCCAGCTCCTGGTGAGGGAGGTGTTAGCTAGTATTTTTATCCCACCACCAAATATTTACTGAATGCCTTCCATGAGCCAGGCACCAGGAATCAGCACTACATATTGCAGGTGAGGCCCTGCTTGAACGGGAGAGCCGGAGAATAAACAAGTGGATGAATAAGCAAGAAAACACCAGGAGATGACAGTGGCTGTAAAGTCAATCAAACGGGGAAATGTATCATCAAAGTAGGTGGAGTCAGAAAGGCCTCTCCCAAGAGGTGACATTTGAGCCAGAACCCTAAACAGTAAAGCAGCCAGCTGTGGGAAGGCCCTGCCAGTGAGAACAGGCCGCTGTAGTTGAAGGATGGCAAGGAGGCCAGGGGTGGTGGCAGATAAGGTGAGAGAGAGGGCCAAGAGCCAGGCTCATAGGCCTTTTAGAGCCTCACTCACTCTGGAGAAATGAAGTGATTCCCCTGATGTCACATACCTGCCAGGACCAATCTGTCTACTTCTAGTGCCTGACCTCACTGCTGGGCTGGAGTTCCCTGTCAGAGAGGACAGCATAACCTGGCCATTTTAACTCAGATGTCAAGTCCAAGGTGAGCCCATCAGGTGTCAATGTCATTGCTCCTCCTGTAATTCCTGGTTGACCATGTCAGCCACGGAGCTGCTCTGTGACCCAGGCGAGCCTAAGCAGCCAAGGCTAATGCAAACCAAGAGTCTGTCTTCTGATGTTCCTTCTTTGACTCATCCAGGTGTAACCCAGGACTTCTCAAGTTCAGGCTTTTAACGGGCCTGTGGCTTTCACTTCCAAATGGCCCCAGGTCCCTGGGGAAAGATCACTTAGCACTTTGCTAACATGTCCTATTGCGTGTTTAATGTACCTGTGAAAATGCCCTTGAGATTTCTCTCTCTCTCCCCTCCACTCTCTCTGAATAGAGCCTAGAAGAGAAATTACGGGACTCATCAGGTCCTGAGCTGCTGCTGCATATTTTGCAGAAGGTAAGAATCAGAATCACTGGGTCACGTCACCAGCCTCCTGACTTGCCCCTGAAGACGTGACAGAAACACAGTGGGCGCACTTCTATCCTTTAAAAAGAAAGACACTGCATTTGGGTGCCAGCATCTCCGGCAGCTCTGGCTCTGTTTTCTTAGATGAAGACATTAGAATATACAGAAATCTGCATGAGGGAAGGGAATTTGGGAGCTGTTTTAGAAACCATCCACAATGAAAACCAAGATGACAGCTATGGGAACATCTTCTAACATTTGGTAGCTGCTCAAAGACTTTCTTCTTTACATTTACATTTAAAGAAAAAATAAGGAGGCAAGCTTGCCCACTCATGTCTCTTCTAGATGTAGCTATGCCCTGCTTTTCTGAGGTAGGGTTTGAATTCTAAGGTACCTCTGGGCAAGGGTAGAGGTAAGACCACCTCTCTGCCTGGGCTTGCCCCACCCTGATCCTAGCCATGTGGATCAAGTGGAGATCACACTGCATCCTGGCTGTGAACTCTCTTAAGGATCGTGAACCCTTCTGAAAACCCAAAGCTCTGGACTCTCCTGTTCTCACCCCACCCCCATAAAAAATAGGACCAGAAGAATACATTTTATGTACAAATTCCTGGGAGTTAGACACCCCTCCGACCACCAAGCCCATCCAAGAAACCTAGGTTAAGAATTCCTATGTGGAGGGTGAACCAAGATTGTCCAACCACCGTGTGGGGAAGATGCCTCAGGGAGGCTTACAGAGCAACCCAGTCGTCCAGGACTGTGAGCTCAGAGATTCTGAGGTCCTTGTGGGGCAGCCCACTCTTGATTTTCACCCTGAGGCTAAAACCTAACAACAGCCAACCAGAAAGCCCCTGAAGGGTTGTGTGCGTATTTTGTTGCCTGTGAGTAAAATCGTGTCCCTCCACATGACCTGGCCCCTACTCTCACTGCCCCTGTTACCCTGCCCTCCTTCCCAAAATGCCAGGCCATGCCTGCCTCAGAGCCTCCACAAACTATCCCCTCTGCCTGGAACTCACTCCTCCTGCCCTTTGCTTCTCTAAACCTCAGCTGAAGTGCCATCCCTGAGAGCCCCCTTCCCCTCCACCGTATCTCAGGCAGAGTCCCCATCTTCCCCTGTCCCAGCCATCATAGCACTCATTCTCAGCCTGGCATGTGAGCTCCCGGAGAGCAAGTGCCCAGTCTGCCTGTTCCCGGAGTTTGCGCTCTCACCTTTTCCATGGAGCCGGACAATCCCACAATTGTCCCCACTAAAAACTAATTCATGCTGCCTGCCCTGGGCAAGGGTGGCACGGCCCATTCAAGCCGCAATAACAAAACGCCGTTGACTGGGTGACTTGTAAACAAGAGCAATTTATTTCTCACAGTTCTGGAGACTGGGAAGGCCAAGATCAAGGTGCCCGAAGACTTGGTGTCTGGTGGGGGGCCCACTTCTTGGTTCACAGACAGCTGAGTCCTCACTGTGGAAGGGCCGAGGGAACTCTCTGGGATCTCACAAGGGCTCTAATCCCATTCGTGGGGGCTTCACCTTCATGACCTAATCACTCCCAAAGGCCCTGCCTTCTAATACCATCACACTGGGATTTAGACTTCAACATATGAACTGGGGGACACAAACATGTGGTCTGCAGCAGGGTGTTGGCTTGGGTCCAGGTGCTCCATGTTCTGCCCAGAATGTTCTGTCACCCTACACCACTATAGTGGAGAAATTTTTTTAGAAAGGGAATTGTATCTTAAGACTTACTGTTCCAGATGCATGAGGGTCACCTGAACCCAGAACCCTTGTGTCTCTACACACCCTTTCTGAGGGATTGAGTAATAGGAGTTGCCCTGTATTCACTTGAGGCTCATTGGAGACTTACGATGGGGTCTCTCCAGCCACTCACATTGTGTCCTTTGTCGCAGACTGTGAAACATCCTCTGTGTGTGAAGCATCCGCCGTCAGTGAGGTATGCCCGATGCTTTCTCTCGGAGCTCATCAGAAAGGTCAGTAGTGGGCACTGTCTGGTCGCCAGACAGCACCTGGGACTTGCCTGACTCTCCAGAAGTGGACTCTGCCTGACTTTGCCTGTTGGAGCTCAGATTTGTCTCGTGTCCTTTGCCTGCTCTGCAAACCTCAGTATGTCAAGGGGCTCCCTGTGTAACTGTTCCCAGCCAGGTTGGACCAGTCAGAGGCGATGGGGGGCAGGAGGAAGAGAGGCCAGGGTATCTCTGCCTCTGTGCTTCAAGAGGCCTCCAGCAGCAGCTGCGTTTCCTCTGTGGTCCCAGCTCTCCCCACTTTTCTTCCCCAGGGTCTTGACCTGTTCCTGCTATTGCTGATCTCTGGGTTGCAGCCCTGCCCTCTATTGGATGTCATAGGTCTTGCAGTACCTTTGTAGCTAGCTCCCTATACCCTCTTCTCCCCAGTGAACTACCTGATGGGGACTCTTCCTGACTGATACAGGATGTATTTTAAAAATGAGCCCAAACGTGCTGGGTTTCACATTAGACTGGACCTCAGAGAGGTGATTCCTTAATGATCGGCATCAGACCTGCTGTGTTCGGCGACTGAATGCCCAGGCCACTTCTCACCCAAGCTTAGCACATGAAACAATTCTGGCTTCTCTGTTACCTCCTCACCTGTGCACCAACCGTGCATCTCATCGTGGCCCGCACGTCTCCCCAAAACCAACAGAAGCATGGCCGCCCTGCTGCTGCCCCTGTGAGGTGCACAAGAGAGGCTTGCCCATTGATGAAGCCAGCCGTACCATACAGAGTGCCCGTCCTTGTGGCTTTTGCCTGGGCTCACTTAAAAGCACCAGTTGTTTGATCCGTCCACAACATCACGATGGAACGGCAGAGTTCTCTGTCATCATCCCATGGCAGCTCATGCAGTCCCGTTTCTGCTGCCCTAGACTGCACCTCACCCTCGGCCTCTCTATACCCGAGATACCCTCCAGCTCCCCTACCGCATGAACTTTTCATATGCCAGGTGGCTTGTATTAAGTCAATCCATTCCAAATTTGGTAAAAACCCTCCAGCCATTTTGTACAAGTCAGAGTAAAAGCGAACATATGGAACCTTTGTTTGATTCATGAGGGTCAACTTAAAGCTCTTGGCTGAAGCTCTTGCACTGTCTACCCCCAGCACGAGGCTGTCCACACGGAGCCTTTGGACGAGCTGTACGAGGCGTTGGCAGAGGTCCTGATGGCCGAGGAGCCCACCCAGCCCCACCGGAGCTATCTGCTGGTAGGAGACGGGCGCGCTCCCCACACGATCCACACATCCACTCCTGCACACAGAATTGAAATTCAGGCTCCAGTCAGCCTCAAGTGGGTGCAAATCCTGACCCATCAGCTCTGAAGTCTTAGAGGAGGTCAGTTAACCACCCTGAGCCTTGTTTTCCCCTTCAGTAAACCAAGCATTTCACTACATAATAGTACCTATTTTATGGGGTGACTGGGGTTAAGTCAGGTCATGCACATAATTGCAGAGTAGAGACCTGGTGCTCAGTCCTCAGTAAATACTTGATGGATGAGTGAGCATCCATCAAGTAGTGATGGAGATACTTGTCTCTCCAGTAGGAGAGCAGTCTCTCTCTGCTGCCCACCAGCACCATCCTCAGTGGCCTGGAAAATACCGCAGCCCTTGGACTGCTTCTTCCAGCTTCTTGGCCCACAGAGGTCCCTTCCGCACACAACAGTTAGAGGGATCTTGGGGTGTGTTTTTGACCTTTTATTATAAAATAAAACAAAGATGTAGGAAACCCCACAAAATAAATGTACAGCTTACTGAATTGTTGCAAGGCAGCCACTGTGGTGACCACGACTCAGTCAAGGGACAGAACTTTGGCGGCCAGCCCGCAAGCCCTCCGTCACTGCAAAAGTAACCACCAGGGCCTTGGGAGTAGTCACTCTGTGGTTTTCTCCCACCCACAGGCACCTGTGGTCACCAGCCTTTACTCTTGCCCATCAGCCTGGCCTAGTTTGAAGTCTCCCCTCACGTGCAAGTCCCCCTCCAGCTATTTCTTCCCTGGCACTGTCTGTGTTGCTTTCCACAGGCTGGATTTGGTCGCCTGTGCGTTTTGCTGTTCAGCTGGTTCTTCCATCCTCTGTTTCCTGCTAACTGGCTGGATTCAGAGGCCTGGTCAGACTTAACATCTGCTTGATCCCTTTGGCGAGAACACATGAAGCTCTAGGAGACACACATCGTATCTGTTATGATAGCAGTTATGAGTTCTCAAAGTTTATATTCTTTAATTCATTGGAGAATTTTAATTCGTTGGTTTCTAATTCTATCACTTTGTTTTCATTCATTGGCTAGAGAAATTTTATGAGATGTCTCCCTTTATCCACTGTTTGGTTACCCACTGATAGAGCCCATAGAGGAAACGCAGGATACAGACTTGATTCTCTCTTTGTCAACATATGAATTGGTTTCTTACCATACCCGTAAGGAATACAGTCCATTGCAAATTGTGTCCTTCTCGAAGCTCAAAATGTGTTCTTTTCTCTCTTCTTGAATGCCTTAAATATGTTCCTCCATCTTCCTTGGCATGAAGTGTTGCTGTGGAAAAGCCTGGTAATAACCTAATATTCTTTCCTGTGTATGCCCCATACCCTTTACTCTTAAATGCCCAAAGGACTTGCCCCTTTAAAGTCCAGAATTTTAGTAGAATATATCTTAGGTTGGTTGTTCTGGCTCAGTGATCTTGGATGCACTGTGGACTCCTTCAATGTTTATCTTATATCTTCTTGTTTCTTCAGGAATGTTTTTTTAATTACAATTTTTAGTATTTGTTCTTTGCTTTCATTTTCTGTGACAAAGTACCTAAAAATGGGTGTCTTAAACAACAGAAATTTATCATCTCACAGTTAAGGAGTCAGAAGTCCAAGATTAAGGTATTGGCAGGGTTGGTTCCTTCTGAGGGCCATGAGGAAAGGGTGTGTTCCCAGCCTCTCTCCTCAGCTAGCCAACAGCTGTCTTCTCCTCGTGTCTTCACATCATCTTCCCTCTGTGCCTTCTGTATCCTAATATCTTCTTACAAGGACACTAGTCTTACTGGGTTAGGGCCCACCTGATGACCTCATCTTAACTTGATTCTCTCTGAAAAGATCCTGTCTCCAAATAAGGTCCCAGTCCTGAAGTGCTGGGGGTTAGGACTTTAACATATGAGTTTGGAAGGAGGGCACCATCAGCCCCTAAAAATCTCTTTCTTAATTTCTCTTTGATGTTTAAAATTTCACTACTTTTACCTCCCATTTCTCTAAAGGGCTGATGTGTTTTTATGTTTTGTTTTCATTCTCGTGTTCCTCTCATATACCTTGATGTCTGAAATGTTTTCTGTTCTTGTCACACATTTCTGAGTGTTTGTAGTTACCATTAGGCCTCACCCAGGTCCCTCACACCCCCGACGACTAGAGCGGCAAGTTCTGTCTCCATGGGCTGTGGTTCACAGTGTACACTTAGCTGCTGGGCTTCTATCCTCAGGACTGTTGTGCACCCCATTGCTCAGACACACACACACACACACACACACGTCTTGTGTCTATTGGTGGTTTGCCCCTACTTGTTGATATTTTGGCTTCACCTAGTTTTGTCGAATGTTGTCCATTTCTCAGTACTCTGTCTCTTTGTATGTGGAGATTCAGGATGATTCAGAACCACACTCCCAGAACCCCCAGAATGCTTCCCTTGGTTTAAGAGGTAAATCAGAGCATATCACTCGACCACTATCAGCAGCTGCCCTTCATACTCAGACTCAAATCCTACTTTCTCCTGTGGCCTGCCAGGCCCTGTGTGCCCTGCTGCAGCCTTCCTTCTAATCTAGTTCCTCTTGCTCTCCCTCTGTTCCAGACCCCTGACATTCTTTGCCTTCCTTGAACTCAACAGCTGAAATGCTGTCTCAGCGCCTTTACACCTTCTCTGCCTGGAATGCTCTCCTCCTAGAACCTCACATGCCTCACTTCTCCTTTATGCTCACATACATCTCAGGTCACATGACACCTCCTCAAAGAGGCTGTCTCTGACCAATCTATCTGAAATAGACCCCCTAGTCTCTGTTATCATGTAGTCCTTTTTATTTTCTTCATAGCACTGAAAAAACTGAGAAATTACTTTGTTTATTATGGTTTTACCCCCCATTGGCATGGAAGTCCCATAAGAACAGGGAATGACTTCATCTTGTCACATGTGAATCCCCAGCACCATGGTAGACGCAGGAAAAATGTGTAGATGGATGAATGAACAAGTGACTGCTCACAGTACTCCAGAGACCGGAGTCTCCTATATGAGTTTTGTGAGCTCAGAGTTAGCCAGAAACCACCCCTAGGTGACTGCATGTTGGAGGTGCCTTGCTCAGACGCCCTGCTTTGGAGAACACATTTCAGGACTGCATGTTCCATGAAGCACTTGCCAGCAAACCCCCTGCTTTGAGGGTGACAGGAAAGTTCAAAGGAAGGAGAATTCCCAAGCCCCAGATGTCAGGTTGAATTGAGGAAACCACACTAAGACTTTTCACATATAGCTCATGATGCCTGAGAGTTGTGACTTTTTGTTGTTGTTAATAATTACAGATTCATAGAAATTGCAAAAACCATACAGAGAAGTGCCCTTTCCCCAGATTCCCCCGTTGGAAGTATGGGCCCTAACTTGTGCGGCATCACAACTGGGATCCTGACGTACACACCATGCACGTGCGTGTCCGTGTGGGCACCACCACAATCAAGATACTGGCCTACTCTGTCACCACAGGGACCTCCCTCAGGCCTCCCCTGTCCCCTGTCCCCGCCAACCTCACCCTGGCAGCCACTCATCTGTTCTCCACAATCTGTCTCCACAATCCTGTCATTTTGAGGTCAGATGGATGGAACCCCACAATGTGTGGCCTTCTGAGACTGGCTTTCTTTGTGCAGCATTAACACCCTCAAGACCCCTGCAAGTGGCACGTACAGTGATAACCTGTTCCTTTCCATTGCTGTGTAGTATCCTGTGGCAGAATGTTCCACGGTCTTACCTAGCCATCTACCTGTTGTAATGTTTTTCTCTTTAAAATCAGCTCCTTGTCTCCTGATAGCCAGATTAATTCTTTCCCTGTCTCGGCCCAGCCTTCCGGCGACTCAGTCACGCTCTCCGAGAGCACAGCCATCATCTCCCATGGCACCACCGGCCTCGTCACGTGGGACGCCGCGCTCTACCTTGCAGAATGGGCCATAGACAACCCGGCCACCTTTGCTCACAGGTGACCTCAGGGGGCAGGGCAGGGCAGGGAGGCCGCTTTTCCCAGCACAGTCTCAGACACATGCCCCTTCTCCCACGCAGGGTTGTCTTAGAGCTCGGCAGTGGAGCTGGCCTCACGGGCCTGGCCATTTGCAAGACATGCTGTCCCAGCGCGTACATCTTCAGCGACTGTCACACCTGTGTCCTTGAGCAGCTCCGAGGAAACATCCTTCTCAATGGCCTCTCACTGGAACCAGACACCACTGACCCTGCAAGGCACCCAGGACATAATGTCTACAACTCAGAGAGCCCCTGGGTGACAGTGGCCCATTTGGACTGGGACGTTGTGACAGCCGCTGAGCTCACTGCCTTCCAGCCAGACGTAATCATAGCAGCAGGTACTGCTCCCCACCCCGGGATGACTGGAACGGCTCTGCCCAGCTCTCAGCTCTGGGAAGGGGACAGTGGCAGGCAGAGGAATGATGAGACTTGTAGCAGGGCCATTGTGGGCCTTCAGGGAGACATCAAACCACAAGGCATGCCTCTTGGATGCCCTAAAGCCACAGCCCTCCCGTTTGACACAATGGCCACATGTACTCCTATTAAAATGGTTCTTCAGATAAATGAACCTAGCTTTTCTCAGCAAAGCCTGAGATGGAGCGAACAGGCCCCAGGGCACCAAAGCCGTCTGACCTATTAGCCAGACTGCAGCTGAGTAGAGAGATTTTTATGTCCCTCTCTAGAACCTGAATGAAAAGGCCAGAGCAGCCCCGTGAAGCAAGGGAGCTGAATACCAGCCCTGCCTCCACCACCACTCCATCTTCAGATGTGTGGCCAAAATGGCCACGGCAGACCTCTTTTCAGGGCTGCGAGGGACAAGCATGATTCTCCTAGGACCATGTCTGATTCCTATACATGTCACAGACACCCAGACCTGGGGCAGGCCTAGGGTCAAACCACAGTGCTATCCGAGTCAGGGATCGAGCTCTGAGTGCACTTGCTTCTATCCCTGCACACAGCTCTGTTGTCTAATATTTGCACATCTGACCCCAAGGGCTCTGCCTGCACGTCTCTGTCCTAGATCCATGCTCCCATGTCTTTCAGAGATGAGCCCCACATCTCATCTCTGAGGGGATGAGAGGGGGAGGGAGGGGACCAGCCACTTGAGTGCAAGGACAGGGTCCTCTGACACAAGGGGTGTTTGGCCAGCAGCCCCTTTGTCCTCTACTGAGTTCACCCAGTC